>JAGDYQ010000139.1:1238084-1372805 GCA_021962125.1 Bulinus truncatus | reverse complement strand
ATACAGTTTGACCCCCCCCCCCCTTCCCCACTTAACACTGTTTCGTTTAGTGCTGTTTCGGTTTGACGCTCTTTTATTAGAATTGTGGCATTTCCCGAACATTAATAGATACCTTCTTGAAAAAAAGGCAGAAAATTGAAAATACAGAAGAGACTGAATGATTTGAAATGCAAACATACTGAATTAGAATTTAATTTATTTTTATATGTATATTTGTTTGTTATGTTTCTATATTTTGTAAGAAATATTTTTTTTGTTTTATTGTTATAAAAAATAATAAATTTAAATAATTTAATGGTAAAATACCTGACCAAGTTAAAGTTTCTACTACAGAGTGTAACAGAGTACAGCGTCTACAGTTACAGTACAACTAATTTGATAAAATTCAAGATTGATTTGCATGTTTTAATGAAATACAGTAGACAACAGTAAAATCCGACTACAACTTTAGTACTGAAGTGTCTGTAGTAGTACTGAAGTTGGTTGTTTACAAATCAATAGTTTTAATTTATTAAGAATGAGATCGAGTTTGTTTTGTTACCTGGAAGCGGTCGAGAATCTAAAGATTTCCAATTTGAATCATAACGGCCAGCTACTGTACAAATGAATACAGTAAAAGTAATGAATTTTAACATTGTATTTATGTTTTGGTTATCACCATCAATATTCACTTGGTTTATGAGGATTTATCGAAGTAGCAACAAACAGATGATTTGTCCCATTTATCAGCCGCTAAGTCATGTGATTTTGGTCACGTGAGACCGACAAATTCTTTTACTGTCACTTGTGACTTAGTTCAAACTCATTCATTTATTTTGTAACCTCAAATATTTATATTGGTCCTTACTTTTATATCCATATATATTAAATACTGTTTATCAACCCGAAGTTTATTGAGAAAAATGTATTGACCCTTCCTCCTTTTTTTCTCTCTACTGTGTTTTTTTTTTATATAACCTTCCTGGCAACGTCTCTAGCCTATTGACTTGTAAACAAGATTATCAACAGTCGCTTGCAGTGGCAGTAACAGTTTAGTGTCCCGGTCCTAAAAAATGATACCTATAATTTTAGCAGTCTTGATTTCCACTACAGCAGGTCGTTATGATGCAAACTGGAAATCATTGGATTCGCGACCGCTTCCAAGTATTGGAAAATTATTCAAATTATTTAATTTAATTAATTTAAATAAATTTTATTATCAATAAGACAAGTAGGGTAATAGCGACAATTTACTCATTTATTATTTCGGAAATAAGTATAATTATTCATTGTTATTTATATTTAATTATCTTTAAACATTTGAGTTGATTCAGTAGTAAAGTTGAGTAAATTTTGACTGTCATTAATAGACGTGTCTCTCTTGTATTGACTTGTCTTTTTATCATGATAAAGTAAAGGTATAGTCACTATAAGTTATAGTGTAACAGTGTAAGTAAGAAAAGAGTTAAATTTTTAAAATAGGAGTATTATATAATAAACTTCCGCATCGCATTTTTACACCATTATTTAACTTAACAATATATTGTTTCCTTCTCCAATTCATTAAACAATTCAAGAGTAAATTATTAAATAGCATCATAATTAGTGATTAACTAATCATTAGTAATTAATTAGGAATGGCATATTCAATTCAAAAAATATTTGTTTTAGATAAATTAAATGAAATCAATATTAATTTAAAATGTTTATTAACCATCCAAGTAAATGATATTGAGGAACTCTTTAAGTAAAGGAGCAGGAGAAAGTAGTTATTGTTGTTGAAAAGCTTTTTACTTGTATATAGTGTACAATTAGTCAGTGTAAGTCTTCCAAACAAATTATCCACAGAGTAATGGTTAGATTTTTCTTACATTTTAATTTTATTTTAGCAACATCAATTTAAGCTTTTTTATTTTTCTTCTTGCACTTTTTAAGACTTACATTGAATACAGGGATGTGTATTAATAATACTATTATTTCCTTTTAGTTTTATTCAACTAAGAGTCATTTGATGAAATCGATGCGCACCAACTATACTGTTTTTTATGGTAGTGATGTGAAGTGGTCTCGTTTTAGTACTATGATTTGTTCAAAATGCAGACATACATGCATCTTCACATTTATAAATATAGATAATATTCAACAGCTTGGTATGATGAAGGCAAAATTGGCATTTTCCTCCACTGGGGAGTCTTCTCTGTGCCAGCGTTTGGCAGTGAATGGTTTTGGTACAACTGGCAAGCAGCCAAAAGTCCAGCTTATTTGGCTTACATGAAGGAAAATTATAGACCAGACTTCACTTATGCAGATTTTGCACCTATGTTTCATGCAGAATTTTACAATCCGTTGGAATGGGCTGATATTTTCCAAGCCTCGGGTGCCAGGTATGTTTGTTTATATACATCTATTTTCTTGGCTGAGCTAACATTAAGCGCATTAATGTAGTACTGGTCACTTTTTAAATTATTTTTTAATAAGTAAAGTAAAGTAAAGGCCATTGGGGCAGATAAAGTATAGAATTCATCTGTTCTGTAACCTCACTAAAAAAATGGGAGTGTGGTTAGCACAATGCCCAGCTGCCTTTACTTCCCTAACTATTGTCAGATGCCCATTTAAAGCTGGGTTTACTTGGAGGACTTAACCAAATTTCACCTGGGAAAATTCCCTTGGGGCTCAGTTTAGGACAGCCAACTCTTAGTTAAACATTTATCATCACACACAATATATATTTGGGACATCTGACTAACAAACACATATTATGTATAACAGAATCCCAAAATATATATTAGAAGAATACATGTAGTAATGATTAATGTTGAATTTAATATGTGCTTAAGCCTACATCTGTGGGTAATGGGGATGGATGGTCGTGTGGTAAAACACTCAACTTTCGACATGAGGGTCCCTGGTTCAATCTCCAGTGAGAACCAATGGGTTTTTCAGGTCATGGAAGTCCCAGCTGTATCCCCTTTGGTGCCTCCATGACCATTGCACTGTCGGCTATGGTGAGGATAAATAAAGGGCTTTGTAAAAACCGTCCCATTAAGATCTAAGAAATATCATCTGATCCTTACAGGGAGTTCACGCACATCTATGGGTATGAAAGGTATAAAATTAGGGGAGTTTATTATAGGCTTCCCATACTAATTTTTTTTTAACATTACTTATATATCTTATTATTTTTTTACTGTTTACATTAGTTACGTAGTTTTAGTCACAAAACATCATGAAGGATTCACCAACTGGCCATCCAATCACTCTTTCAACTGGAATGCTATGGACGTAGGACCAAAAAGAGACTTAGTTGGTGTGTATTATCTTTAATTTTTAGCTTATTCTAAAATCCTGTTAAATGTGATTAGAATGTAATAATCTGCTTTTGTAACTTACAGAGAAATACAACACAGATTCCATAAGATAATTTTATTCAGTTTAAAAAGAGTTATGATCGCCAGCACTTATTGTGCTTTTAATGAATTAGCAATTTGTGGGTGTGTTTAATCAAAGGGTTCAGAGTCAGTGAATATCAAGGGGGGGGGGGGCTAAGGATTAGATGACTGTAGCCCTGGTCTTAGTTTTATAGTTCACCTCTGACCTTTTTTAGGCAGCAGTGAATCTGTCCTTCATTGATTCCTTCCTTGTTTCATTGGCTCTTCCCTAGCCTATGTCATTGCTACCCAGGATATGGGATTCTTTGATATGAAAATATGGGCAAGTCTTCTGTCCTCTATGTCCTTAGCATGTTTGAATCGTCTGTAATATGTTTGACTTTCTAGTCCTAATCTGAAAAACTACCTGACTTGCCCATGGAGAAAGACTTGGTCTCAGGCAAAACTGCATGAGCTGCAATGTCTGTATCAAGTTGGTCACACATGAGCCAAATACTCCTTGTTAATGAGTCAGCCACGCAGTTTGTGTAACAACCTTGCAAGTTAATGGTCACAATGATTCCAGTTTTATGAACGAATTTTAATGATAACTTGTGCTGCTGTAATTTAATTTCATTTGGCACAAAGGTTTCAAGGTGGTTGGTCTATTCTTACAGGTGACCTTGCCAACTCCATACGCTACAAGACAGACCTGAAGTTTGGAGTGTATCACTCCATGTTTGAGTGGTTTCACCCACTGTTCCTTCAGGACCAGGCAAACAACTTCAAGACACAAGACTTTACTCAAGTAGGTTTTTTTGTTTTTCTTCTCTCATACTGTTTGCATTATGTCAATATTCTAGCTGCAATATGTCAATATTCTAGCTGCTTTATGTCAATATTCTATCTGCACGGATATTGATAGTACAAGGAGAGAGAGAAACTGAATTAATTCCTCTACATTAGTATCTTCTTAATGGATAGTTCATTAGACTTGATATCATTATTACTGCAATTTCCTATAAGTATATTAAAGTTGAAGTTTCTCAGTGTGTTTAACTTATGTACAGTGCCTTTCTGTGATTTTAAGTTTGGCACTGTATAGAATTTGATTGTGTTAGAAAAAAAAATCTTTTCTTTAGGAAGAAATCCCAAAACATTGTTACATTTTTATTAAATGAATATATTCATAATTTTATGTAATTATATTCTTATATGATTAAGATTTCAAAGTTGACAAATTGTATGATTAAGATTTCATTTCAAAGTTGACTAATTGTATGATGAAGATTTCAAAGTTCAATAAATGTTTTCTTCAGCCTTTTTATATAGTAGCCTGGAGCTGTTGTCTTGTCACTGCAAAGAAGTCAGTAAGACATTAGCATGACCTAGTGTCACACTAATGTTAATTTGTTTAACATTGAACCATAGAGGATATTTTTACCAGGAGGTCATAGAATAGATAATGGTTTGATAAACATATCCTGGCTAATGCTTTAGTCTAGCTATATTATATTTTGATAGGAAATATACCCATCTTTAAGATTGACTGTATGATGTCCCAACACATGATTTTTTTAAACAAATTTCAGACCAAAGCTTTACCAGAGCTTTATGAACTGGTCAACAATTATTTGCCGGACGTCATCTGGTCGGACGGAGCCTGGTTGGCACCTGATACTTACTGGAACGCAACAGAATTTCTTGCCTGGCTTTACAACGACAGGTAAATTTTACTAATTTTGTTTGTGACTTTGTTTTAGGGATTGGCGAAATTGAATAGTAATTGTAGATGTTATCTGGCTTGTATTCTTTTATGAAAGAAAGTTTACACAACTATAATTAAATTGATTAAATCTTCTGTTCTGCCAGTCCTGTGAAAGATACTGTGGTGGTAAATGACAGGTGGGGAAGTAATACTCCATGCCAACATGGCGGCTTCTGGAACTGTGATGACAAGTACACCCCAGGTCAGTGTGAAAAAAATGTTTTTGGTAGAGCAGCACACTTAAGTTTACTGTTGTAGCAGCACACTAAGTTTACTGTTGTAGCAGCACACTAAGTTTACTGTTGTAGCAGCACACTAAGTTTACTGTTGTAGCAGCACACTAAGTTTACTGTTGTAGCAGCACACTAAGTTTACTGTTGTAGCAGCACACTAAGTTTACTGTTGTAGCAGCACACTAAGTTTACTGTTGTAGCAGCACCCTAAGTTTACTTTTGTAGCAGCACACTAAGTTTACTGTTGTAGCAGCACACTAAGTTTACTGTTGTAGCAGCACACTAAGTTTACTGTTGTAGCAGCACACTAAGTTTAGTTTTGTTTATTTGTCCTTTGATGTAAAAAAAAAAATAATAATAAATTCTAATGCAGGAAAACTTGTGGGACACAAATGGGAGAAATGTATGACACTGGACAAATACTCTTGGGGGTACAGAGCTAATGCCAGGGTGGCTGATGTACTGACAATTGAGGAGCTGCTTGCAGATGTGGTCAGCACTATTAGGTAATATGTCTTTGTGATTCTAGTATTTCTTATTTCAATGTTCAGTGACAGTGCCAAATGAGATTTATTTCTAAACTTACCATTTTGTTTGAACACTGGGCTTGATAAAGCGTACTAATCATTTTTCCACAATAGCAAAATGTGTCTGCCAAAACTACTTTATTTTGGCCTTGAAGCAAAGTTAAAATAATACTAATAATAAACATACTTTTGTAATACAAATAAACTTGCTAAATAACTTTTTTTTTTCAACAATCCGATTTGTTCTACCTTTAGTAAATAACCCTTGACCCAACCCAGTTTTCATTTATAACTCACAAATAGTCAAAGCATTTTGAATAGTGGAACAAAAATTTAAAAATATTTTTTATTTTTTTTATTATGGGCTTCTAAAATGTGGTGCGGAAAAAAATCTATATTTCATATTTGTTTCCAAAGCCTTGGAGGGAATATTCTTATCAATGCTGGACCCACTTCCTCTGGAAGAATTTCCCCCATATATGAAGAAAGATTCCGACAGCTTGGCTCCTGGCTGAAAGTAAATGGAGAGGCAATTTACAAGTCAAGTCCTTGGACCTATCAGAACGACTCAATTACTCCTAATGTCTGGTAAGTTTTAGTATGAAACTTATTCCCGTAACCACAGCATACTATGTGGTTAGTGCCTAGCCCCGCCACCCTTGTAATTTGTTGGTGCCTGTTTTTAACCTGGATGGACTTAAGAACATCAGTCAGACCTGATGAAAGTCCTACCACCGCTCAGTGGGGCTAGAAACTGAGATCTTCCCTCCACTCCCATCCCTTTGTATATGATATACCAGCTTTTAAATGTAGTTTTACAACAGCTGACTAGATTAGACTTAGTAGGCAACAGATTTTCATGAAGGCTCTTGGTTCAATCTTAGCTGAGATATCTGGGATTTTTGCAGATCCTGTCAAAAGCTCCACTCAGCTTAAAATGGGTATCTAAATACTTAAAGGAAGTAGAGGCCTCACCTAGCTATGTTATCTATGGTCTATCCATAGCCATCGCACTCTCTGGGGGTGAAAGAAGGGCAGTACAAAAGCCGTCCCATTAGTTATTTATAGGATAAACATCTCATCCTTACAGCGTAAAAAGTTTAGTTAATTTATTTCTCTTTTTTATCACAGCTTTTTTTTTTTTTTTTTAAATGTCGATAAATTTTACTTATATATAATTAGGTACACAGCAGGGACAGATGGATCTCGGCCTGTAATTTATGCCATTCTTCTGTCCTGGCCAAAGACTTCCAGCCTGATCCTGGGGCATCCATTGGTCTCCAGCAGCACTAAAATATCATTGGTCGGATATCCAGGTCAGATCGACTTCTCACCACTGGCATCAGGTGGAGTTGAGGTAGTCATTCCGGCAATTCCAGCCAATCAGATGCCCTGCGACTGGGCCTGGGTGCTGCGTTTGGAAGACCTGAAGAATCGGCAGACTAAGATTAGATGGGATGCCTATAGCCAAAATGTACAGCCTATTAGCATGAGGAAAGATTTACCATAATGTCATCACGTTGAAATTGCCTGTACATATTTTGAATTTAAAGCATAGTAAAAAAAAAATTATATTATTACTGAATAATGACCTCACAGCTTGAATAGTTACCACAATACAATTTGTTCTGATTCAATTATACGGTGGAATACATTTTAAAATTTGGTAATTCTTCAAAGAAGAACAAAAAGCTTGCTGTTTTTTTGTTGTTTTTTTTTTTTTTTTCAAATCTTTGTACTAGAGCAGGAGTAGGCAACATTGTTGGGCCGGGCGTGGGGGGGCACATAGTTAGCATGTTGTACTTAGCAGAGGACTTTATCATAAACAGATAATGGTATCTATTGGTTTTACATAACACTTCATTTAATTCATGTATAATCGTGTATTATCTAATAAATAGAACAGCTTTAATACACAAGTCATTTTTTTTTTAATACACGACTCACTTAAGGACCAATAATATGATCGCAGAATACAAAGAAATGACCAAAAAATACCTGTCACTGTATTCTGTATTGAAGTTGTTCTCTACCAGTTTTTTAAGTGGTGACAAGCCACTTTTCTCCATACATTCAGTAAGGCACTCAAATAAGTCCTGAACAGTGTTTTTCATCCATTCCAAAACAAGAATTTCCGTTGTCATGACATCATTTTGATCTATTCTTTGGATAAATATAAGTAACTGAACTGAACCATTGTAAAATTATACTAAATCCAAAATACAGTTTGAAATATTCTTTAGTTCGGTTCACAGACTCATTCAGACTGGACTTTGATACTTCTCTTCACAAAAACTTAAGTATTTATAACATTTAATACACTATCTCGCCATCAGCCAAGCAATACTCTCAACTAAATATACCTTTGGAAATTATGTGAGACAGGTGACAATCAAAACTTTCTTTAGTTGGTCAATTGCTCCTGTGTATATCAAGCTCCCACCACAGTTTATTAAAACTTTACATATATTCATAAATCATGTCTTTGTCTAGTAAGATTAAGTTATCACAAGAGATCCCATTTACTTGAATGAGAGGAAATTCTCAGCGTTTTTGTCCCGCTAGATTTGATTGACTAAAAGCACCAATGCAAATATTTGTGTATCAGATATCACCCAATGGTATTCACTATTACAAGTCTCTCCCCCCCCCCCCCACCCAAAGCATACTATTATTAGACTGTACATGGAATTTAATAACAAAGGAATAGATTCATCTGTTGCTATCTCAAAATCTGAGGCTGTTCTAGTTCAGTATTGAATGTTAGTTTATTTGTGACTGTGTTGGCCACTTGTATCACTACCTTCACTAAACTTCTAGGATCTTAGTTCGTGCATTCTTAATGATTGTTAACATAAATATGTTTATGTACCTAAAAATTATCACACAAAAAATGTTAAGGAAGTATTTTTGTAGTTTTGACAATTTTGACCAAATGCTGTAGTGAGACGAGGGAAACACTGTGGTCCGCAGGCTGTATGTTGCCGACCCCTGTACTAGAGTATATGCATGCGCTACAGCAGGCTTTGATTTTTTAACTTTGAAACTATCTATAGATATATACACAACTATTGATTAACCTGATTTTCTAAAAATCAACTTGACTGTTATTCTAACCCGTTAAAGTTACATTATGTCATCCATAAATCCAGCAAATTTTTTAAACGGTATACTAGTATATAGGTCTTAGTATACTTATTCAATGGTTCATTGCAGTTTGTTTGTTTTTTTTACTTTTTGCTCAACATTCGGATGTTATAATTTTTTATCTTCTGAATCAAATACAAATACAAATACATGTATTAGTTATTACCTTTTAGAAAAGGGTAATTTTTTATTTCTATAGCCGACATATTATTGAAATGTTTAGTAGAATGAGTAGATTTTTTTATAGTAGTTTTTTACATTATATTCATATGTATACATTTATTTAAATAATGTTTGCTAACATGAGATTATTTCTTTCATTTCTAATTGTCCGAATTTCACCTCTTGGTTTGGGAAACTGGGTTGATGTGTGGTCCAAAACCTGATCGGCATGGCTCTGGTCACAGGTAGAAATCTCATAATGACCATCTGCATCTCTTAGTTTTGTTCTCAGTGGGCACTGCAACTTCTGGGAATATTTAGGGTTGTGGAATGGTTGATACAAACTCATCACTGGGAAACTTAGAATCTCTTTTTTTTTCACTTTCAGATCTTTATGCTGTTGTTTTTTAACAATTTAAATTTTTATATGTAAATTTGTATAAACAGATGAGATGACTTTAGTATGTCCATTGGGAAATAATATGGACTAACAGCATAGTGATGAACACACCCAGATGTGTAGCACAAATGATGTACACACCCAGATGTGTAGCACAAATGATGTACACCAGTGTTTCTCAAACTTTTATGCTTTGTGACCCATTGAGGCAAAGGTTTCACTTCCCGCCATAAAAAATATTCATGTTTTTGTGACCTACCTTTACAGGGGAAAGAGAATAAAATCTTCGTTAACTGTGTGTGTATATATATAGATATAGATTATCCTCTTTAGTTAGGAGATTGACAAACTTAAAGTTTTATAACAATTAGAGGTATAGAGTTGTAATTTGATATTTTAATTATTCATTTAAATTTTGTTGTGACCTTCATGAAATTTTTCTGGGACCTCACCAGTGGGTCACAAGCCACACTTTGAGAAACAATGATTTAGACTGTGAGACATATGGATATTGGTTTAAAAACATTCACCTTTCTCCACAGGGTTTTTTTTTTTAATTTTATGATACAACAAATAAAACTTTATTAATGTTTTTCTTTTAGAACAAAATTTTATGATATACGAATTATATAAATATATTAATGTCTTTCTTTTTTCTCAAAAGTTCCTATATTTTTTATTACTCATGCTTTGACATTCCATACATCAAGTATATTGTAATTAAATAATTAGATGTTTGGTATTAACATCTGGTTGAAAAAGAAAATATTGATCTGTCCACCTGGGGTAGGAAAAAAATGGTGATTTTAATTTCTAAAATTGATATTCTTGTGACTTTTTATAATTTTACATTACTTTTTTTTTACATTATATGTCACCTTTTTTAAATGTTCTAAACAGTGTTTGGACTCAATTAAATAAACAGCTGTAAAGTTCTGATCTTAATGTTGTACTTATTACTAAAAATTAAAATGTACAAAGCTATGGTAGTTGCTCTTAAAAAAAAAAAAGCTATTTGTAAGATGAAATAACTTGGATGGTGTATCTAATAAGAAATAACTTGGATGGTGTATCTAATAAGAAATAATTGCAGTTGAGAATCGGATTTTTTAATATTCATTAAAACTGTTAAAGGTACAAGTATTACATTATTATTAGTTCAGCAAGAAGTGTGTACAGGATATTTATGTTTCAATATTACATTATTATTAGTTCAGCAAGAAGTGTGTACAGGATATTTATGTTTCCATACACTCATTTTAATATAAAAAAAATTAACTTGACTGAACATGTTTGATAAGAAGACTTGAAATATTTTATGTTTAAGGTTATATCAGTTGTACCCAGAAATTTCTCAAGTGACTCTCAAACAGATTCATTATAATGTTACAACCAGTTCACTTAGAGATTAATTGAAACAAAAAAAAAATTGTAATCTAATAGAATCTTAAAATATTTTTCTTTTTAGATCCTTTTTTTATTTATTTCTCGTTTGACATTTAATGAGGAACCTGGCTCTTTAATTCTCTTTAATGTAAATATCTTCAGAATATTGTAATTCAAATTTAGCTGAAACATCTTTTTTTTTCATCATAAATAAATTTTAAACATTAGATTTTGTACAGCATTTCAAAAATTCGTCATTTAATATGACTAGATAAGGTTAGTTGAGCTAAGTAGACTCTTGTTAAAACTACTGAGCCGATGAAGCATTTTTTAAAACCTCTCCCTGACATATTTGTACCTCCGCATGTGTAATAATGTACATGTGTTTGTACTGGACAAAATAACACACAGGACACAAGCTTTAGCCATTGAAATATATAACATAAAACAATTGTTTTGGTTTTTAAATTTATCATAAAATAATACTTTTATAGGACTCAACCTAGATGCATTGTATTTGTTAAATTTTCATTTCCAAATTATGATCAAGGGTTAAAAGGTGGTATCATGGTGGTACATGTACGTACTAGTTCAAGGGAAACAATATAATCTGTGCAAATAATTCATCTCAAGGCCGTCTCAAGATAGTATTTCGTGTCACCTGGTCATATCAGTTGAAGGTCAGGAGGATAAAGTAAAACTTTTTATCATATTAAACTTACTAATGATAAAATGTCATGTCAACTGACCCAATTTCAAAGTCTGTACAATACTTACGAACTCTTCAAAATCAATGCTGTTTAAAAATGTTAAGCTACGAGTACAAAAATTGTATAAAAATCTTCAAATGAAAAAGTCACAAGATATATTTTAAATGTTTTTATTCATATTTAGAAAAAAAAATTCACCCCAGTCTGACTAGCTACGACATAGAAAAATCATCAGTTTGAAAAGTAAATTATCATTTATTTTATTTTCAATAAAAAGGAACATTTTCTATAAAAATGAAAAACAAAAATGTTTCCAACGAAAAATGAAATAATGTATAAAGTAAAATATTTTCTGTTACATAATACATCAAATAATGTAAATGTTAATCTCAGATCTTGAAAGCCATAGAGTATATTTTTTTTTTAATATGACCTAACACCATTGTGCATTAACTCAACAAATGTGAAACTCGCAAACATATTTGGTAATATTATGGAAATTTCAGAATATCCTAAAAGAATTTTAGCTTTTTTAGAATTTTCCGGGTCAACAGGTAAGAATCAACAAATAAAAGAATAAAAATAATTTCTTCTGATCATCTGAAAAATGAGTGCCTGTTTTGGTTAGAAATACCAGAACTTTGACTCCAGTTGCAGATTTTTGACTCACGTTGGAGAAGTTCTCCCAGAAGTTCAGAGATACGTCAAGCTTTATTTCCTGAGCCCTAAGAGACTTAATCAAAGGTGGGAAATTTTTTTATTTTTGGACACAAAGAGTTCTTAAATTTGACCGAAGAACTAGACCAAGAGCAGATGAATGGAGTAATTATATACTAATACAAATTAAATGTCATAACATTAGAAGTCTTGGTTGCAGACCGGAATCAACAGCCTAATTGGACATTCTTTGGCCTAGTCTGGACTTGAGTTAATTTCAATTTCTCTCAGATGAATCCCACAAAACAGATGATGCAGAAAAAGAAATTACTTCTACTAAGTCTATTTGAATACCAACAATTTTTTTTTTACTGACTAGATTATTTCACTTGTAGAAAAATATCTGCCACACTCAAAACCTGGAGTAATGATTTAGTAATGATTAAGACATCCATCTAACTAATAAAATATTTAAAATAATATTTGAAAAAATGGAATGATATGAAAGAACTGAAAGTCATAAACGTAATCTTCATAAATTTTTGTGCAGAAAAAAATCTACACAAAAATATAATATCTGTGACTGAACAAAACTTTCAAATACAAAGATGTTACACGAGATCAAATTTTGGACTTTTTTAATGTAGAGAATTCTACCAGGAAACAATTATTTCTTCTGCTCATCACCAATCTGTGACTTTATTTAGTAACACAGTAACACAGCCACTGACTTGAAAAAATTCACATCGTCATTGATAAACTAAAACTAATACAAGTTATCTTCAAGTATCTAAAGTCATTCTATAATTATCAGTAATTATCTAAGAGTAGTTCTACATATTAGCAAGTATCTAAAACTAGTTCTCCTTGCCAGTAATTATCTAAAACTAGTTCCCATTATAAGCATATGCTAATTATTTTCTTTTAAGAGCTGATTTCAAAATCAAGCTCAGCTGGTCAAGACACATCACAAAATGAATTTTGCTGAATCGCAGAAAAGATAAAATACTTTAAAAGTAATGTAACACTGTAAGATAATTATTTTTAACTAAATTATACAACAGTCACTGAGTGTGATTTGAAATGATTTGATGGTATAAGATGAACTAAAAAAATAAACGTGTATTGTGTATATATATGAATTTTTCATTAAAAATATTCAAATTTCAGATTTAAAAAAATTTGATCACTGATAACATGCCACAAGTCTTAGTAAAATAAAACTACTAATGTACATACATATTTCTGTTATTGTAGTATTATTGCACTGGAAGCAAAGATAAATACTTAAAAAGTTGAACTCATTTCAAAATCTCTTAAAGAAACCAGTGAGTTCGTTCAAATCCTTGAGCTGGGGAAAATGAATACAAATTTAATTTCTTTGAAAAGTTAAAAGATTTTTATAACTATATTGTACTTATAAGTGGACTAAATTTTAAGAAGGTAGTCCAAACTGAATTTTTGAATATATTATGCACTCAATATATTCGTTTTATTGAAATGAACTCGTTGAATGTGAATGTGAATATTAAATTTATTAGTGTATCTCAATATTAAAAAAATTTATGAGTTTGTAAAATGTAGCAGTTTTTTTTTTTTTTGGAAACACCCTCAATGTTTTCAGATGTCATTTTTTATAAATCACACATGCTTCCAAATAATGCAACATTTATATCATAACCCATTTGAAATTTTTTCCCTGTATTAAATTAAAAGTAACAGACAATTTTTAGTCTCACACATGGCAGTTTGACAAGGGAGACTAAAAAAAAATGAAAGTTGACACTTTATATTGGATAAAAAATTAACTGAATCAGACATAATAATGATGCCATTTTGTAGCATATTTAATGTTTTATCATTATGGTAACTGTAGACACTTCATTCAAATCTCTGAATAGATTAATTATCTATTTATTTATTATCCATTTAACCAACACAATATGAAGAAAAATGTAAGTTTTACATATTTTTAAATATTAAAAAAAAAGTCAGTGCAAAATTTCCATACTAAATGATTTAATTCGGTTTTGAGATTTTATATCAATGGTGAAATTTTGCTTCAAAAATTTTATCAAAAACAATAAGAGCATTAATAAACATACTTTACTCACAATATTTCATCAAGTCACAAATTATCGATCGCATATTGGTATCAAATTAGATACAATTCATTCCTGCATAACCTATTCTTATTTCTTTCCCAATTAGAAAAAAATCCACCAGCTGATTGAACAGAAGGGGATGAAAAGTAAGAAAAAACTTTTCCCTGAAATTACTCGTGAACTTGTTTAGTTATAAATTTTTTTAAAATTATCTTAAAGTACTCGTTAAAATGTTTAAAAAATGAGCTTTTGAAGAAAAAATTTCAATTCGGCTAGGACTACCTTTTTATAAGAGAAGTGTTATATAATTGCTTTAACTATTTTTTTAATAAATCTATAGCAGAAAATCAAAAGCTTACCTATGCTACAGAGAATGATCTTGGCCTGAAAAGAAAAATATTGTTTGACAATGTAGAAATTGGTCAAAGATGATTATATTAATGGTTAATGATGATTATATCACAATGAAGGCAACAATGACAACAAAATTCTTAACCGTGCAATGAAGACAAAATACTTAAGACGCTTTTTGCTTAGGAAAAAAAATTAAGTAAAAATATATATATCTTTCCACCAATAAAAACTGCCTATAAGTAAAATTTTAAAAATACATTCTCATTTCCTCACCTCAGGTGCTTCATCACTTTCAAAGACGTAACATTTGAAATCTTTCGCCAAGTTGCAGGTAGTTTCTCTATAAACATTAACAATGACAAATATATTAGGAATAAACACTCCAGTACAAATTCATTATAAAGTTTTTAAAGAATCCCAATATAAAAAGCTATTTTTAAAAGCCTATCTTTTATTTGATGAAATTATTTAAAAACCAATCAAAGAACATTATTTTAGAAATCCTTAAAATAGATAACAAGAAAAATATAAAACATCATGCTAAAAAAAAAAAATCTAAATTTTTTGTATTCATAAAAACCCATGTTTTAATTAATTCCTACCAAGCTAATCTTTTATTTTACAATTTAAAAAAAAAAAATATGCAGCATGTTCAACTTCATGAAGCGCCAATGAAGATGCTCAAGTTACAACCATGATTGTTGTGGGAACCCTATGATACACCTGTGAGAATGGGAACCCTATGATACACCTGTAAGAATGAGAACCCTATGATACACCTGTGAGAATGGGAACCCTATGATACACCTGTGAGAATGAGAACCCTATGATACACCTGTAAGAATGAGAACCCTATGATACACCTGTGAGAATGGGAACCCTATGATACACCTGTGAGAATGAGAACCCTATGATACACCTGTAAGAATGAGAACCCTATGATACACCTGTAAGAATGAGAACCCTATGATACACCTGTGAGAATGAGAACCCTATGATACACCTGTGAGAATGAGAACCCTATGATACACCTGTGAGAATGAAAACCCTATGATACACCTGTGAGAATGAGAACCCTATGATACACCTGTGAGAATGAGAACCCTATGATACACCTGTGAGAATGAGAACCCTATGATACACCTGTGAGAATGAGAACCCTATGCTACACCTGTGAGAATGAGAACCCTATGATACACCTGTAAGAATGAGAACCCTATGATACACCTGTGAGAATGAGAACCCTATGATACACCTGTGAGAATGAGAACCCTATGATACACCTGTGAGAATGAGAACCCTATGATATGCCTGTGAGAATGAGAACCCTATGATACACCTGTAAGAATGAGATGTTTTATCTTGTGGTCCTACAAAAACAACTCTTGCCCTTTTTTACTGCCTTATCATAGCAAATGAGTGCAGTGGCTGCGGGAGGGACCACAGGTGACATTGGGGGGTGGGGGGGGACACATAAACTGAACTATGCCTTTCAGGCTCAGCCAAAGCGTCACCAGGTAACCCAGACACAGGAACAGTTTGATTATCTTGTGGCTGGGTGATTTGGTATAGACTGATTGGCATGGCACAGTTTATGTGTTCAAGTCACCATTAATACCTTCAGCCATGTTGTCAATGAGATTTGAACCTGTGGTTTGTGCATCACCAATGACACTATCACTGCCACTCACTGTATTTGGTTTCCTTCTTTTGTTTTAAGTGTGAAATGTATCCCTGTATTTCTATCCCTGTATTTTTGTCCCTGTATTTCTATCCCTGTATTGCTATCCCTGTATTTCTATCCCTGTATTTCTATCCCAGTAAAAACTATTACATGTATTAGCTGATGGTAAATTTCTTAACGACTTGTTTGTTCCACTCTCAATAGCAGTCTATTATTATTTAAAATCAGAATTAGGTTTAGCCTCACAGAATCAACGTACTCTAACGACCTACCCAGCTATGTAGCCAAAATAGAGCAACATGTCCGTTCTACGTCCACATGCTGATATTTCAGTGAAGGAGTGATTCAGCAGCACCTAAAATACAGGAAGTCAAATTTTATCTTAAACAACAGAATAAACAGGAATAAAGATTTGTTAAGTTTCTTTTTAAGTTAGAATATAGACCGCTACCAATAATTCACTTACTATCTAACTACAATGTTTAAATATGAATATTTTTTAAACAGTCAATGTTTTCAAAATAATGTACTGTACAATTCTGAGCAATTTTAAGAAAGAACATAACAAATTTTTTTTACCTCATTATTTGAAAGTCGTCGAACCTCAATTCCAGTTTCAGTTGTCTGAAGTTTTACAACCTAATGTAAAAAAAATAAAGTTAATTCAGGGAAAAAGTATAAAGAGAATTTTCCTATGTACAAGATTCACTTTTTACTTTACATATATCAGGCCTAAAAGGTGACATCGAACATTCCATAGATTGACTTGAAGATTGGTCAATTTATGGAACAAAGTCATTTGACTTAGGGATGGACAAATTAATGAATGGGAAACCTGACAGTGATGAGGTAAATAAAACCTGACAGTGATGAGGTAAATAAAACCTGACAGTGATGAGGTAAATAAAACCTGACAGTGATGAGGTAAATAAAACCTGACAGTGATGAGGTAAATAAAACCTGACAGTGATGAGGTAAATAAAACCTGACAGTGATGAGGTAAATAAAACCTGAGTTTAATAGCTTTTTGTAATAATTTTTTTTTTTTTTTTGCATTACACTGAAATTCAGCAAGCAAAAAAAAAAATAACTGACAGTCAACCAAATATAAATTAGTTTGCATTCTTTTTTTTAAGAGCTTATGCATGGGAGGTAAGACACGTCATATAGACTTTTTTTTTATTATGGGAGGTAAAACACGTCATATAGACAATTTTTACTTTCACTAGACAGTTAACACCATTACCTCTTTTTTATGTTCTTCATTGCAAATAACATTTTCTATTGAGTCATGGATTCTGTCAACTCTTCCATCCTGAAAAACAGAAGAATCAATTTTTAATTTCAGATAAATAATAAAATGTAACAATACATTTTTTAAACTAATTTCAAGAGATACAAATGCTGGGGCATTTAATATCAGGAAATCTGTGATGTATAGTTAATAATAAAGAGCATTAGTCAAGGGTACATAATACAAGTATTTACCTGACCAAGTGGATAGATACCCCTGTAAACAACGGTGTATTCGGCTCTGTAGACAAGAATGTAAATTTTACAAGCCTATTTACAAGCTGTTTTGTATTAAATTCAGCTAAATGCTTCTATAAAATACAATAGTTCACAATAATACCATGCAAGAAATTATTAAATTTATAAATTACCAGTACAGAAATATCTAATAGCACTGTGTATGAACCTATATAAATTACCAGTACAGAAATATCTAATAGCACTGTGTATGAACCTATATAAATTACCAGTATAGAAATATCTAATAGCACTGTGTATGAACCTATATAAATTACCAGTATAGAAATATCTAATAGCACTGTGTATAAACCTATATAAATTACCAGTACAGAAATATCTAATAGCACTGTGTATGAACCTATATAAATTACCGTACAGAAATATCTAATAGCACTGTGTATGAACCTATATAAATTACCAGAACAGAAATATCTAATAGCACTGTGTATGAACCTATATAAATTACCAGTACAGAAATATCTAATAGCACTGTGTATGAACCTATATAAAAATGTTAAAAAATTAACTCCTTGAAGACCATTAGCAAATATATTGGCTCAGAGAAGAAATCCAGACGAACCAAAAGCTGATTAATCTGCTCATCCTAATTTCACTATTATTTGTTTCAGTGCTATCTGATTCTTGTTTATGAACAATAATGTTACTTCGTTTTAACAATCTTTACTTCCTTTCACCATCAATTTTTATTATTATTATTTTGACCCCTCTGGTGTTAGAACTATTATAGGTAGTTTGACTGGATTTTTAAGGAATTTTTTCCTACAAAAGGATGATAACCCCCATCCCTTTTTTGAGACTCTCAGTTATTCAAAGATTTGTTTAAAGATAATTAGCTCAATTTTTAACCCAAATTTTATCGAAATACATAAAACTTTAAAATAATGTATGACTTGTTATATTTTCCTTTAAAATGATATAAAGCATGATATACTTTAGGCGTATTTGTCAAGCAGTAACTAAAATATAAATATGTGTTGATTTACTTTTTTAACACCAAAATTTAATTTGGTCAAAACCCATAAAAAAATTAGTCCCTTATAATATTCAATGTTTATTGGATACAGGTGTTTTAATTGAGCTAAATATGTCTGTAAAATTCTATTAGTTCACATTAACAGCAAGCTAGGAGAATTAAATGTATATATGAACAGTGTAAAAATATCTCCCAACAGTAGATTCTAAACAATATATAAAAAAAAACATATAACTTCACATTGCTTACTTTCCTTCTGGACCATGGACAGGTATTTCATCTTCTTCCTCTTCTGGAAGTAAAGCATGGGCAGGTTTGCGGATATTTGCTGGAACAGTGACCTGATGCTCTCGAGGACCATCTACCTGAGACAGGTTTATTTCTAACTGGCGCAGAAGTGAGGATATGGGACGATAAATCTGGCCATTAGGCAAGCGTGCCTAAAAATTACAAGATATAAAAAAATTATTCATTTTAATACACAAGATGTACGTAATTTAAAAACAAACTTATAAAAATGTATTGCTAATTAAACATACATTAAAAATGTATTGCTATTTAAACATACAATAAAACTGTATTTGACAAGAGGCAGAAATGTTTTAAAGTTAATGAGAATAAAATCAGATCTAAATAAAAATTTCAACAAGTGAGTCACCGACCTTTATAAAACTAACATACACTGGCATGCCTTTGTACATCTGAAATAAATCTCTAACCTGAAAAGACAAATAATTTATTACAAATTTTAATTAATGATGTCATTTAGGCAATCTATATTGTAAAAAATAATACAGAAGTTCTTGTAGGATCCATATGTTCCTTTATCCATGGAATATAAAGAAATTGTGTGGCTCAAAGCTCACTTGTCTTTACTTCTCCCAACCAAAGGTACCCATATAAAGCTAGATGAACTTTCAACCAATGTTCATAAAGGAACTGGAAAAATTGGCTAAGTTGTCAGCAAGGATAGACTCTGGGAGCCTTGGGTTGCTAGGCCATCCACCCCTTCCTCCTATTTATACTGTGACCAGCACCCTAACAGTCAACTACTCAACACCCCCCTCCTAAAAAAAACTTTCTTTTTTACACGTCTGATGCACTAAATAAAGGGACATAATTCTGTGAAAATGTTTTTGATGCTTCTAAGCAACGTTCTAAGTTCCGATGTACGCTTACTTTTTAAACTTATTTGTATTGCATACTTTACAATTATTAAATGTGCGGGGGGGAGGGGGGATAAGAAATGAATTACACAGAGAATAAAATGATCAGTAAATGACAACTGTTAGCTTCATGTATCTGTGCAGTCAAACATGGAACTCACTTTTCCTCTCTTAGACCCCTTGAGACTTTCAGTGTAGATCTCATCCATGACATCACCAACACAAACTTTACCCTGAAATGTAAGTTTTAAAAAAATATACATATATACATGTATATTGCTGTTTATAGGGTTTACCCTGAAACATAAATGTTTTACATAAACAATGCTGCTGAACAAACTCTCCCTTTTCCACTGTTTTACTCACTCCTGATTTACAATATGGGGGAGTGCCACTAAATGTATATACAGCATGTCATTGCTAGGCCTCTCCACAGTACTTCCTGAACCACTAACATGGCGACCAGCTGCCTTGTAAAACCCTCAATGCCACACGGGTCATTTAAAATGAATCACTCCTGTCCATGAGGGCAGTTTTGAGGGGCCATTTTTAAATATGGCCTTAAAAAATTAATGCCAGGCATGCATACATATCGACACTCATTTCATCTTCTTCCTCTTCTGGCAGCAAAATATAAAAATTGGTTGACAGCCATTAGCAAAGTATGAAATACATAACTATAATTGTTGGCTAAACCTGCAATAGACCAGTCGTACAACCAACCACATAGCCAATGTGTTTGTTGAAATGTGCAAATCAGCGAAGAAAACCAAAAGTATAATTATTACTTTATGTAATTAAAAAGTTGCAAGCAAATCTAATGCTTGAGTTAACTTACATCTTCACCGGCAACACCTTCTGGGTCAATATCTGTCACAACAAGATGGCTGTCAATGAAGCTGTAAAACAGGGAACACTTTAAATTTTTTTGATTCAATAAAAATTATTTATTTAACATTTTTACAAAAAGACTAAAAAAAATAGGTATTCATTAGCTGTGTCAATAAATATTAAAACTTAATGACAAAGATTTTTAATCTACTTAAGTTAATTATTACTAATCGTGACTTTTTTGTTTGATATATAATAGAAAAGCGAAGAACATAAAACCTTACTGTAAATGCACGCCGAGAACATCACAAGGAACAAACTCGTAATCTCTATATTCCTGAGGAGATGAATCAGAGTGGAGAACAAAATGAATAAATATTAATTGCACATGCTTTGCAGTATTTATTAATATCTTTGTCAGGGTACAAAAAAAAATTGTTGTTGAGAACTAAATAATTTTTTCAATTCAGCACTGACCTAACTAAACATGCAGGTAACATTTCAAACAAAATAAAAGAAAAAAAATGAATTACAATATGATGAGACTAGAAATTTATAGAAACAAATTATTTAAAATTTATTTATTGATATCTAAAAAAATTAGAATATAATAATGATTAAAAAAAAAAAACAATGACTTACTGCCAACTCCCATGTTTCATCCAGAAAACTGGCATTTTTTAGATAAAGACTAAAAGGAATGTTTTGAACTTCTGCCAACAGAGACAGGAGAATTTCTGTGAAATATCAAAGTGTAAACTAAATGTGTCGACAAAAAAAAATTAACAAACATTTTCTATATAGTTTTTTTTTTGCTGACTTATTCCAAAGGTTTTAGCTAATTGTGACATTTTCTAGAAGCCGTTCAGCCTAAACTAATGAAAAGTAGTTTTTGTTAAGTATGGAATATGAAAATACCTGACAAAATATCATTATTCAATATTGAGGTTGAAGAGTCGTACCACAACTGAGAAATAAACAAAAAAAAAAGCCCAAGAAGATTAAAAAAAAATAAATAATAAAACATGTATGGTGTATTATATTGTGAAGATTATGAGTCACACAAGCAATACATTGTAAAGAAATCTAGCTGCATTTTATTTTTTTCAAATTACCTCAACAAATGTCTTATCTTCTCTTACCTCAACAAATGAGTTATCTTCTCTTAGTTTTTTGACCAGTGAAGCCAGGTCTTTTTTAACAAGGCAAGCTCTGATAAGCAAACGCCCTCTACCTTGATCTGTTTCAGTCTGTAATATCATGAACACAAGATATTTATATACATGATTTCTCCATTATAATTATTTAAATTATATCATTGGTGATGCTATGGGGAACTTAACACAACAAAGAAATTTAATTTGAGAAACAATTTTATGAGGAAGACATTTTACTTATCAAAAACTTATGCAATCCCAACAATCAAATATACTTCGGAACAGAAAAGAAGTGAAATCTCGTAAAACAAAACATGATCACAATTAAGTTAAAAAATAAATATTCTCAGACAATGATTGATAACTTTGTACTGAAACTTAAAACCCAGACCATCATACAACATGTTATACCAGGGGTAACCCAGCCCATCAAACAACATGCTGTACCAGGGGTAACCCAGACCATCATACAACATTTGTACCCGGGGTAACCCAGACCATCATACAACATGTTATACCAGGGGTAACCAAGACCATCATACAACATGCTGTACCAGGAGTAACCCAGACCATCATACAACATTTGTACCAGGGGTAACCCAGACCATCATACAACATGTTATACCAGGGGTAAGCAAATGTTTTGTGCTGCGAGTCACAGGGATTCAAAAATTAGTCAGGCCCTGGCATAGAGCTAATGGGTGGAGAGTTTATATCAGGGTTGGCTAATGGGTGGAGAGTTTATATCAGGGTTGGCTAATGGGTGGAGAGTTTATGTCAGGGTTGGCTAATGGGTGGAGAGTTTATGTCAGGGGTGGCTAATGGATGGAGAGTTTATGTCAGGGGTGGCTAATGGATGGAGAGTTTATGTCAGGGGTGGCTAATGGAAGGAGAGTTTATATCAGGGGTGGCTAAGCATAAGGTCAATGCCAGCAGCTCTGGGACTTATAAAAGTAAAAAGTAATCAAACAGCAGCACCATTGCCAATGTATGAAAATTTAGTGAACAAAGGGAGTTTAACAACAGAAAAACTGACTCATTAAGACACACAAAACTCATTGTAGAGACGCATTTGGTCACCCCTGGTGTATATGAACTAATATAAATAAGTAAATGTCATTCATGTGAATGAGTGGGTACCGTCCACTTCAAACAGCCTGACTTGGCCAGCGGGCAGTAGCTTGCCTTTTTCTGTGCTATACTGTTTCCATAAAACTCCCTTCCCATAGAGTGGACAGATACTGGACGCAACAAGAATGATTTATATTTCATTGGATAATTGTATATGTTTATCTGTGTAAACAACTTGGGTTATCGATTACAAATTTGACACTTTATTTTTTTTACTTCTAAGAAAACAGTCAATACTAACCTTTGAATTGTCTTTAACAAACTTTATAATGTGATATAGTCCTGGACCAGCCCTGCGTGTAAAGTAAAATTGTTTGTAAATACTTTCAATACAACCATTTTTTAAATATTGTGTGTTCAATCGCTCGCAGATAGTCCCAGTGACTAAAGCTAATATTTGATTCAAACAGATTCTGATAGGGAGTCTGATAAAAACATTTAGGAATCAATGTACAGTATTTTTTTTTTTATTTTATAAACAGGACCATAATCCTAAGATAGTGCAAAGCTTGAAAGCTGAACAAAATATTCATATTAACTTAAGAATTTTTTAAATGGTCATAATTAAACTGTGTGAATAATTGAAAAATTAGCCAAATTCACCTTAAAGAAAAAGAAATTATTGAGGCCTATATTCTAACAAAATTAATAGAGAACACTGAAAAAACAAAGAAAGTGAATATAGAAATCCACTATCTTATATATTTAACAAGTGCATTAAATGAGACAAATTCATAAGTATAAATGAGTAAGAAATCCAACTAATCCATACAAAACATGCATTAAAATGTGTGACCAAAATTTAAGAACATGAGCCAAAGTTTACTTAACACAACTATAATCAAAAACTCATACTTTTCTCCTAGTTTATGAAAAACTGTCCAGTAATCTGGCTTAGTAAACCAATGTCTGTGATGTGCTGCAGTGAGGAGAAGAAAATAATTCAGAAAATATTTTATTTTTTCATGAGTATAATTCAATCATTTTTCTTTTTATTTTATCCTAGTTTTGAATTAGTAATTTCATACCCAATTAAGTCAGATTTAAAAAAAAAGTTACTTTGTAATCCTAGGCGGAAAATATCCTCCAATACACGACAAAATGGAACCAGCCGTGGATCTGTGTCCTGTATTTTTCCACCATCATTATGAAGTTCTAGTAAATTAGCTACAGTAAATATGAAAAATGTATGATTTACTGTTGAATACATACATAATTTAAACATAGCATTAATTAATTGTGTAAAAAGAGATCTGCTAGGTTGATTATGATAAAATAATTAATTCTAACCTTTTAAAATTTTCAACAGAGGATGAGACACAGACATGACTTGTATAAGATTATCCAATCATTTCCTTTAGTTGACGTCAATGCAGTCTAGGGAATAAAAAAATTATATCCAAATGTATCAAGCTTACTGGTAACAGATAGCTTAAAATGATAGAATTGAAGAAAAACTTAAAAGATTCTTTAATTTTTTTAGTAAGCATTAAATTTCAGTAACAACAGGGTGCAAATGATACAAAATATTAAAAGCCATAAACATGGGCTAAGCAAACCTGCTAAGTTAGCTAGCATTGATGAATAGAATGGAAGTTAGTTATTAATCAGATTTTTAATGCTTAACTTAATCAATAAATTATCTAGAACGCACTAGTTATTTTAATAAATGTATGCTACACGTTATTGAAGTATTACTAATAAAAATGTAACTAATTATTTTATAACTAATTTATAAATAACATTCCAATTACATCAGAGGGGGCAGTGGATACTTACCTAGTCAATCCGAGTCAAGGACTAGAACTTTCACTTAGACTTAGTATCTGTATACCAATAGTTCAAGATAAGTTTCGCAAATAATATTTGCAACCAAATTATAATTGCAAATCTAAAGCAGCTAATGGTTGTAACAACAGCTGGTGACTACGTTTTTTGTTTATGTTTTGTTTCTAAGCTAAGTTAATGCAAAATATTTTTATTATGTAAAGGGAAAGCACTCTATATATTAGAGATATGAAAAATTCGACGTGTTGACTAGTTTTTCTTTCGCCTTTAAAAAATAATATTACTTATCTAACGTGTATGGGCCTTACTAAGGTATATCACTATATGAACAACCTGGATGTCTTTTGAGAGGAACGGCAAGCAAACAGTTTATTACAACTGTGAATCGTTTGGTGGGCTGAGCATCTCTTCATGCACGAAAATGAGTTAATTAAGTTTATTGCACGCATAGCACATGAATGTTTTTTTTTTTACATAATCTGAACCACACTAACCTTAACCACAAATAACCTGATATTTTAAGAATGAATGATGGGCCAACCTCTGGTATAAAGCAGTGTTGATTCAGTTAACTGTAACTGTTACCGAAATGGCTCTAATAACTGAAAAAAGTGATTTCAGTTAACTACTAACTGAAACTGTAATTGAAAAAACATTTTAACTGTAACTGTAATACTAATAGGAAAAAAATAATAGTAATAGTAATACTAACTGAAAAATGCGCTATAAAATAAAATTCTAGAAATGCGCTACAATATTACATGTATTGCATGTGGCTTATAGGGCAGTCACGTACGTGTGATGTCATACAGACGCGAAACTGTCTGCGGGGAGCTCACAAGTGGAAAGAGAAACAGACTGACAAAAAAAATCTAGAGATGCGTACTTTTATGAAAGTGAACAAAAAATTTTATTATATAACCCAACACTGTTGTTTTGTAAAAATATTTGGTTCATATACCGGTATTTTTCATATGTTTTGATGCATACGTCTTTACTAGTGATAACTGATATAGTAACTGAAAAAATTACTAACTGTAATAGTAACTGTAAAAAACAATTCAATAATTACTCTAAGTGTAATAGTAACTGAAAAATATTTGAACGGCTAACTGTAAATCTTACTGTAACTGAAAAATGCTAACTGAAATAACACTGGTATAAAGTAGATTCAAAATAAATAGATTCCCGATTGAATTGATTAGATCATCATTTGCGTTTAAACCCTCTTATATTATGATATTAATGATAAATACCAATGAAGTATTCATGATATCTATAATTATTAAAGAAAGGCTTAATGCCCTCTGCCATGTCCATAGCGTTCATTTCTTTTTCTAAAGTTTCTTTTTTTTTTTTTAATCGTCATGTCTCTTTTCAGAAAATAAATCAATAATATTAATACAGGTCAAACAATGAGGAAAATAGTTTCATTTTAATACACATATGTTGTTTCATTGAAAACTTCAACTTTAATTATCAGCTGCTTATGTAAGTAACTAATTAACACTTTCAGAAAGAAAAGGGGAAGCAGCCATGGGCGTATTCATGGGGTGAGCAAGGGGGGCATTTGCCCCCCCCCCCTACATTTTGAAAAAATGTCATATAAGAGGGGGGCATTTGCTCCCCCCCCCCCCCTACATTTAAAAAAAATGTCATAAAGTTGTTATTTGCCCCCCCCCCCTGGAAAATTTTTGCCCCCCCCCCCTGGAAAATTTCCTAGCGACGCCCATGGAAGCAGCATATACACGTAAGCACTGTGGACATCAACTACAAGGCACAGAGTGTGTTATTCTCAAAATACAATTGAAATATTCGAGGAAGTAAAGTAATAATTCAGAACAGCAAGTTTTAAATACTCGTAATGTTGGCGTCATTTGTTCTCCGTTAACCCAATAATAGCCAGTCTATGTCATGATGCTACTTATATCTTTCACAGATTGCTTTATTATGTCTAGAGCCAAGGTTGGGTTACATTAGCTGAACTAGTATAAACTATAATTTGAGTCTACCTGTAGATCAGTCTGCATGTGAGATTGTCTTTGCCATAAGTCTTGTATGTAAATTAATTATTTAATTAATACTATATTTTTATATTTTTCATTATTAATTATATTGACTTATACAGGTCAGTGCTGGCCAATCATACCGTTGATGATATCTAAAGATATTCATTCTTAATATCCACGATAATACCCGACACGCGGCTGCTGGGGGAGGGGGGGTGTTCAATTTCTTTTTATTTATTGCCTTTGCTGCAAAATTTGGCCCCCATTGTCAAAGTTTGTAAGTGACCCTGTCTGCGGCCCTGAATTAGAGGCAACGCTTAGTCACTAATTGCTTTATTTTACCCGACTTATAAATTAATATTACAGTGACTGTTTTTCTCATTGTTGACATCAAAACGATGTTAATAAAGATGATATTTTGACAAATGTTTGTGTCTGCTATTGTGTCTATTTTTAAGTATCACTATTACAATTAGCCTGTGTGGTATCACTATTACAATTAGCCTGTGTGGTATCACTATTACAATTAGCCTGTGTGGTATCACTATTACTATTAGCCTGTGTGGTATCACTATTACTATTAGCCTGTGTGGTATATGTAATGATCATCTGTGTGGTGGAAGTCCTGGGTTCCATCCTTCTCTCTGGATGCAGCGGCGTAACTGGGAGGTGAAGCTGTCATTCCTGCTGGGTCCACAATAACCCATGCTGGTATACGTGATGGGGCTGTCTTCCGCTGGGTCCACAATAACCCATGCTGGTATACGTGATGGGGATGTCTTCCGCTGGGTCCACAATAACCCATGCTGGTATACGTGATGGGGCTGTCTTCCGTTGGGTCAACAATAACCCATGCTGGTATACGTGATGGGGCTGTCTTCCGCTGGGTCCACAATAACCCATGCTGGTATACGTGATGGGGATGTCTTCCGCTGGGTCCACAATAACCCATGCTGGTATACGTGATGGGGCTGTCTTCCGCTGGGTCAACAATAACCCATGCTGGTATACGTGATGTGGTGCAAGATGTCACTGTTCGGTTACATGATTCGTCACAAGCCAGAATCGCCTTTACTTTATGACGTTTTACAGGGGGGGGGGGTCATTGATGCAGCAACCACATACCACGTGATCATTTCTATTTCAGTATTTAATCGGTTTCCGTAGAAGTCACAGCACACTATGATAATGGTGTTGTATTATTAGCAACAAACCCTTGTTGATTAATTCTCACTCCAAGGTCCACGGATCATCAGTGTGCAGTGATTGTTTCTACCTAAAGTGTTCTGCGAAATAAAAATAAAGTTTAGTATTCCACGACTTCAAAAAGTTTTAGAGCGATAGAGCCACTGATGTAAACACATGAACAAATATTTTTTTTTAACCCTGTAAAGGGAAATAACCTATTTCCGTTTGTGCAAATATAAATTTTGACGATTACACCCCCTTTCAGTAATCAATGCTGTGTTATTTCACTGGCACACACACAGACCTATATAATTAAACATGCACGGATTCATAATACCTGGGACACCAGAGCCGTTCTTATGTATAGACCTTTCTCATAAAGTAGTCCCCTTACTGGGTTGTTTGTTTTGATGTACAAGTTACACTTCCGGTACCAATTAATGTACTTGAATTTGCGAATAATAAATTTCTGTTACCTGCTATTCTTTTAATTTTAATCATGAAAATCAAATAATCAAAATTTAATATATTTTTCAGTGTGATTATTTATTATTATTATTATCTTAAAATCATAATGAGGTAGTAGTTTCAAACCTTTTACTACCGATTTTTAATTACTATCTATCGCACAATATATGCTAACCAATAATATACTGTTTTACATATGACCCTACATAAGTACATAACTATGACCCTACATAGTACACAAGTTCCTCCATTAATCCCTACATAAGTACCTACATAAGTCTCTACATATGACCCTACATAAGTCCCTACATATGACCCTACATAAGTACCTACATAAGTCCCTACAAATGACTACATACGTCCCTACATGTGACCCTACATATGACCTTACATAAGTCCCTACATATGACCCCGCATAAGTCCCTACATATTACCCTACACAAGTCCTTACATATGACTCTACACAAGTCTCTACATATGAAACTACATAAGTCCCTACATAAGTCCTTAATATGACCCTACATAAGTCCCTACATATGACCCTACATAAGTCCCTACATATGACCCTACATAGGTTCCTACACAGGTCCCTACATATGACCCTACATAAGTCCCTACATAAGTCCTTAATATGACCCTACACAAGTCCCTACATATGACCCTACATAAGTCTCTACATAAGTCCCTACATAAGTCCCTACATAAGTCCTTAATATGACCCTACATAAGTCCCTACATATGACCCTACATACGTCCCTACATATGACCCTACATAGGTTCCTACACAGGTCCCTACATATGACCCTACATAAGTCCCTACATAAGTCCTTAATATGACCCTACACAAGTCCCTACATATGACCCTACATAAGTCTCTACATAAGTCCCTACATAAGTCCCTACATAAGTCCCTACATATGACCCTACATAGGTCCCTACATATGACCCTACATAAGTCCCTACAAATGACCCTACATAGGTCCCTACATATGACCCTACATAAGTCCCTACAAATGACCCTACATAGGTCCCTACATATGACCCTACATAAGTCCCTACATAAGTCCCTACATATGACCCTACATAGGTCCCTACATATGACCCTACATAAGTACCTACATAAGTCCCTACAAATGACTACATACGTCCCTACATGTGACCCTACATATGACCTTACATAAGTCCCTACATATGACCCCGCATAAGTCCCTACATATTACCCTACACAAGTCCTTACATATGACTCTACACAAGTCTCTACATATGACCCTACATAAGTCCCTACATAAGTCCTTAATATGACCCTACATAAGTCCCTACATATGACCCTACATAAGTCCCTACATATGACCCTACATAGGTTCCTACACAGGTCCCTACATATGACCCTACATAGGATCCTACACAGGTCCCTACATATGACCCTACATAAGTCCCTACATAAGTCCTTAATATGACCCTACACAAGTCCCTACATATGACCCTACATAAGTCCCTACATATGACCCTACATAAGTCCCTACATATGACCCTACATAGGTTCCTACACAGGTCCCTACATAGGTTCCTACACAGGTCCCTACATATGACCCTACATAAGTCCCTACATAAGTCCTTAATATGACCCTACACAAGTCCCTACATATGACCCTACACAAGTCTCTACATATGACCCTACATAAGTCCCTACATAAGTCCTTAATATGACCCTACATAAGTCCCTACATATGACCCTACATAAGTCCCTACATATGACCCTACATAGGTTCCTACACAGGTCCCTACATATGACCCTACATAAGTCCCTACATAAGTCCTTAATATGACCCTACACAAGTCCCTACATATGACCCTACATAAGTCTCTACATAAGTCCCTACATAAGTCCCTACATAAGTCCCTACATATGACCCTACATAGGTCCCTACATATGACCCTACATAAGTCCCTACAAATGACCCTACATAGGTCCCTACATATGACCCTACATAAGTCCCTACATAAGTCCCTACATATGACCCTACATAGGTCCCTACATATGACCCTACATAAGTCCCTACATATGACCCTACATAGGTCCCTACATATGACCCTACATAAGTCCCTACATATGACCCTACACAAGTCTCTACATATGACCCTACATAAGTCCCTACATATGACCCTACATAAGTCTCTACATATGACCCTACATAAGTACCTACATAAGTCTCTACATAAGTACCTACATAAGTCTCTACATAATCTTATATCGGGACATTTTGTGACTTCAAAAACTTGTCAACATCACAAAAATTAAATTTTGGTATTAAATTTAAAGTCATTTTATCATATATTAGACAAAAAAAGTAGGAAAAATAATCGAGCTAAGTATTCATCAAGTATAAACAAAGCGACCGGAAGCCCATTATGATTCTTTCACAAAGACAGCTGACGCGCAGGAATACAAGTGAGAAAGGTCTATAGACAGACTAGACAGCTGCTTGGGCAGCCACTGCCGTGGGGGAAACCCCTTGTCGGGGACTTTTTTTTTTGCCAGCCACAAGAAAGGGCAATCTTATGGGTCCAGGCAGTGGCGTAGCGAGCTAAACTCGCGCCCGGGGCACAATACCTTTTTAGCGTCGCCCCCCCCCGCCCCACGATTCGAAAACCATATAATATCATATGTTTTGCGGACCATTAGGCACCCCTTTGTGAGTAGCGCTCAGGGCTTGATGCCTTGCCCCTCACTACGCCACAGGGCCCCGGACTAAAATTAACAGTAGGGGGGGGGCTGTCCATTATTTACGTCAACATCAACAACTTGTCAAACTTCCAGAGACCCCCCCCCCTCTATAAAATTACGTCAACATTTGATCCCCCCCCCCCCCCAAAATAACAATTAAATGAAAAAAAGCAATATTTTAAATAGACTAGGCCTAGTTTACAACTGCAACAAAAAAAGTGAAAAAAAGTAAAATGTTTAGAAAAAAAGTTTAATAAACTTTTAACTTATGAAAATATTTCCAATTTTTAACTACAAAGGCTTACTCTGAACAGAAAAGAGATTATATGGTTTACAAAAATGTATACACATTACACCTTTAAATTATGAACATACTTTAAATTAATATAACACTTTAAAGACTATTTAATTATTTACAACGACTTGTTCTAACTTCAAGCAGAAACGAAATTAAAAAGTTAAACTTTAAATACAGTTTTGATTTATTAACATATTTTTTACAAACAAATCCAAATTTTATAATGTCAAATGTTCCTCAATTGTTATTATTGGCATATGTTCTTGTTGAACCGAAACACCAGAAAAGTCAACATTTTCTTCATTTAGCCATTCTGCACTTACTATCACCCATGAGCAATAATTGCAATGAGCTCTCTTTGACTTTTGACAGCCACTCGCATTGGACGAATTCTTTGCATGTAGTATTTGACTGGGCCCAGGCATACATTGTTGGTGCTGTTGAACATGATTCTTTAGCATGGCAACATAAAGGTGACAGACTTTACAGATCCGTTCAAACAATAGCAACTGAATAGATGGACAATATATATCAAATGGAAGAATTTTGAATGCTTTTGCCGATCGAGGTAGAATGATTTCAACTTTCACAAACTGATTGAAGAAAAGAGATGGAAATTTATGTGAGTTTATATCAGATACATCTGGTTCTTTAAGGCCCTCATTAGTTTGGCGGACTGGAATTGTTGGGGGGATAAATCTATCAGCAATAATATGAAAGTGCGAGCTTCTTATCGGTTGGCATCAAGTTAAATCACAACAGACAATTTGTTGAAAATACTGACTTTATCTTACATGGTTTTTGGCACTAAACACTCCGCCGCAGTTGGAAAATTGTCTATGCTTACTTGCTTTCATATTTCTGTCAATGTTTCACCAGCATATTTGAACTTTTGAAGTATAATTTTTCCAACTCTTCATCAATTTTTCGACCTTGTGTGCCAAGGTGGCTTCCAAAATGTATATGTGGCAAAATTAGTAGGAATATAGTTAGTTTAATTAAAATACTGAATGTTAAGCGAGTGTGTAACACAGGACTACAAACGCTGCTTAATTTTCCTTAATTAAGTAATTATATTAAATTAAAAAAAGTAACATTGTTGACGTCAACTTTTCTTGACCTCCCCCCCCCTCCCCCTTGTCAACAATTGTCAACAATTTTCTGACACCCCCCCTCCCCCTATTTTGTTGACGTAATTAATGGACAGCCCCTAGGAGAGTGAGGTGTCAGAGAAAGACCCAGTATTAAAACAATATTCGGAGCCCTATATGTGAAGGCAGCAGCGTTGAAAGTGTTTTCACAATTTTACAGACAAAATTTGATCAATTGAAACAAAATTTGAAATCGCGGGGCTCCCTTTGATTGGCTTCCTGACAAGTACCCATAATGCTTAACGATTCTCTACTAAGTAAGATTAAAAAAATGTTGGTTTTTCACGCTCCATATATAGATACTCAATTTCCAAAATGTAGTTGCCCTTACTATAATATGTATTTTCAGTGCTTTTTTTTGTGCCGGTACCCACCGGTACGGCATACCGGCACCTTTTTCAATGTGGGGTAAAAATTATTACTTTTCTTGTATTTGAACGTTTATTATTAATTGATTATATTATTAATTTGTTAAAATTGAATTATTTTAAAATTGCGCGCAATAAGAATCAAAATAGGTGCGAACTGGTAGTTAAAATTTAGGCAATCCATCACTGAGTTCCGGCACCTATTTTTTTTTTACAAAAAAAGTACTGTGTATTGAGTTCTTACTTTGCACTGGGTGAAAGTAAGCGCAGACTACATATCTAATGGGTGAATTTAAGCACAGATTAGATATCTAATGGGTGAATTTAAGCACAGATTAGATATCTAATGGGTGAATGTAAGCACAGATAACATACCTCAAGGCCGTAGCCAGGATTTTTTTTTTTGGGGGGGGGGGGGGGGGGCTGTGCGGCTTGGGGGGGGGGGGCTGTGCGGAGAGTTTTACATAAGAAAAAATTGGAACACAATGATAAAGAAATATATTTTATAATAAAATTTGATTTTTATAATTAATTTGGAGGGGGGCTGCGGCCCTCTAGCTCCCTCCCCCCGGCTACGACCTTGCCATACCTAATGGGTGAATGTAAGCACATATTAGATATCTAATTGGTGAATGTAAGCACATATTAGATATTTAATGGGAGAATTGAATGTAAGCACAGATTATATATCTAATGGGTAACTTTAAGCACAGATTAGATATCTAATGATTATTGTAATATTTGTCATTTTCGAGGCTAGAAGAGTTCGCTAATGTATATATCTATCGCAAGTTTTACTTTATTTCGATATTTACAATTATTTACATTGATTACCGAAGATCTAACTTCGCATATTTACAAATGTGTAAAGAAAGATGAAGGACATACATCCGGATCACTGAGTTAATTTGGGTGAGAGTTTTTGAGTTGACAACCAAATATGTAACAATTGTATCTGGTTCAGTATCTTTTAACAAGCGTTTGATGTGCGCTATTTTAAAAGAAAATCTGTTAGGCTTCAGTCTTAGGCTAAGTACATTCGTAGAATGTAAACATACAACTGCCGCTGGCAATTGACTCACCAAGTTGAATTGTGCCATTTCGATAAATTGACAATAACCAGCCCATCAGGGATGTCTAAACAGGGCCGTTCTTACGTCTTTCTGGGCCCTAGGCAGAGGCTTATACTTTCTGAACTCGTGCAAAAAGTACATGTCGCAGACCCTATAGTGGCCTATAGCGTCAGATTTGATTGGTGTGTGTGGGGGGGGAGGGGTGGGGTTCAATGTGGTCTCCTAGTTCGCCCATACTGGGGCCCCCAACAGGGGGGGATAAATATATAAAGTGACGCCCCTAAATAATTCGCTGGAACGTTCCCTAATTGTCAGCGACCTCAATGTTGCAGGGATGACAACACAATTCATGGCTCTGTATCTTACCTTAATGTTGCAGGGATGACAACACAATTCATGGCTCTGTATCTGACTTCAATGTTGCAGGGATGACAACACAATTCATGGCCCTGTATCTGACTTCAATGTTGCAGGGATGACAACACAATTCATGGCCCTGTATCTGACTTCAATGTTGCAGGGATGACAACACAATTCATGGCCCTGTATCTGACTTGACTTCAATGTTGCAGGGATAACAACACAATTCATGGCTCTGTATCTGACTTCAATGTTGCAGGGATGACAACACAATTCATGGCTCTGTATCTGACTTCAATGTTGCAGGGATGACAACACAATTCATGGCCCTGTATCTGACTTCAATGTTGCAGGGATGACAACACAATTCATGGCCCTGTATCTGACTTCAATGTTGCAGGGATGACAACACAATTCATGGCCCTGTATCTGACTTCAATGTTGCAGGGATGACAACACAATTCATGGCTCTGTATCTGACTTCAATGTTGCAGGGATGTAGTGGCATTGTAAGGGGTAGCAAGGGGGCATCATGCCACGGGCGCTACTCATAAAGGGGCGCCAAATGGTATATTTTACATATAATATTATATGGTTTTCGAATGGGGAGGGCGCTAAATAAATATTTTGCCCCGGGCGCGAGTTAAGCTCTCTACGCCACTGCAGGGATGGCGAGACAATTCATGGCCATGTATCCGTATTTCTGTTTTGTAGTGGTTATGACGAGGCTATTAATACACAACATAAGTTGAAACTCTTCATAAAACTCGATCAAGTTTTTTTTCTTCAAATTGCTAAGGCGGCCCGTATCAAAATAGTGGTACCCGACCCACATTTTGGGGACAACCGTGTTTGATACACTTAAAAACGCATAAGTAAGAAAGAGAGGCCTACAAGCATCAAGACAAACAACTGAAATGTACATCGATGAATACCGACGAATCAACATCTCATTATTTCTTCACATCCTCCCTAAACCCATCCGGCCTATACATAAACGCTACGTGTTTGAAAAACGTGGACCTTCTGGGCATGTTCGGTTTTTTTTTTTAAATAGGACGACGAACGCCATCTGGCGGGTGAACTTTAAACACTGCAGACTACCACGTGCAATATTCCCACAACCTGTCGCCCATTGAAAAAAAAAATCAAGAAGTTTTTAAACAAAAAAAATGAATTTCAACTGAATATCTTCAAGTGAATAGACGTACGTCGATAGCCGGCGTACATTTAGCCATTTTTCTAAAAAATGTAGGTAAGGACTTGAATAGACTCTGCCAGCGCCATATTTAGGGAGTATTTGAGCAGTGGCGTTCTTATGTTTTAGATTAGAAGGCTCTTATTGGGGTGCGGGAGGGGGGCAAAGTAGCTATCGATACTGATAGCATCAAATGTAATAGGAAGAATACTGTATGCACAGTGGCGTAGCGAGCTTAACTCGCGCCCGGGGCACAATACCTTTTTAGCGCCCCCCCCCCAATTCGAAAACCATATAATATTACATGTATATGTTTTGCGGACCGTTTGGCGTCCTTTTGTGGGTAGCGCCCGGGGATGATGTCCCCATTTGCCCCCCCCCCCCCCCCCACTATGCCACTGTGTAGTCATTGAAGGAGCAAGTCGTTTGCCAGGTTTATCTATTGATAAGAACTCCCTGGCTGAAATCTTAACTTTTTGTTTCACTTCCACCGGAGAGCGCTCAATGCGGCAGTGCTACTAGCTAAGTGTTGATACTATACTCCGACGAGCCCATGACTTGTACCAAGCTACCTGTGTTGACTACATGCCCGACCATTGCTCCGCCCTCAGATGAGTAGGCACAGAATCAATCTGGCCCCAGGCGTTTTATTTTTTTTTGTTGTTCAATCTAGCAGTCAGTGGTGCTGGTGGTGGTTTACCGCTGAGTGATAAACTAAACCTTGACCTTTGTGGCTTGACCCCTGAGTTCAAGTGTCAGCTAGTGATCCCACAGTTTGACTAATTACGTACAGAATGAAGGACGGCTTAGTGTTTACAAAATGAAGAAAGTTAAAAAAAAAAAAAGCAAGTCTTTTTTACACAGAGGTTTAAAACAGCATGACCCTTAAAGATTAGTTTGTTCTGTTAGCAGGGCCGGAATTAGACCTGATAAGGCCCTAAGCTGTTTGAGATATGGGGCCCTTGATAGGTACATATATTATATGCCAGTGCCAAATATTTAAGTATACATGAAAATGGCTCCCTTGGACAATTTTTTGGGGGCCGCCAAGATAGTGCGGGGGGCCTAAGCTATAGCTTGTGTTGCCTATACGTAAATCCTGCACTGTTTGTTAGTAAAATGGGTCCATTAATCTTCGAATATTAGAGCTACACAGACACACCATTAGATGTGTCAGTACTGCCGCCAGATGAAACTTGGGCCCATGACAGTCTCCACCAACTAGGGGCCCATGACAGTCTCCACCAACTAGGGGCCCATAACAGTCTCCACCAACTAGGGGCCCATGACAGTCTCCACCAACTGGGGCCCCTCTGATAACACCCACCCACTAAGTAATTTTTTAGCAGACTAACGTACCCCACGGGGTTCCTGAGGGTTCCTGAGGGCCAGAACCCCTGATACGGGTTCGGGTTGCACCCACATGTGACTTAATGTAAGGAACCCATTTCAGATAATGTGCACAGTAGTAACTAAATGTGGCTCTTGGAGCCACATGCGATTCTTCGCTGAGTTTTGTGCAGCTTCCAATGAGCCATATTTTCCATTGTCTTATTAATTGAGTCCATTAAATCTTTATAAATTGACTTAGTTGGCGGCTCTTCGAAACATTTTAACTACAAACAAACAATTGAATGCGGCTCTCATCCATGGCCAACTCTGAACCAGTAGGCGTACATTGTTTGTGTGTTGTTGTTTTTTCATGTTCCCTTCAACAAACAAGACCTACCTTTAGACGTGTTTATCTCTGGATAGATAAACTGAAATTAATGCAAGCAACAATGGAGGTGGAGGGGGTGTGTTAGATGAATGTAATGTACACGTAATGATGATGGTGGAGGGGGTATGTGACATGAATGTAATGTACACGTAATGAGCGAGGGTTGGCTGTTACACCAAATGTTGTTATGTAGCCAGTAGTGTAAACAGACAAATAACGATGAGAAGATGACAAATCTCTCCAGAAATAAAAAAAAAGATAAAATATTGAAAGACTTCGAATAATTTCTATATCTACTTGTATGAAGGAGTAATTTCTATTCATTTACAATTTATTTTCAATTGAAAATGCGTTTCTTGGGAAGGTGTTTGAGGAGGAAACTAACGCTAGTCTCACCACATATCATTGTGGACTACATTTCGCCTCGCGTTAAACCAAATGAAATTACTTTATATAGGTCATGATTAGCTTCTAAATATCGTCGCTAGAGCACAGATGTAATTATCGCCATTAGTTTCGTTGGTTTTTTTTCCCCGTAGCTCATTTTGCTTTTCATTGCTAGCTTGATACCCATAGTCGTATCGTAGAGAGCGTAGATTGATCAGAGAGAGTAATCTGGTTAGGAATCGATAACGCCGGTCCGTTACCCCTTATAAGTCGCGAATAGTTTTAGAATTACAGGATCGATTCCGAGCGGTCTATACTTCATGGGTTTTAAGTCAGTTCGCGACCGTGCACGCGACCCACACTTTTAAAACCAGTGATCAAGTTTAGATGTTTTTAAAATAGTACAGTGTTTGGTAAAGGCTTTTTTTATTCAAATCTTCAAACTGGGGTTTTATCAATCGCTGCTAAAAATTACTGGTTACAGTGTCTGCGAACTTTGCAGCATTCAAAATGGCTGACATCCACCTACAAGTAGGTCATCTTGTAAGTCACTGAACCCAGTGCCGTGCTTAGCTCTTCGTTGGTAGATACTAAGGCGACATCTAGCGGCCCTAGTATAAAGTTCCTGAGGGTGGGGGGGGGGCCTCTTTGCACCAGATTAAACAGCAGGTGGCCCTCGGCAGTCGCGTTGTTTGCCCATCCATGTTGTTTGCCCATCCATGTTGTTTGCCCATCCATGTTATTTGCCCATCCATGTTGTTTGCCCATCCATGTTGTTTGCCCATCCATGTTGTTTGCCCATCCATAAGAACGCTCCTGGCTGGGCCAATGGAATTCACGAATCGATGTACACACACACACACACAAATACACACAAACACTAATTACTTTTGTGTGTATTTCCATTTTTGGGGGATTTCCCGGACCCCATCACATTGGTTTGACTGGCGACAAAAGCTGCTGAAGACTGCCTAGCAGTTATCTGGTTGAAATCCTTTATTCTTTCATGGCCGTCAGATGGAATGAGCCAAACATCTCACGTCACGCCGCTGACCACCTGCCTGTTGGGATGGGGTAGGGTGGGGGGCGTGTATAACATTTGTTTGCTTGTCGATGGTTGATTTAATGACACACATATACACACTCTCTCTCTTTCTCTCATACAGACACAACATTTTTCTTTTGCTTATTATGCTGCTAAGATGGGCTCTGTTTACAATACACGTGGCCGTACTTTTGTGTAGGGAAAACGTATGCGGTTACCTAGAGCCCTCTCTGCATAGACCCCCTTCCTCCTTTCTTCCCTCCCCCCCACCCCCGAATCGAAACTTTTCATTTTGTTACAGCCACAGGGAAGTGTAACCTGATCACGTTATGGGGCTTGTCAAATAAGGGGGCCCCAGTTGTCAAATAAGGGGGTCCCAGTTTTCAAAGATTTGTAGTGAGCCCATTATTTGCGTTGACCTTTGAACTGCGTGTTTGGCCTGGGACCCCAGATGTAAAAAATAAAAAAGTTCAACACTAACTGGAAACAATAGTCTGAGAGCGAATGGCCAATGAGAATTTCGCCGACGATTCATCCCCTAAACTGGCAGCATAAAAAAAAACCAGCCAAACAAACAGCCAAACTGCTTGACAACTTTGTTTATAAATAAAAAAAAAACCCTGACATATTTTATCTGACAGACGTGTTCAAAGTCTTCTTCCAGCCTTGACCTCTCGCGTCCACCTTGTTGCAGAAGTAGACCAAAGAATTTGAAACTTGACAAGATTTATTCCGATTGGTCCAATTAGACCTATATCTCAAGAAGAATCAGTTGTCTCATCTCAATCTAATGATATACACGGTATGCAGAACTCATCTGTTATTTAATACTGTGTTATTAAACACTATTTTAAGTATTTAGTAGTATTTTTGGATCTGTAAGCCAAAGCGATGTATTGCATGTTTCTGGTCGATGACATCGGATAAAAAAGGAACATAGGCATTGACCAGAGATTCTTAAAGTTTTGTTTCTTGACCCAACTGTGGGTCGCGGGCAAACTTCAAGGTGGGTCCCGATATAGTTTAAATTTAAAACTAAAGAATGGATAATCCATGTGTGCATAGTTACAACTGTATTTCATCATATGTTACACACATACAAGTGTGTTCATCTCCTGTGTTAAAGGGGGGACAATCTTTATCCATTAAAAAAAATCTAATTTTATTCTCTTTCTTATTTTTCAAAATTTTTTCAATACAGATGGAGTGGGAAAATAAAACAATACTGATGGTGTGTCGATACTGATGGTGTGTCAATACTGATGGTGTGTCGATACCGATGGTGTGTCAATACTCATGGTGTGTCGATACCGATGGTGTGTCAATACTGATGGTGTGTCGATACTGATGGTGTGTCAATACTCTTGGTGTGTCAATACCGATGGCGTGTCAATACTGATGGTGTGTCAATACTGATGGTGTGTCGATACTGATGGTGTGTCGATACTGATGGTGTGTCAATACTCTTGGTGTGCCAATACCGATGGCGTGTCAATACTGATGGTGTGTCAATACTGATGGTGTGTCGATACTGATGGTGTGTCGATACTGATGGTGTGTCAATACTGATGGTGTGCCAATACCGATGGTGTGTCACGAAGAGTAATAATTTGAGAACCACTGGGATAGACTATTAGCAGCGTTCCATCGAAGCTGTGCGCGTGTGGGCTCGCATGCAACTAGCCGAGCGAGCGCACACACATTACAACAATTGTTTCACTTAGTATGCTTGTAGTATTACGAAGCGCACACAAAATTCTAAATATGTTCCAATGTTGCGTCAGCCAATGTTAGTTGCCACACACAGTCTTCGGGAAATTAGAGGGGAACTTGAATATGAGACTGGTTTACTCATAGATAGACAACTAAAGACGGCATTAAGAGGCTAAGAAATTAAACAAAGCACAATGGCGAACAGAGAGACAAGGCAGATAGTTAGATAATACATTTATCGAATGGGAGGTTACTTATTAATAACTAATTGATGAAAACAACATAAAAACTGTTGCATAAATTGCTTCACCATTTGCACATACACGTATGCAAAACAGGTTGTTTCATAATGAGAAAACAATTAGCTGGCTGTAATTGTTCAGTTAAGCCCCTTGCCGGTCTGGCATTCTTCTTCGTCTCGCAGCAACATACACTTGACATAACTGGCCTATGCCAGGTTGCCATTTTGTGTAAGCGATTGACTGCCGTATAAACTCAGTCGCAAGTCAGAGTTTACCCACACGCAGAGATGAAACAATGTGGAAACTTTTGGACTTTTCAGAAAAGAAATCTCTTGTTTTGGGTTGTTAACCTTTGACTATAGCTGTCTCATTGTAACAATTGTGACTATGTTTGTGTGTGCCTGCGTGGTCGAACTTCTAAAATAAATGGTCAGGGGGAAGAAATTAGTGGCTAAATGGTGGCAAAATGAGATCGTGTGTGTGTGTGTGTGTGTGTGTGTGTAACTGGACAGTCTATGTCAATATTGCCAGATTGGCGGATTTCCCTCTGGTTGGGGCAGTCACTGGCAGGTTCTAGGCGACTTTAACGAATTACAATACACACGAAAATGCATATCTAAATATATAGAAGTACATTTTGAAATCCCTCTTCACTTTTATTAAAATCTGGCGAGCTTTTTGGAGTGTTTCTTGTTGAATTTCGGCGGAATTTGTTAAAAACACCTGGCAACACTGGTTGATGTACAAACCACTGCACCCATATACTCCCTGAACGTATGTTGGACCATGACGTATTTTGTGTACATATACAATGTTTAGTTAGTAAGAACTCCGATAGTTATGTATCTTTATAGAAATACTACTAAACATTGCGTCATTGTTATTTATGACATTGGCTTTGTTTTAAAGTTTGTTCAAGTGTTAAGAAAATTTTTTATATGGTTGCTTTGTTTTTTAATGGGTCGTGAAACAGACGTTCCCGTTCAATAAACAATAAATTGATACATGTTTTGTTAAAACATGACACACGCACACACACACACGCACAGTGTGTGATAAAGTATGTAGCGATGATGTCTGTGCTGATGAAGTGTGGTGTGCTGATGAAGTGGTGTGCTGATGAAGTGTGGTGTGCTGATGAAGTGGTGTGTGCTGATGAAGAGTGTACCGGTGAAGTGGTGTGTGCTGATGAAGTGTGGTGTGCTGATGAATTGGTGTGCTGATGAAGTGTGGTGTGCTGATGAAGTGGAGTGCTGATGAAGTGGTGTGTGCTAATAAAGTGGTGTGTGCTGATGAAGTGGTGTGTGCTGATGAAGTGAGGTGTGCTGATGAAGTGTGTGCCGATGAAGTGGTGTGTGCTGATGAAGTGGTGTGTGCTGATGAAGTGTGGTGTGCTGATGAAGTTTGGTGTGCTGATGAAGTTTGTGTTTATGAAGTGGTGTGCTGAAGAAGTGGTGTGCTGATGAATGGGTGGGTGGGTTTGATTGTAGGGACTCCGTTTGATATGAATTGGTAGCGTTGGTTAGGGGGGTGGTGGGCATGATGGGCTGTTGACGTCATTGATACATAATATAACAGTGATAGTGTTGGGTAGAGACACTTTTTTTTTAAACTCAGAATATAGTAAGCCTCAGGGGATGGATCACGTGATACCTATACATAGAACTCCTGAAATAACAGTTGTAATTGAATGTAGTATCAGATTGCTGGCGGCCTGCTGATCACCCCGGAGATCGATATGTAGAGAGACATGTGTCCAGTCTAACTGGACTTTCTACTTGCTAATGTGTTGGCTCTGGACAATACTGTCCCGTCGAGACAAAACAGATGTAAGGGAAAGATTCGTTATCGGAAGAAATTCTAAATCACTGAGTTTTAGAACGGTGTGGCTTATGTTTTTGTGGTAGAAAGAGAAACCGATAAATATGTACATAATAAAATGACAAACAATACAGCGGAAGAATCGATTCATGAATAGACTGATTGATGGATATATTGATGACAACAGAATATATGAGAAAGACTTTGAAGGGTAGATTATTCTCTCTTAAAATGAATTACTAGAATAAGAAGTACTAGATAGATAGACAGACAGAAAGAAAGACTTGCAGCCCGACAGATATACATATATATATAGAGAGAGAGGGGGGGAGAGAGAGATCGGAGATAGATAGATGGATAGACAGGCGGACATATAGACAGACAGGCAGATAGATAGATAGATAGATAGATAGACAGACAGATAGATAGATAGATAGATAGACAGACAGACAGACAGACAGACAGATAGATAGATAGATAGATAGATAGATAGATAGATAGATAGATAGATAGATAGATAGATAGATAGATAGATAGATAGATAGATAGATAGATAGATAGATAGATAGATAGATAGATAGATAGATAGATAGATAGATAGATAGATAGATAGATAGATAGATAGATAGATAGATAGATAGATAGATAGATAGATAGATAGATAGATAGATAGATAGATAGATAGATTTAACAGAGACGGCATTGACTACCTAGAGCCCCCAAATATTCTGTTGCCAGGGCCCCAAACATTACATTGTTATATCACTGCTATACATCGTCCATCCCTTGAGCAGGTAAAATTGAACTTTCTAACAGAAGATTCACCCCTTACACGTGTCGTCTGCTCTGACACTTTTTATTAATATGTTTTGTCAGTTATAGATGTGTAGGATATTTATTAGTCTGTTGGATTAACTACCCCCCTCCCCCAACCAGCCCTCCGTATAATACAACGCAAGTGTTGTACAACTTGTTCGTTAGACCTACTGTACATAATATATTGGGTTTTATGATTTCCTTTCAGAAATAAAGTTTGAACATTTTTTGACAGTTTACAGTCATTTGTTGATCCCTTGTTTGATTGCGTGTGTTCTTTATTGTAGTAGACGCACGTTATTGATTTTATTTAGTTGGCAACATCTGGTCAAAGTATTTATGTAATAGTAGAATAAAAACACGTATTTGTGTAATAGTAAAAAAATAAAAACAAGCAATTAAGCCTGTTCCATTCTGGACACAGGACGTGTTAGCGCATTTTCATGTTATGTATCAGTACGTATGCTATCTTTCAGTAAATATTTGTAAATTTTTTAAATGTTTATACATTCAATTGTGTAATGCATATATCTGTAAAAAAAAATGTATAAAGACGTTTCTTTATATTTGAAAAAAAATTATTTTCTCTTAAATCTAACTACAAGTGGTTTGTGGTTACTGAAATAGGACTCATAATTGAAAACATTCGAAATTATAGTCATTTCATCGTCCGAAAACTCCGTCAATTGTTGCATAGCTCTGATACTTTCAATTAAACTCAGAACACAAGCTTACTATTTCATTTGATGAGTTTCTTAATAAATCTTGGTGAAACTACGTGCTGCAGTATTTCGCACCAAATGAACGGGCTATTGAACGTACAAGGTGTATATATAATATATAAGCCCCTTATGAGCCCTGAAGCCCGGCCCTCAGAGGTCCTATCGCGAAATGAACTTTTGATGTACACATGGCAGGCCAAGACCTACAAAATGATATATACATCATGGGTCTAAGACTTATAGTTGCTGAGATATAGCGCTCCTTTATTAATATAGCTTATATAGTAAAAAACGGTACTAAGGCCCCTTTAACGGCCCTGAGAGGTCAGATCACGAAATGGAAAAAAGTCATTTCTTGGCAGGCCAAGACCTACAAAATGATATATACATCATGGGTCTAGAACTTATGGTTGTTGAGATCTAGGGTGATGACGGACAGACGGACAGACAGACAGACAAAACGGGGACAATAGAGCATTTTTTTTCGAAAATGCTCTAAAAATATTGATTTAATAGTTAAAAAAAACCACTTCAGGCGATTACGATCACAAACCAATGTTCGATTATAAAAATTTTTTAAAATAATAATTTTTACTTTAGATGTTTCTAGAGCAATTTAATCAGAATTATATGCCCCCGGACAAATCATAGTATTGGTGCTTAGTATTAGAGGGGTTGTTATATATACCTTGCACCCACCCCACTCCCCGCCTGTGCTAAGGGGACTTTTCGAGGTTAAGGAGGTAAGAAGGGCCCCATGTTCTCAAAAGTTGTTAGCAATGGTTCCTAAAGCCCCCCCTCTATGTGTACTTTTTCCTTGGGCCTCCAAATGTACCTTTGCTTATCTGCAATGATTGAAAGTGTTTCCTGTTTCTAGGACCCCTTGTACCTGTGATCAAAGGTCCTCAGTTGTACCTGTACTTTAGGACCCATGTTGCCTCTTATGCCTTAGGGCCCCCAGTTGATTCTTTGTCGAGCGCCCCATGTGCAGCCCAAGCCCAAGACCCCAGCTGTTCACTAAGTGCTGAGGACCCCCAGTTGTACCTTTTTGCCTAGGACCAGGGCTCGATTTACTGCTGGGTGGGATGCCGGGATATCTCCAACTTTGAGACCTGCTTTAGCTGATATATCCCAGCCGGGGATAAAATCATAAACATTTATCCCCGGCTATGCAGAATTTTTTTTTCATCCCCGGCACTGGTTTTTTTCTTAAATCGAGCACTGCCTAAGACCTCAGTTTACCTTTGCCTAGGAACCCAGTTGTACCTTTTCCTAAGAGCCCCAGTTGTACCTTTTCCTAAGAGCCCCAGTTGTACCCAGATCAACATTGTATCATTGTAAAAAAAATAGTTTGAAATAAAATGAACATACTTTAAACAACTTTAATGGTAAATTTCTTTCGGTCGCTCAAACATTGTTACTTACAATACTGGTAATTTTTTTTTGTTCTAAGGGCAATAACTATCACGTAGCTTCCACGAGGATTATCACCCTTGGGCAACAGACGACATCAGGCAGGCGAGTTATCTCCCTCGTCATCTTCTTTGTCTCCTGCTTATGGGCTACGCTAATGATCGATTAGTGGATGTCCCATAAAGGTTAATGTGACATTCTGCATCGAATCCTTTGTTTTTCATGGTCAGTGAATTATCTGAGCAGGGGGTTTCAAACAAAATACAAAGGCTGTACAATATAATCAAATTGTTCTATCTTGACTGAATTTGACGTTATCATCAGGTGACTTTATTCTAAGAGAACAATACTTCACTGCCCTACACAAGACAATAATCCAGTTCAGGATTAACGTATAAGTTGCACAAGCTATACCTTAGGGCCCCCACTTTCTTGGGGGCCTCCCAAATAATTGTCCGAGTGAGCAACTGTCGTTTATACTTAAATATGTGGCACTGAAATATAATATCTGGATTTATACAAGCAGTGGCGCAACCGGGGGGGTGCGGGGTGCTTATTTGCTCTACTTAGTAAAATGTATTACATGCCCCCTGCTATTGCCTGGCCCTTGTTGTAGAATGCCTGGCCCCTGCTGTCAGGCACGCCAAAGGGGGGAAAGGGGGTCATTGCCAGCAGGCCCGCATCTTTAAGGGAGCCCGGCCGCCCCGACCATGTCAATTTTTTCACGACTTATTGTTTATTAACGGACCCGCAATGATGTCCTGCCCTGGGGCCCGTGTGGATCTCGGCGCCACTGCCTGCTGTAGAATTTTCACGCTACGGGGCTGCCGCGAATTTGTAATAGACTAAAAACAAAATGGTCGCCTTCTGTATTTAACAATTTTATTATAAACAGAATATCTGAAATAGAGTAGATAAATTTATAAGGCTGTGGCTATACGGACCCTGGTCCCAATAAAATCCGATTGTTATTCGGACCCGTGGCAAATATGCACTAAGCTTAGCTATATTTAAACTTTATTTGACGAAACCCGAAAAAATAATAATACATAGTCCGCTTAGTGGAACCCTAGACACTAATTAACGATTAAATCATACAATTCAAACAATTATAAAAAAAAAAAAACAATAATAAAGTTTATGTATAGATAAGCTAAGTGCATATTTGCCAAGCAGACTTTATTGGGACGGGGTCCGAATAAAAATCGGAGTTTATTGGTCCCCGGGTCCGAATAGTCACTTCGAATTTATAAATAATAAATATAAATACTGAAGTCTTTAAAATATTTTAAATAATGTATCATTTTATTATTTGCTAATTTGATCATTGAAATAACTTTTTATTACTTATGAAAATGGCGACTAGTGAAACCTCGGTCGAAAGTAATGATATGATTCTGGATGCACTGAGACGGTTTGTTTTTAGTAAAACCGACATGCGTATATTTTTCATGTTCCTGACTATGGGGCAGCCCCGTAGCGTGAAAATTCTACAGCAGGGGCCAGGCAATAGCAGGGGGGTCAGGTAATACATTTTACTAAGTAGAGCAAATAAGCAGAGGAGGCCAGACTAACGCAGGGGCCCCGGCCCCCTGCCCCCCCCCCGAACGCTACGGGCCTGCTATGGGGGTGAACGCGACAAAATTTGCATAACTTTTTATCAGCGGCATGTTTGCGTGGCGCAATTACAAAAATTTTTGTCTCGTGTGATACTATCTTAATAGGAAGCCGGAGCCGTCAAATTTGTGGGAGCCGGAGCCGGAAAAAAATTTGGCGGCTCCGCAAGCCTGTTCACCGGATATAACGATGTAATGAAACCATATTAATCTTCACCAGATATAACGGTGTAGACACAAGTTGTATTCATAACAGAATAACAAACAAACACCGGTAACGTGTATAATAAACATGTGTTAATGTCGCTAATGTATATTTGTATATAGATTAGTTGCACGCACTTCTGTGTAGGCGTTTGCAGCAGCTGGAATTAGTTTGTTGGATGTTGTGTGTTTGACATGAAAATGGTTTGTTTCAGGGCCGCTGCGGGGAGGGGCGGAGGGGGGAGCAATAGGAACACTTGTCAAGGGCCCCGGAACTTTGATTATTGTTGGTTAGCGCAGACTTTCGAGTCCTGCTTTGTCGTTCTTGACACTATCCTATTCGCGTCACGTGGTCATACCATCTCGATTGTCTCCTGGTTACATGGTCATACCATCTCGATTGTCTCCTGGTTACATGGTCATACCATCTCGATTGTCTCCTGGTCACGTGGTCATACCATCTCGATTGTCTCCTGGTCACGTGATCATACCATCTCGATTGTCTCCTGGTCACGTGATCATACCATCTCGATTGTCTCCTGGTTACTTGGTCATACCATCTCGATTGTCTCCTGGTCACGTGATCATACCATCTCGATTGTCTCCTGAAAACTGTCCACATAATCTGCCCAATGAGTCGCTTCCGTCCTTTATTTTAAAACCTTCAATTTCAGATTTCAGTTCAAAGGACTGTGTGTATTTATTTTTAAGGTCAACAGCTGACGCTTTCGTCCTCAGGGGACACTACCACTGTAAAGTTGTTGTTTTTTCCCCCATTGATTTAGACCAGCCATGTGCAAACTGCAACAAAAAAAACAACATAACTACGACTGTGATGGTACCTTATACGCCTGTGATGGTACCTTATACGACTGTGATGGTACCTTACACGACTGTGATGGTACCTTATACGCCTGTGATGGTACCTTATACGACTGTGATGGTACCTTACACGACTGTGATGGTACCTTATACGACTGTGATGGTACCTTATACGCCTGTGATGGTACCTTATACGACTGTGATGGTACCTTACACGACTGTGATGATACCTTATACGACTGTGATGGTACCTTATACGACTGTGATGGTACCTTATACTAACCACAGACTATAAATTATACAGAATGCTCATAGTCAATTTAAAAAAAAAGACTTCATTCCGAAATCCGCCGGCATTGTGTATTATTGTATTAATATATAGATGATGTGCAATTAAAAATAAAAATAACAAATGTCGGAATATTCTTTAGTCATTTGGAGAGGAATTTTTAATTATTGCCATCCGCTATCTGTATGATTTATATTATGTGGTGCCAAAACCCAAGGTCAGTGTAAAAAAAATCATTCTTCTTCTTCCTTTGGTTCTACAGACCATTTAGGGCCCTTGCCCGCCATACTACTCTTCTCCACTATTCCCGATTCCAGTGCCGAACCTAGGGATTTGTGGGCCCGGGGGAGGGGCTTAGCCTCTTTGGGAGCCCCTCCATTTTGACATTCAACATCATGACGTGAGATAATTTACTTAATATTTAATGGAAAAAAATAATTTTGGGGCCCCCTCAAGCTGGGGCCCGGAGTACGTTCGAATTTGGACCCCCTTCCCCCAACCTAGGTACGCCTCTGTCTTCTTCCTCCACTCTCTCACTCCTATGGCTTTAAGGTCTTTCTCCACCTCCTCCAACCATCTGCTTCTTGGTCTGCCCTCAGGCCTTTTCTCATTGGGTGTTGTTGCCTTATATATTGCTTTTGAACCTCTGTTGTTTTCCATAACTTCTATGTGCCCTACCCACCTCAATCTATTCATTTTGATTTCAGCTGTTATATTTGGTTCTTCGTTTAACGTATATAGTTCTGTACCATCAGCAAACAAGCAGAAAATATGCTCAACACATGGGAAAGGAAAATATCTAGGAAAATTTTCGGGCCAGTAAAGGAAAATAATGAGTGGAGAGAAGAACAAATTTCAGAACTTAAAAAATCAGCTTCCCAAATAACTTGAAACAATATCTGGTGGTTTTATAAAGTGCGTCTTGTCTCCACCAAGAGATTCGCCGTGTTCTATAAAGTTCGTCTTGTCCAGAGGCGTACCTAGGGTGGGGGAGGAGGTCCGAACTCAAAAGTCCCCCTGGGCCCCAGCTTAAGGGGGGCCTCACAATTTTTTACATTAAATATTAAGTACATTATCTCATGTCATGATGTCGAACGTCAAAATACAGGGGCCCCCAATCAAAGAGGCCAACAAGCCCCCCCGGGCCCCCTAATTCCTAGGTTCGGCACTGGTCTTGCCTATATTGTAGACACCACCAGGAGTTGCACTTGTCCAATCCAACAATTTGTCTGTTGCCCCAGCCCACGTGACCAGCAGACGGGTATTAGCAACTTAACCGCAAGCAAGCAAACGCGTGATAATAAAATCTCAATTTGAAGATATGACAATAAGCCAGCGATCTACAATAAGCCAGCGATCTACAATAAGCCAGCGATCCACAATAAGCCACCGATCCACAATAAGCCAGCGATCCACAATAAGCCACCGGTCCACAATAAGCCAGCGATCCACAATAAGCCACCGGTCCACAATAAGCCACCGGTCCACAATAAGCCACCGGTCTACAATAAGCCACCGGTCCACAATAAGCCACCGGTCCACAATAAGCCACCGGTCTACAATAAGCCACCGGTCTACAATAAGCCAGCGATCCACAATAAGCCACCGGTCTACAATAAGCCACCGGTCTACAATAAGCCACCGGTCTACAACAAGCCACCGGTCTACAATAAGCCAGCGATCGACAATAAACCACCGGTATACATACAAAGAGCCAGGTCTCTGTTGTTCTTCCACCTATAAGGGTCATGTTTTTTTCCTGTAAACACATGTTGCCGCTAGATGGCGCGGGATCTGATCTGTTTGATGGGTGTGTAACGTCTCTTACCCTTTGAATGTTTGTTTAAGGATGACTTTTTCCGGTGTCCATGGCCGGATCTAGCCCTGTGCCCCGACCTGAAATGATGATATGAAATCCTATAAATCACTAACGGGACGGTTTTATGGCCTCCCCCTTTCTGTCAAACCCCAACCATAGCCGATAGTGCAATGGTCATGGAGGCACCACGGGAGATATAGCAGGGACTTTCACCAAGACCTGAAACATCCACTGGTCCTCAACGGAGATCGAACCCGGGACCTTCAGATCGACAGTCGAACGCTTTACCATCCGTCCACGTGTATGATGTGTGTGAATTAGCGTTTAATTGTGTTTCAGTGTGTATGTTTGTGTGTGTCTGTGTGTGGTCGAAGGTTAGTGTGTGAGACAGAAATTGTATGTTTGTGTTTGTCAATCTGTTTATATGAGTGCGTACAAATACTTTAACAAGGATGGGCCCTCGAGGGGCCTCCACTGATAAAGAGGCCCTTCCGTGGGTTTAATTAGCCAACAACAGGGAATGAGAATCTGGGCACTTCCCATGCGCCCCAGTTTAAAATATTCCACCAGGTTTGATGTTCAGAGGGGCCCATTTTTCAAAGGTTACCAGGGGTAAATTAATTGCAAGAATCGTTCTTAGTAGCGTTTTTGTCTTGGGCTCTGTATGTAATTTTGCCAGGGGCCCTGAAACGTTTCTTAGCCTTAGGCCTCCAATGTACCTTTGCCTAGGGTCCCCAATAAACAGTGTGTGTGTGTGTGTGTACTCATGATGTAGATATGTGCGAGAAAGTCGGTTAGCCCCACAGTGTTCGTGCGTGGAGTATGTGTGTGTGTGTGTGCGCGCAGAAATGAAACAATACTTCTGTACCAGAGATGAGCGGACAGGGGACGTATGGTTAAGTTGCGGACTCGCGGACTGACGCGGATCTTCTTTAGCGTTACCATAAAAATTTCAAGTCATTTAAACAGCTTAATTTCAGCAATGCGGACGCGCGGACTGACTGCGGACCAATGTTGTAAGATTCTGCGGACGCGGATCATTGATAGAAATCCGCGGACGGACGCGGACGCTAAATTTCAAGATCCGCACACCTCTGTTCTGTACCAGCAATGCTGTCCGCACGCATGTATGTATGTGGTAGGCAGCGAGTAGTCACTAAACCAGACAGTGAATCTAATCTATTGGGGCCAGAGCTATACCAGATTAATTCAGACCGGTACAACGCAGTATCTAACATGATAGCAAGTGTTACATAAATCAAAACGTCTGTTTATATTTCCGAGGCCCTACAATGTTGTTGAGCCAGCTAAAATACTTTGTTGTATTGCGAAAGTTTAAAGCTGTCGCCTGAAGGAAAGCGTGATTGTTCGCTGCCAAATTAAAGTATTTAGATGGCCGCGGATTGGCCCGCTCCTAAATCTATTTATAGATGCCCAGGGGAGAACCACATAGCGGATATTTATGAAGTTAAAAATACTTTTCTATGAGCAGCCCCCCTGTTCAATTTGTCCTGTCAATAGTCATTATATTATAGAAAACAAAACTAGCTCAAATAGACACAATATACACACCAACACTATAAGTCGTATTTGCAAGGACACATCTTTGCAACAAACTGTCTGCATTACAGTTCTAGCGGTGATGTGTTGTTCCCTTGTACAAATCAAGCATGCGTACATAACAAGTTAATACGGAGATAGTGTACTGTCTCTGTTACAGTGCCGACAGTAGTAATATAGGTTATGGTTAGTTCAAAAAAAAGTTTGATTATGTTCTATCAGTTTCTGAATATATTTCCGTTGTATGTTTCCTTTACAAAATTTCAAAACAAAGACCAAAAAATGTCAGGGGCAGCATCCTCGCTAATTGTAGCCCACGGGCCGCCTTTGTTCACATGAACTTCGTTTAATTATTTAATCAGCACAAATGTGTAAAATTTAGTTATTTGGGGGCGGGGGGGTGCCTTTGTCAATGGGGCTCCAAGTCAACAATCCCCGATGAACGGCTTCGCATCTGTTTGTAAAAAAAAAAGTTAAAGAGGAAGTTGTAGAATTCACCTGTCATTGTAACCACGGCATATGACGGGATTGTCTGGTTGGCTGCCCCGCCACCTCTCACTTCCCTAACTTATGTCAGATAGCCATTTAACGGTGGCTTGACTACCTGGACTTTACACAAAATATCACCTGGAGAAATGTTATTGGTTCCCATCAATGATCGAACCTGGTACTCTCAGGTTGACTCGACAGGCTCTCTATACCGCTCTGACATCCGTCCATCCCATCTATTATTAGACGGCTTATTAATACGTGAATTAACAGATTTTTTTCCCATCAGAAAAATACAAGATTATTAATTATGTCCCTTTAATCCACTGCTTTCCCTTTAGAGCGAATGCAAAATAAAAAAGTACAGAAATGAATAACACTATTCAAGAACTAAAGGTTGACAACCACGTATTCAGTTTCTGGTCCCTCATAAAACACATCTATGTTCACTTGTTATATTTCCTGTCCAATAGAAAACAGCCAAGTGTAACCAAAATTATAAATAGTTTGGCCAAAAGCCAAAATGCAGATTTATTTTCACGGTATTGTGATTTAGTAGGCAAAAAAAGTATGTGTGTTATTGTTTAAAAAAAATGTTGATTCAAGGATGAAAGGCCAAACTTGCCATTTAGGCCTACCTACAGCTTTAGTAACATTTCTATCCGTGCGTGTACCAGGATATTGAAATCATTCAGACGCAAAAATAGAATATGTTTTTCTTACGACACGGCGTTCTGTCATTAGTCGTTACTAACTAAACGATTATCCACCATAAATATCACTGTGAATAGCAACGCAGTAAGCGTACGGTCACTATGATGTATACAATCACCCACAATACCCGAGGACCAAGCTGTCAACCTTAATTTGAAAGCGATGACATTTACTTCAGCAAGGACTGCCACATTGGGTAATTTTTTATCCAGATCTAGATAAATTTTTTTTACTCTTACACGCATGCGCACTACGTCACAAAACATGAAACACAACAACACGTCGTCTAACAATCTGGATATAAGAAAATGACATCTAGATAAATGGTCAATTTTCTAGATAGTGTGTGTGTGCTTATAGATATGTTTCTAGAAACTTCTAAATTAATTTTTATTTTTAGAATATATATAATTTAGATTTACTTAACGGGTGTTTGTGGGTCTTTTAATTTAACAAAATTATTATTTGTTATTAACAGAGATAAATTTAAGTGTTACATTTAGATAAGTTTATATATTGTAAATAGTTATTTTTTATTAAGCAGGTCAATACTGCAAACTTTGATATTTTACATTAAGATCTAAACAGTTTCGAAGCATCTAGAAGTAAGAAAATGTTGTTTTGATAACATATAACTTTCGAGAAAATCTTATTAGTAAATTCGATGATTCTAAATTACCTCGATTTTCTTTGGGGAAAATATGGGGCATCAAATATGGGGCATAAATATGGGGTTTCAAATATGGGGCATCAAAGATGGGGTTTCAAATATGGGGCATCAAATATGGGGTTTCTAATATGGGGCAGAAATATGGGGTTTCAAATATGGGGCATCAAATATGGGGCATCAAATATGGGGTTTCAAATATGGGGCATCAAATATAGGGCTTCAAATATGGGGCATCAAATATGGGGTTTCAAATATGGGGTTTCAAATATGGGGCAGAAATATGGGGTTTCAAATATGGGGCATCAAATATGGGGCATCAAATATGGGGTTTCAAATATGGGGCAGAAATATGGGGTTTTAAATATGGGGCATCAAATATGGGGCAGAAATATGGGGCATCAAATATGGGGCATCAAATATGGGGTTTTAAATATGGGGCAGAAATATGAGGGTTCAAATATGGGGTTTCAAATATGGGGTTTCAAATATGGGGCATCAAATATGGGATTTCAAATATGGGGCAGAAATATGGGGTTTCAAATATGGGGCATCAAATATGGGGGCTTCAGAGTTTTAAATTTCAAAACAGGCTTATTTATATATTATTCAGCAGTAAAAAAAAACGTTATTTAGTACCATATATTGTTAAATGCTCTAAGGATTATACTAACATAATTGTTTCGAAAGCATTTTAGTATGACCAAATAAAAAGGATTATACTAACATAATTGTTTCGAAAGCATTTTAGTATGACCAAATAAAAAGGATTATACTAGCAGAATTGTTTTGAAAGCATTGTGAGCCCCCCCCCCCCATTCTGTTTGAACAGAGCCGCTGTCGAAAATATTCCAGACAAACTTGAGCTACAGGGGCCCTTTGACTTCAGTGCCCACCAATTTATAACAGACGAAAAAACAATTTAAGCGACGGGGCTCCATATAGCTTGTGGCGGCCTTGGTTAAGACCTCTACAACAACCGTTATTAAATGAGGCACCGGTTCTCTGAGTTCGTAATTGGTCCCAGGTGTGTGTTTTAATGATGAGATTAAATCTCTTAGATCCTATAAACCGTTAATCGGGCGGTTTTTATGGTGTCCTTCTTTAATCTCCACCATAACCGATAGTGCAACTTCCATGGAGGCACTACGGGAGAAATAGTGGGGGGGGGGGGACTTTCACTTTCACCACGACCTGAAATATCCACTGGTCCTAACTGGAGATCGAACCAGGGACCCTGAATATAATCTCTAGGCGGTCTCGGTAGTCACTGGTCCACAGTTACATTCCCTGCAGACATAACAACAGCTAAATACGGATTGTGTGTAGGTGTGTGTGTGCGTGCGTGCTTGCATGTGTGTGTGTATGTGTGTGATTATTGATGCATCAGTGTTCTTCTTTTTTAAATTAAAACTTTATCCTTTGTGTTATGTGGAGGTAGGGAAACATTTCCCGATTAAAGAATCCATGTTAAAATACAATTGGAACACACAATCATAATTCAAGGGAACACACTCTATCACGATTTATAACACGAATAAAAATGAAGATACGTGTTACACTCAATTCAATCTGATTTGTATTTAGTAAGACACTCTTTTTTTCTAAACAGATAAAAATCTAAATTTTTTCTCTGTTTTAGATAATTGAAGATATATTTTCGTATATTTCTGGAAAATTTTTCATGAAAATTGTTGACTCAAGTTCAGTGACGTAGCAAGCTTAACTCGCACCCGGGGCACAATACCTTTCTAGCGCCCCCTCCCCATTCGAAAACCATTTTATATTATATGTTAAATATACCTTTTGGCGCCCCTTTGTGAGTAGCGCCCGGGGCATAATGCCCACTTTCCCACCCCTCACTACGCCAAGGCCCGTAGCCAGGTCAAAGTAAGCAGGGAGGCACCAATACCCAGCAAGGGGGTACCTTTACTTTTTCTTTAGTTTTTCCTCTTTTTCTTCTTTTTTAAGCGGGGGGGGGGGAACTCCACACCTAGTACGTCCCAACGATCGGTCGACAGAGCAAAAAATGCCTCAAGACTTCCAAAACAAACGTTACACAAGACGGATTGCTATCAAACGAATGTTTGCCGCAAAGGTTCAATGAATGATTCTAACAAGGTAAAAAAAAATTGCCTTCGGATTAGTGTCTTTGATCTTTTGTTGCACACCACCGTGGATTCCAGACATGCTTGCTGCATTATCGTACCCTTGACCGCGACATAACTGAATATCCAGTCCTTCGTTTTATAGTTTCTCGAGGATATCTCCAGTCAATGCAGTAGCTGTTTTACCTTTCAGATGAAAAAATCCAAGGAATGACTTCAACTGTACCACCGCTGATGTTTACATATCTAATTACGGTTGGCATGTGATCTGTATGCGAAACGTCCGGTTAAATTTCCTGTGTTGTTTGGGTTTTTATAACCATTCTATTTTCAGACTATTTTCGCACCTTAGCCTGGCTGAAAAATTTTGTTGGAGGTGACATAGTGTCACCCCTCATATGTTGTCACCCGGGGCGGTCCGCCCCCCTCGCCCCCTTAGCTACTCCACTGTGCAGCGGCTCACCGGACCTTTCTTACAACTGCTCGTCAGAGGTTTGTATCATTGTATGTGCCAGCACGCTCATGCAGTTAATAAGTTAAAAGGGTAGATTGAGTCAGCAAAGAATTCTGATGCTCTGGAAAACTACGTCAATGGGGGAAGTGGGGGGGGGGGCTTTTCGCCCCCTAATTTGAATCAAAATAAATATATAAAAATGAACTTCGAAGGTAACGCCTTCCCCTCTCTAAGTCTTTAGGCCTCTGACAAATGTTCGGGTTGCCTCCACTCCCCTCTTACCCCAAATCCCATTCGGCGGTCCTTCGCTGGATTTCCAGTGCATTATCGTCATACGCCATATTACATTGTACTACGTCTTTCAAATCATTCTACAATGATTGTTTCAATTTTAATATACTTTAACAATAACACGTACTGTAATGTAGGCCGATGTTTATACACTTTTCTCATACAAATTATATTTAGGCCTAATGATAGTTTAAGATGTGTGTGAGGAATGGGTCAGAGCTAAGTGCAGATGTTGTTGTCAATGTCACGTTACTAATCCATCCGACAGGACAAAAATGACCCAAAACAGAAAAAAAAACTAATACTACACCGCTTTATTGATGTCTAATGTGTGTAATGTCAGCTCTAATCTATATTTTAAAAAAAAAATCATTGTTTTTAGATATTTTAATACACTGCTAGAAAGACCTTTCTGAGCACTAACAATTTAAAGTTTTTCTATTATAACAAACACAAAATTATTTTACAATTAACAAAAAAATTTAGTACATCTGTCAAGCTTATAATCGGGTATAACACGTATACAGTTATTTTGACCTAGATTTCCTTACAGGAAATGATGCTTTGTATGTTTTTTGGCCAATACAAAATCAACACGCCAGTCAGTCCGTAAATATTAACCGGAACCTGTACCGGTGCCACGTTGAAAACTTTACAACCAAGTCCTCTTTGATCCAGGACACCGAACTGTGAGCAAGGCAGTGTCTCATTACCTATAGTCATGATGTATTTTGCTTTCATTGCATTAGCTGTTATAGCTAGAATATCAGCCTCAGATGTAGACGAAGAAGATGGAGTATTAGTTTTAAAGAAATCTAATTTTGATAGTGTTATTGCTGACAATGACTTTGTTTTGGTGGAATTTTGTAAGTATTCAGTCTGTGTATATTTATGACAATTTATGTGCTACATGTTAATTTTAAAGCGTATCTTTATATATTACCACTACATAAAGCATGAATAACTCCTGATATAAGATACTGTAGTATAATTTAATAACTCGTTAGCCCTCTTGAAGAAAAAAAAGATACATAAATAAATGTGACTATGAGTATGACAAGTATGAGAGAGTATATGTATATTGACTCAAGACAAACAAAATTAGGGCTCATTAGCTTTTGAGACACTTGTTCATTTTGTCTATGTGCAGTGATTCAAGTTCTATTTACTTGACTAAGTAGAAAATGTCCCCGAAAAAAATCAATGGACACAACAATCTCCTTAACTCTAATTTTCTTTAATTGTAAACAACAAATACATTGAACATTATTAAACATTAATTTAATGTGATAATCTATGATAAAAGATTTGACATCATTTTAGCTGTCCCAGGAATATGGAGATTTCTTTGACCATTCTTTGAATATTTATAATATAGAATGCAATGTTTGTAGTGTAAATATTTAGATGATGCATCGGCATGAAAGGCATTTGGTCATGGTGTGGATTCTTTTTTCTCAGGTTTCAAGTATCAAATTGAAATATCATTTGAATAGCGAAACTGTAATTTTGATTGAAAGATGGTGGCTGATGATACCCAGATTGATTATTCCACACTAAACATTGTAAACAATCACTTTTGAACTCCAATGTTGCATTAGGAATGCCGGGAAATATTCTCCCTTATGTCCATTGTTTCTGCCATTTAAATTTGAACACAAGTGAATTATTGTATTATTTGAACCTGTATGATTATATTTTGTATATAGTGTGTTTTAATTGTTGAACTGTATAAAATAAAACTCAATCATATTTATAATTTATTTATTTTATGAATAAATGAAACATATCAATTAATGGGTTTGATAACTTATCAACTTACTGTTTTCCTATTAGATGCCCCATGGTGTGGACACTGCAAAGCCCTTGCTCCAGAGTACTCTAAGGCAGCATTGAAACTTAAAGAAGAAGGCTCCAAGATTAAACTAGGCAAGGTAGATGCTACAGTAGAGTCTGAACTAGCTGAAAAATACCAAGTTAGAGGTTACCCAACACTCAAATTTTTCAGAAATGGAAATCCATCAGAATATGCTGGTGAGTTTTGGTAAATCACTTTGTTTAAAAGAGACCTAGTTGTTGCTGCTTTTCACCGTTTCATTTTAGTTTTCAGTTATCAATCATTGGATTTAGTTCATTGTTTCACAACTTTTTATCTTTGCCCCCCCCCCCCTCAAACATCCTCCGCCCCATAAAATAATACAATTTTTGAATATTCAAAGATTTAATTCTGCATTCAATGAGGCTTGAATCAGGTATGGCAAATCTTGAGGGCAGCACACTTCAAATAATTCCTACAACATGCATACAGTATGTTTAAAGACCAACCAGATTCATGTATTAAAAGCAATGTAGTTCACAAAATTTAAAGAAATTTGAAACATCAACACCCTCAAGATACACACACACATTGACACTTAACAAAGATTGATATTATTATTAGACGAAAACATATTGTCCATTGTTCAAAATTTAGGCAGGAAAAAAATGTGTATATTCCATAGAATAGACAGATTGAATAAAATTAGTTTATTTTATTCAGTCTGGCTATTCTATGGAATAGGCGCATTTTAGAAGCTAGAAAGTAAAATGAATTAGAATCTGCAAAAAGAAATACAGTGTATCAAATGAGAAGAAAAAATATCTTTTTAAATTATTACTTTTTAATCTTAACTTTGATGTTGTCTTCATAAACAACTAGAACCATTTTCCTTTATTGTGATATAAAGCATGTTGTGTTTAAGTGTTTGTTTATCATGCAGTACTAAAATAAAATGTTTTCCACAAAAAATTTAATCTGCTTCGAATCCAGAAAAAAAAAATAATGAAGTACCCAATGAATTAGGTCAATTATTTTCTCTCTGTGACTTGTGTTCTGTATACTTGTCAATTTCGTAACATGTATTTAAAAATTGTTTTGTTTATAACTAGGTGGCCGTCAGTCCTCTGATATCATTAACTGGCTGAACAAAAAGACAGGACCCCCTGCCACTGATTTGAAAGACAAAGATGCTGCCAGTGCTTTCAAAGAAAAACAAGATGTCGTCGTCATTGGTTTCTTCAAGGTGGCTATTTACATAGCTTTGAATCTTTCAGTATATATTGTAATCCTAGAGACATGTCTTGATAGTTTCAGTTTTACTGACATTAAATTTGTGGTGTTTGTTTGAATCTTTCAGTATATATTTTAATCCTAGAGACATGTCTTGATAGTTTCAGTTTTACTGACATTAAATTTGTGTGTTTGTTTACTTTTTCAAAGGACCAAGAATCTGACGGTGCTAAAGAATTCTTGAAAGTGGCCAGTCTACTGGATGACATCCCATTTGGTATCACATCTGACAGTGAAGTCTTTGCTGATAACAAGGTTGAAAGTGATGGTATTGTTTTGTTCAAGAAGGTGGGTATCAGCATTTTGATCACTTATCCAACCTCCAATAGTTCATAACAAAACTAGTAACTTAATTCAGCAACTCTTTGTTTATTTTAGAAATATATATCCTTTATTTTTCATCTTCATGCTGTTTTAGTTTGACGAAGGTAGAAACGACTTTACTGGTGACTTGAAAGAGGACGCCATCCGTACATTTATTGCAGGAAACAGACTGCCTTTGGTCATTGAGTTCACACAGGAGGTAAAGATTCTTCTGATTCAATGTTACTTAAATTGTTTACAGTATGACTATAAATCTGGGTGTTTTGGTGATATATTATTTTGCTTACACGGTTTTCAAGCCTAAGTGAAAAAAATAATAATTTTAAAGTTACATTTTCTGCTATATTAAACCTTTTTTTCTTCTTTACGTCACACAGTCTGCCCAGAAAATCTTCGGTGGTGAGATCAAGAATCACATTCTCTTGTTTTTGAAAAAAGAAGGAAACGAAGACATAATTAAAGGATTTGGTGAGGCTGCCAAAGATTTCAAAGGAAAGGTAAGTGTCACATCACCGATAGGTGGGTTTGTTGTTGCTGTTTTAGTTTAGTCAAAAATGTACAAGAAAAAAAATTGACTTTCTGCCCTCTGTTTTGTTTATGAACTTCTGCATGTGTATAGGACGTTCTGTGCCTTTACAGATCCTGTTCATCTATTTGGACACTGCCAATGAGGACAATGGTCGCATCATGGAATTCTTCGGCCTTAAAGAATCTGAGGTGCCAGCCCTGCGTCTGATCACATTGGCAGAGGATATGACCAAGTACAAACCCACAGAAGCAGGCGTTGATGAGAAAACTGTTAAAAAGTTTGCCCAAGACTTCCTTGATGGGAAATTGAAGGTAATCACCTGAAGAAAAATACACTAGTCATTTCAGAAGTTATAAATTTTTCATTTTTATCATCTTTGCTTTTTTAAACTACTTATAAGGTTAAATTACTTACATTCTAACTTTGGTGGTAATCATATTTACAGGCTCATTTGATGTCCGAGGAAGTGCCAGAAGACTGGGACAAGAAACCAGTAAAGGTTTTGGTCGGCAAAAACTTCAAAGAAGTTGCTTTCAACAAAGACAAAGCTGTGTTTGTGGAATTCTGTAAGATATTGGGCTTTGTTAAATTGCATTACTGTTATGCTATAACTTAAAAAATATTAATTTTGTCTTGGTGTTGGTTTAAAAAAAACCATGACTATCCAGGCTTCATTGGTTTTGGTTGGCAGCCTTTTGTATGTTAGTGTCTTGTACCTTTTCTTCTCTTAACATATTTTAATTAGCTTCATTTTTATTTTTCCAATCACATTATTTCTTACATCTATCCTTGGAGGTTTGTAGCTACAAAAAGTTAGAGTTTGTTGACCAAACTTGTTTGAAAAAATTTTGAATTTTAGTGCCTAAATGTACACTATAATCTACATTTTTTTTTAATGTGACTGGTTAAAACATTTAATTTATATATATATCTTAACGATCATCTGCATTATCATATTTAGACAAATATTATGAAAATAACTTACTCTTTTCTTACAAGTATGAAGTAATCATGATCAGGCTTGTGTTGTGTGGTTATTAAAGTTCATTGACACTTGAAATGTCAACTGTAGTCCTCAGTATTGATTTGTTAGTTAGCCATTCATAATTTCATCGGTTTTAACATATCCTGTTATCTAGATGATCACTGATCTGCTAAACTAAACTTACCTTTTGTTACTAATTAATTTGATTTGGGAATATTCAATTTTTTCTGGCCAAAATTGGCCTTAGTACTTGTAATCGTTTTTTCATTCACATCTTTGTTTCTTGCAGATGCTCCCTGGTGTGGCCACTGTAAACAGTTGGCTCCTATCTGGGATGAACTCGGTGAAGCCTACAAAGATAATGACAAAATTGTTGTTGCCAAGATGGATGCCACTGCCAATGAAGTTGAAGATGTTAAGGTTCAGAGCTTCCCAACATTAAAATATTTCCCTGCTGGCAGTGATAAGGTAAATCATCTTGTAGATTCTGTGACTTTTTATATATATACTAGTTGCAAGTACCCGCCTTTGCCCGGGTTTAAAATGAGGTTTTCTGTTTTCTCCCTACCCCCTCTCTCCCTTCCCCTCTCTCTCCCTCCCTCTCTCCCTCCCTCCCTCACTCCCCTCTCTCTCCCTCCCCTCCTTTTCTCCCCCCGTCCGCCCCCCTCCCTCCTCTCTCCCCCTCCCGCCCTCCCTCCTACCCTCCTTTCCTCTCTCTCCCCCCTGCCCCCCCTCTCTCTCTTTATCTCTCCCTCCCCCCCCCTCTCTCTCTCTCTCTCTCTCTCTATATATATATATATATATATATACTTATTATTATGGTTTCACACTTCTTCTAAAATCCTTCTTCATTCCTTTACCTTCCTCAAATTGTACACATCAGAGAGCATGAAAAAACATCAACAATTCTTTGCATCACAAAGGCACAATACAGCACTAGTGCGCAAGTTCTATTCGAGTCGAGATTACTTTAATATAGTAAAATACTAAAATAAAAAAAAATTAATTACAATTAAACTACCCATCGATATGAAACGAAACCTGTCCTATAACCTTCCCCATGTAATTATGTGTATGTGTAACAAATTTCACGTTATTTGTTTGTCTGGATCTTGAGTTATAAGGGAACAGACAGACAGACAACAAATGCATCTTATAAGTATAGAGATATATATATATTAAGTTTAATAGTCTAGTTTATATTTAGTTCAAAGTTTAGTATATATTAAGTTTCATGTGTGTGTGTGTGTATATATATATATAATCATCTCCTGTCAGGTTGTTGATTACAATGGTGAGAGAACTCTGGCTGCATTCAAAAAGTTCTTGGATAGTGACGGCCAGGATGGAGCATCAGCTGGCCCAGGGGTTAGTTAACTTTAAACTATACTATTGGTCTTTGAAACTTTAGACTAGACTATTGGTCTTTGAATGGCACTTTGAGAAAAAAACAACTTTCCTTTGTAGCTAAAATTGTATTTCTCAAAACGCTTTGTCAATTTTTGATTGGTTGTGATGTTTACAATCATAATAGCGTCCATTAAAAGTTTCTAACTGAATACTAACTTGAAAGCTCTATAATCAGGTCACAGGTCATAGGGGTGAATAGCTAGTTTTTCAGCATTTAAATTTTTTTATTTTGATACTTGAATATTTTTAAACGTTACCCTTGTTCATATTGTGTTTTTTTATTTTGATACTTGAATATTTTTAAACGTTACCCTTGTTCATATTGTGTTTTTTATTTAGATACTGGAATATTTTTAAACGTTACCCTTGTTCATATTGTGTTTTTTATTTAGATACTGGAATATTTTTAAACGTTACCCTTGTTCATATTGTGTTTTTTTATTTTGATACTTGAATATTTTTAAACGTTACCCTTGTTCATATTGTGTTTTTTATTTAGATACTGGAATATTTTTAAACGTTACCCTTGTTCATATTGTTTTTTATTTTATTGTTACACAGGAAGAGGAGGAAGAAGAAGAAGAGGAAGAGGAGGGTGAAGAGGGTGAACAGACTAAAGATGAGTTGTAAACAGTTCCAACGTGAAGTCATCAATGTTTCAATTGTCCGCCAGAAGTTTTTTAAAAAAATTATACCACCCACAGAGCCCATCACATCATGAGTCATCATCACTGTCCTGTCTTCATCAGAGGAGAGCTCTTCTTTCACAACCCCATAGTTCCATGTTCTGTATTAGTTCTATATTGTTTTGATTTTTGTTCAGCATTTTATCAAAGTTCATTTATTTGTATGCTAAAAAGAAAAATGTAATTAATTAAATCAACAGGACAGGGTTTAAAAAGAAACTTTTTTTCACATAAGGTTTCATACATTTGCAGTGACTCAGATTGTGTGAGGTTTGAAATGAACCTCCATAATTATTTTTTTTTTGTAAGAACTTGCCATTGGGTGAGCCAACTTTAAACATGGATTGTAATTATTATTTGAGCAAGAGAGATTATGTACTGTGAGCACCTTACTGTATTGAAGACACAAGAGTTGTTGTATTTTTTTAATGGTCATTTTTATTTTGATGCATTTTTAAAAAAAAAAATAAAACTGTGTGTGTGATTGAAAAATGAAAGCCATCTGCGTTTCTCATCCCAATCCCTTGTGTCGATGTTGTAGCAGCAGCTGACTTTAACATGTGAACGATGTGTGACGATGACACATGTTCTGATTGAAACCAGACTAGCATATATCAATTTTTTTATTATAAATACCAACTGCAGTCTTCCTATGAAAAGTCCCAAAGTTTTCTACTTAAAAAATTGATTGTTGACATAAGTTGATTTTGATTCTTAGATGCCAAATTAGGTATTCTGTAATTATTGTTTAGTATTTTTTATTTTAATGAAGGAACATTTTTTTTATTCAATGTGGCATTCCACTTTTATGTTTTCATGGGCTCATCCTTGTCAGTGTTAGGATCAGATAAATGCTGGAATAGCATTTCGGCAACCACACTTGCCATATTGAAAATTCTAGTCGCAATTCAACTGTTGGGTTTCTGAGGTTGACTGATGTGTGCATGATTTAGTAGCGCTGTGATTTTTTTTTTTTTGAGATTCTACATCTATATTCTTTAAGATGGTTTTGGGTTTATTAAAAAAAAATATTTTTAAGATTGCTAACCTCTCTAATTATTTTTGTTGGAAGGTGTTGATGAGTGAGTCTTGTTTTTTTTTTGGTAAGAATTGAATTGTGACAACTTTGTCTACTAGTGTATATGGCTAATATATTAAACAATAAATGATTCTAAAAATTTGTATATCTGTCTTTGATTGTGACTTTTTTACCACCATCAAAATACATTTAAGAAGTCACTGAGCAGAATGAATGAAATACCACAGACCTTGCTGGGCAACTGCTTTGATGGTCTGAAAACTTGCTATAATCAAATGGGCTTTTTTGTATCCATTCTACATTGTGGCACTGATGTTCGTCCTTGTAATTACTGAAGAACTTTGAAAATTAAATAGGTTTTTGTTTCTTATTGAGGACATGTTTTTTCTTGTTCCCTCTCCCAATAGCAGCTGTACTAAGATCCTTTACCTGAACTACTGACACGTTGAAGATTTTTTTTTTTTTTTAAATTTCAGTTTTGTGGTTTCATCAACAATTTGAACTAATAGAACTAATGGCATAAATAGCCCCTCTATGGGCTGTACATTATGTTTTTAATAATGTTAGCTCTTTTGATGTCACTTGCCGTATGTCAAATGGATCTTCACAATACTTGCCATGGATAATATTCAAAACAACTATTTGATTTTCAAATGGTTTTCTGGAGGAGCTTGATCAGTTCAAATTGAAAGGTTTTAAATCTATGGTATCACGAACCTTGGTCAGTGGTGAATAAAAATATGGAAAATGTAGTTTATGGAGATCTTGCAACAGATCAATTTATCTTTTAAATTAAAGTGAAAAAAATCTGATTTGGAACATTAACGAATAAGATTTTGAACTATTTACAGAACTGATTTTGTTGCCTAGCTGACAGCTAATAAGTTTAAAAAATATGTTGGTTTGGATAAGGGACTCATAAATCCATATTACCATATTGAATGATTTATAAAAAAAATTGGTTCAAAACTAGAACTATTTTTAATTGTAATTTGAGCGATAAAATCACAACTCATTCCATTGTAGGCCAAGGTACTGTTAAATCAAATTTCAACAGAAGCCAGCCCTGGATGACTACTGAATTGAAGCATGACAGGTGCCTACACGCCTACTATGGTTGAGTAACTGCTGTACACAAGCTTAACAGTTGCCGTCCCTAGAAGATGTCAAAATACAAGTAAAACATTGAGTTTTTGTCAGGATCTAGACATGGAGATCTATCCATTTTACATAATTTATAAAGAGGAAATATTGATTCAAGGGCTGATTGATTTGAAATTAAAATTTGGATACATTTCTCCCCCACCCACCCAATATGATGAGGGAAATAACTCTCAAAACCAATTTTGAAATTAAAGGATTCATCTCAGATTCTGGGATAGTTTAAGTATGGCTGATGTCACCCCCTCCAGTGCCAGAGATACTGTAAGGGAATTTATTTTTGGCAAAATCCTTTTTTTTTGGCTATTTTTTCATTTAATATAATTTATAACTGGAAAAAAATAAATGAAACCTGAACAATTTGGAATTCAAACACTTTTATAAAACGCAGCCACTGCAGAACGCAGATAAAATGCTGCCTGGGGAAGTTCATGGCTGAATTACCATGAATTTATCTCTTGGGGTAGTTCAAACTGTTGTACAGAAATCAGTTGGCATTTATTGCAACTTTATATCCAATCTGCATGAAGTATGGAATGCTGATTCATTAAATATTTTAACCTACAAACACATTTTTTTAAAACTTTTTAAAAAAAATAAGTTAAAACAATTTTTACATTTTCATTGCACTGGTTTAATGAAATTAAAACAGGAAGAAAGAAACTTGCATAAATTAGACTTGGGGAAAAGTACAATCTCTTCTAGTTTAACACTACAAGTCATACATGATTCTTTCCTTTAAATAACAGCAAATCATTTGAAGCTTAACAACTCATAAAGTTTAAAAAAAAAATGAACATTAAAATAAATGAATGACATCAACTTTTAATTGTTTTCAGAATTCTATCGGTACATTTGTACACTTATTTACATCAGTTTAATTCTCTCATTTACAGAGGTAATATAATAAATAACTGGTCATTTAGGGCTTACTGTAAACTAATCATATTCCATCTCTTGCCATGATTTAAATAAAAAAAAACTAAGTTATACATTATATAATTATTTCAATATGCTGGTAAAAAAAAAAGCAACAGATAAAAAAATCAAACCTCATATTGTGTAGAATCTAAATATTACAAAACAAAGCAAGAAAAAGTTTTTTTTTTAATTTTCTGAACACTTGCTACAATAATAATAATAATTAATTACCTTGATAAAAAATGCTGACCTAAAATAATAATAACATTCACCCTATCAGGCCACAATGAATCATTTCAAATGGTCACTCATTCTAAGAGAAATTAACAGCAATCAGAATTTATTACTTTACTGAACTTTTGTAGATAAATGATCAATGAGACGTACTTTCCATAAAAAGTAATATTGAGGATGAACTGATTATGCCACCATCACTTTGAAAATTATAAAGAATCAGCTATTGTGTTCAATAAAAACTTCTAATCCTAACAAATGGAAAAAAAAAATGGACAAACAACAGACATTCTTCCATTTATTTTGTTTTTCAATGAGTGACAATTTTTTTCCTGATGCACAACTGCCAGTAAATGATTCAACTGGTGATTAACAGCCATTTTATGATTAATTTACTGTCAGTTGTACATACATCAAATGGTGAACAGACATTTGATGATTGGTTGAAATTTAGATCCATACTCACTTTAAATGTTTTCAAATTATGTTATAAGTGTGTGGTGAGCAGGACAAAGATCTTGAAATGAATAAGAGGACCAAGTTTGCTAAATGAATGAGAAAAATTGAAATTCAAATCAAGTCTAATGACTGACTGCCCCAATGTATTTATTGGGTCTAGTAAGGTTACCAAAAACTGTGTATTTATTAATTGAATACCTGAAGCAACAATGAAATGTATGTCTGTTAAATTATTGCAACTTTGTTGATAATCCACTATCCTATGAAGTCCCTGTGAGGATAAGATCTATTGTTTAAGTCCTAAATTGAACACATTCATTTTTTAGTGCCATGGACACTTCTGCTAATGCAGCAATGACCAGCCAACTCCAAGATCTTGCCATGTTCACAACAAAGATAACATTCTTCAGAAGGAATTAAGGAATACATGCACTTAGTTTATGAAAAATAACTAAAGGCAACTAAGAAGTAGACCTAACGACAATATTTTAACCATTAAAATAATGAAAAAAAACTTATGAAGGTGTGATTTGAAAGCAAGATTTTCTAAGTTAACCAATGATTAGATCAAATAACAAACTATAGTTTTTTTTTTTTTGCCATCAAATATAATCAGCTCCTTAAAGAAGTAAACCTTAGCACCTGAGAGCTGTTGTACTGTGCTGGTATTATAACTTATGGAATAAAATATAACAGCATGACTGGTGCTTACAATTTAAAGCTCATTTTTACATAAAAAATTAGATGATCATTTCATTTGAAATAAAAGTTTAAACAGAAGTTCATTGCAAGAGAATAGTTCCTTGATATTCTGGTGTTAACTTTTTAATGTGCAGCAACTGCATATAGTTTGGTGAATTCAAAAAATAGGTAGAGGAGATGTATTAGCTTAATTCTCTCTTCAAAATAATTTACATTAAAGGATGATTAACGACCATCAAATGCAATGAGACTAAGAAAATTTTGTAAATTCATAAAACGAAAAGAAACGATAACCAGTTATTTGAATATATTTCACCGGGTTTTTTTAAAAAATATGTACTAGTATTAATGATTATAATAATAGTAACAATACAAAGTCAAACAGTTAAAGCTATGTACAAAATATTAACAACATGATAACCTAAATTGAAGAAGAATTGTAATGACAAATGCCATTTCTATAAAATGCCATTTCTCCAGATGTTTGCCTTTATAATTTGTATATTTGTTCTCCCAACAAAGTTAATTTGCTATTTGCATAAAAAAAAAACAACTATACACTCAGCCGAACACACTGACCTATGTACAGTCAAACAAGGTGAGAGCTCGGGGGGGAAGGATAATGATGGCCAACCACATGTATACAAAAAGCTGGTAACAATTATGACAACAGCGAGTATGAGATGAAACAAATTATTCATATGTATGTTTGTTTATATATGTCATTATTTCCAAACTCTCCATTTGAAAAAAAGCACAAAGAGCAGTCTGGCAGAAACAAGAAAATACAGATCACCGGTAAATACTGATAAGAACTGGCTTGTAGCGAAATAAAAAAAAATTTAATATGGTCGTAATTAATAAAGTTGTAATATATAACATGGGAAAATGAAAAAAAAAAAACAAAACAAAAACAAGAACACTGGGATAACAGGAGTTGAAATAAAATATTTTTTGAGTATAAATGACAACAAAAAATTTCCGGCAATATAACAAAAGATTCAAGGAAAAAACAACATTACGCCTGTTTTAGTTTATTTTGCTGTAATAAACCAGAACACATAAAAAGAAAACAATGTGTCCTAAGTAAAAATCACTGGGTAGCTTAATTCAGTTGTCCAAATATGGGCAGATGATGAACAAACGTATGAATATAGAAAAAAAAAATTTCAGTTTACACCGGTTTTTTTTTTGGATGTTGGTAATAAATAGATGTTCTGATGATTTTATAAAATGTCAATTAATACAGAATGGATGAGCCTGTCTTACCCTCTACTATCAGACTAAAAAGATCTCTTTTTAGATTCACACCAAAAAAATATTCAAAAGGTGATAGGGCAGTCGTAAACAGTTTCAACATTCATTATTGCAGTTTATCAATAAAAAAAAAATAATTTTACAGAGAACTCAAATCAATCTAATCAAACCCTACGCATAAAACTAACATAAAAAAATATATAAATAAAACTGTGTACAAAATTATATTAACAGTATATTAGGAAATATGATAAATAGAACTACTGATTTCAATCGAAATTCTGTGAAGTTTTTTTTATTATTATTTATAATCTCATTTTTACTGTTTTTCAATATGTAATTCTTTTTTAAATATTCCTTTTTATTTGTACTAAATACTTTAAAAAAAACAAAATCATTTTGAACAAATATTTTAGGATTTTTTTCTATCCTGGTCTTTTAAAAAATTATAATGAAAACAAAAAAAGGTTAGGGTGTACTTTATACTAAGGATGGGGGGGGGATTCAGAAATTAGAAAAAAAAATGTACACGCTAATTTTTAGGAGAAAAATTCAGATTTTTCATAAACAATGTTCACTTTGCTCAATGGGAGTTTGATTTTCTGGTTAAAACAGATCTTTTTCATTTAAATTGTTTTTTCAGACATCACCCGTGTCTCTACACTCGGCAAGTTACTTAAAATTAGCGCATTTCATTTCAATGAAATTATTTTTAACAGATGCAGAAATGAACAAAGGTTAAAAAAGCTCAAAATTTTCTACTTAAAAGTGTCGTATATATATATATATATATATATATACGTTTTTAAAATTCACCCTTGTCAATATAAAAGAAAACTAAAAGGTAATAATGAAAACTACAAGAAAAGGTCTTTATAAATTAATATTTGATTTTTTTTTTTCGCTTATGTCACTAACTCATTTAGAACAAACATTTATACTGTAGCCATTGGTCACTTCAAGAAACCACACTTCGTTTTTCTTACCCCAGTGGACTTGATTCATTTATGTACATTTTTTCTGAACAAAGCAACAGTTTCAAACAAAAACATTAAACCAAAAAAATAATAATAATAAAGATATGAACATTATATATGTAGATATCACAGATGTTTTCACCGTATGAGAAAATAACATAGTGTCACAAGATTTGAACTAAGGAAAAAAAAATTTACATATTATACAATGTACAAAAAAATTAATATATATATATAAATATACAGTAAATATATATATATAAATATACAGAATGTATATATATATATATATATATATAAATATACAGTATATATACATACATATATATATAAATATACAGTATGTATTCATATATATATATATAAATATACAGTATATATACATATATATATATATAAATATACAGTATGTATTCATATATATATATATAAATATACAGTATGTATAAATACATACATATATAAGTATACAGTATGTATTCATATATATATATATATGTATATATGTATATTGACAATTAAAATAAGGTACACTCCAGAAAGCTTGGATACATTCATGACCTTGACACTGGGACATTTTCAGGTCAAGGAAATAGAAAACAATTTTTTTTTTTTTAAAACTTTTCAGCAAACAGTCAAATTTTGATGGCGGCACACTTATCTAGTATCTCAAAAAGAGATGTGCGTGTTGTTAGGACATTAGTTATTTAATCAACATAATCATTTTTCTTAGCGGGGGGGAAAAAAAATAAAACAAGGTAACAACAATAGCAGGAATGCTACACAAGTTATACATTGAAACATATTTCTAAGCTGTCTGAAAGCAAAAACCATGCGACAGCCTGGGGTAAAAAAAAAATACACATTTATTTTTATACAGCCATTTGGGTCGCATGGCCTGTGAAGCGTGATGTCACATTTGTTTCAGAGTACCGGTACAACACTGAAATGCATTTCTTTTCACTTTCGTAAATCTATGCATTATTAAAAAGTCATACAAGGCGTTTAAGCTTCTTTTTTTTTTTAAGTGTAATCTTTGGTTATGATATTGTTCAATTTCACACGAAAATCTTCTCAAGCATTGTCAGAACATAACAACCCCAAGCAGCTAAAACATATCACCCTTCAGGTCATGAGTACAAGAAAAAACAAAATTATGGCAAAAGATCAAATGTCTCAGCGTAAAGGTCGTGAGGGAAGCTCATCTGTCCTTTCAGAGACTCCAGCATTCTACGGTGCTCGACCCCAAGCTCCCGAAGACTGGAGATGGACATTAGCAGACGTGGGAAGAGGCCGCCTTCATCTTCATGAGAGATGCTGATTTCTGACTGGAGAGCTTGAATCAAGAGTTCCTGGAGTTTGCTTACTTTCTCCCTGTTCTTCAAACCCGGTCGATCTACAGATGAAAGGGAAAAAGTGACCATGAAAATTTAATCAGACTGAGCACGAAATTTAGATCTAGGAGTTATTTAAATTCCAAAGTCTTTAACTTTATTTCAAATGACAAAACTTGGTAGTAAAGCTAATTTGACTGTAATATGTGAAATAATGTTGATTAAACTAGCATGACGAAATGAGTTGAATAATTTCTCACCAGGTGATATAAGAACTAGGGCACTAAATAAAGCCTTTTCTGAGTCACGGAGACTGAAAGCGTTCAAACGAATGGACAGGTTGAAGAGCAGCTCCACAAAGTGTTCACCCAGGGGGAAGCCCAGCTTCATTTCATCCCTCATGGCGATGGAACTATTCCCCAGCAGGAATATTGAATTTGTTTCCGCATCAATGAACGGGGCACATACCACACACGCCACCTGGAATTTTATCAAAATAAATTGATAAAACATAAAGAGTAAAAAATTTTCTTCATGGTAATTGGTTTTTTTAAAACAGCAACTGACTGTGTAGCTACAGATGTACTCTCTCAACTGACTGTGTATATCACATGTGCTCTTACAACTGACTGTGTAACTACAGATGTACTCTCTCAACTGACTGTGTAGCTACAGATGTACTCTCTCAACTGACTGTGTAGCTACAGATGTACTCTCTCAACTGACTGTGTAGCTACAGATGTACTCTCTCAACTGACTGTGTAGCTACAGATGTACTCTCTCAACTGACTGTGTAGCTACAGATGTACTCTCTCAACTGACTGTGTAGCTACAGATGTACTCTCTCAACTGACTGTGTAGCTACAGATGTACTCTCTCAACTGACTGTGTAGCTACACATGTACTCTCTCAACTGACTGTGTAGCTACACATGTACTCTCTCAACTGACTGTGTAGCTACAGATGTACTCTCTCAACTGACTGTGTAGCTACACATGTACTCTCTCAACTGACTGTGTAGCTACACATGTACTCTCTCAACTGACTGTGTATATCACATGTACTCTCTCAACTGACTGTGTATATCACATGTACTCTCTCAACAGACTATGTAGCTACAGATGCACTCTCTCAACTGACTGTGTATATCACATGTACTCTCTCAACAGATATGTAGCTACACATGTACTCTCTCAACAGATATGTAGCTACACATGTACTCTCTCAACAGATATGTAGCTACACATGTACTCTCTTAACTGACTATGTAGCTAAAGATTACTCTCTCAACAGACTATGTAGTTACACATATATTCTCTTAACTGATTATATAGCCACACATGTATTCTCACAAATGACTGTGTAGCTACACATTAGTACACATGTACTCTCACAACTGACTGTGTGTGTAGCTACACATTACTCTCACAACTGACTGTGTAGCTACACATGTACTCTTTCACAACAACTGACCGTGTAGCTACACATGTACTCTCACAACAACTGACCGTGTAGCTACACATGTATTCTCACAATCAATACAAGGAGTGATGCTAATGTCACAGTGACCTGAATCGATCCCTTGCCAGGCAATGAAGAAACAAGAAATCAATATCTTAAACAGCAACAGAATTCAAAACCTGACTTAAATTCCCACCACAATGTCTCGGTTTAATACCAGCAGGTACAAAGATAAAATAACTCACTGCGATTGTTATCTACAAAATGTTGTCTCCCTTGTTTATGACATACGACTGGGATCAAATGTTTCACAACATAATACATATAATAAAAATCATTTAAAGAAAATTTAAACTGCGCCATTACCTCAAAACAGCCTCCTTTTATCAAACTAATCTGGTCATCTTGGTCAAGATCTGCAAAACCTGGAATCTTCTTTGCGAAACAAACCACGTCTTCGATAGTTCTGTTCAGCCTCATTTGGAAGTGATGCCAGCACATTTCACCCGGTGTAGTCCCCTGTGGGATGAGCCAAACAAAAACAATTTATTGGAGAGTTGTACAATTTATTGGAGAGTTGTACAGTGTATTGGAGAGTTGTACAATTTATTGGAGAGTTGTACAATTTATTGGAGAGTTGCACAATTTATTGGAGAGTTGTACAATTTATTGGAGAGTTGTACAATTTATTGGAGAGTTGTACAATTTATTGGAGAGTTGTACAATTTATTGGAGAGTTGCTCAATTTATTGGAGAGTTGCTCAATTTATTGGAGAGTTGTACAGTGTATTGGAGAGTTGTACAATTTATTGGAGAGTTGTACAATTTATTGGAGAGTTGTACAGTTTATTGGAGAGTTGTACAATTTATTGGAGAGTTGTACAATTTATTGGAGAGTTGTACAGTGTATTGGAGAGTTGTACAATTTATTGGAGAGTTGTACAGTGTATTGGAGAGTTGTACAATTTATTGGAGAGTTGTACAATTTATTGGAGAGTTGTACAGTTTATTGGAGAGTTGTACAATTTATTGGAGAGTTGTACAATTTTCTTACCAGGCGAAAAAATTGAGACTGACAATAAAACAAACTTGGTGCTGGCTGCACAGAGACGGACTAGGGTTAATTAGGGCACAAAATATCGTCAAGTAAAAATAAAGTTCCTTGAATCCTCCAAGGACTCATCCGGTCAGATGAAGTGTAGAATTAATCTGTTTCTACAACCTCGGCATATGAAGGGGGTTGTGTGGTTAGCTCAAAGCCCAGCCGCCGTTACTCCCCCAACTTAAAGTCAGTGACCCATTTAAAGCTGGGTGGACTTGGGGGACTTACACCAATACCTGAAAAAAAAACTCCAAGGACTTTCAGTAAGGTTCGAACCCATAACTCTCCGGTCGACAGTCGAGCGCTCTACACCGCACGACCACCCGTCCCATCAAAACATAATGTTGGGCCACTCGTAAAAAGAGAGGCATATAAAAGGTTTTTAAGTTGGGCTCTGTGTGGCCCTTCAAAAGTCGAGGCCAATGACGGGCCTGGCCTCCAATCTGCCACTGTGCCTGCATGCAGCAATCATAGGTATATGTATAGTAAAGCGTGCAAGCACCAGTGCTTAAAAAAAAATAAATTTCAAAGGCTGCCTTGAAGTACAATTTTATAAAAAAAATATATATATATTTAAGTCACTCTAAAATGGGAAGTCAAAAACTTATAATTCCAATGAAGCCAATGTGTATGTGCTGTATAAAGAAACAGGCCAGCTAGACGACCTTTACATTAGTTGATGAGTAGAAATCAATCAATAATTGATAATACACCTTGATGGAGATGGGGGACCAAAGCCCCCCCCCCATATCGCCGCCATTGTATAAACAAAGCTGTGCATGACGGGACGGGACGGTATAACATTACGCATTAATTCAAATTAAAAAAATAATAATAAAAAATTACAAGTATAATAAATCCATTTAAGAACATTCACTAACTGTGTGTTTGTTAATGGAACATTGGACCGTCAGCAGACGTGAAGTGACGTCATCTGAGGCCCGGGGCGCCAAGGGATAAATTGAGTTCCCTCAAACAAAAAAAAAATCAAGTGACACGGTAAGGGGAGGTAATGAATGTGTAATGTTCATTTTTAGCCGGGACCGACCGTTAAATCCGCCTCTGACCGTCAAACGTATTTTAAGACGCTGTCATGGCAACGCATTCTGACCCCACCCCCCGGGGGGTACAACGCTATACTTGTACAAAATATATTCTGGACCCTCCCCCCGGGGGGTACAACGCTATACTTGTACAAAATATATTCTGGACCCTCCCCCCGGGGGGGTACAACGCTATACTTGTACAAAATATATTCTGGACCTTCCCCCCGGGGGGTACAACGCTATACTTGTACAAAATATATTCTGGACCCTCCCCCCGGGGGGTACAACGCTATACTTGTACAAAATATATTCTGGACCCACCCTCCCACATCCCCCACTCAAAGAAAAACTTACGGGGATTATTTCGTGTGTTACAAGTGCTGGATTTACGTACACGCTACACAAGCTATAGTTTAGGGCCCCCACTTTCTTGGGGGGGGGGGGGCAAAAAAATTGCCCGAGTGAGCGACTGTCATATTTACTTAAATATTTGGTACTGACAAATAATATCTGGATTTATACATGGCCCCCATATCTCAAACAGCGTAGGGCCTTATCAAGTCTAAATCCGGCCCTGCGTTTGTATTTTAGTCATTAAACGCACTGTACATACTATATTGCAGTGCTTCTCAAGTGCTTACACTTAGCGACTCACTGTGAGTACTGTTTTGTTTCCGAGACCCATCCAAAATAACGGTTTTTGATAAGCAGTTGCACACTTTTACCTGGCAGCATGTTCACACTTTTACCTGGCAAGATTTTCACACTTTTCGATTTGTAGTGTACACAAAAATAAGAGTTGTAATGTTTACATAGGACCACGGTTATTGCTGCAAGTAGGTCGGTGGGAGTCGTATAAATAGTAAACAAAATGACTTTAAAGAGTGGCTCCGTAGACAATTTATAAAGATTTATTGGGTTAAAGTAATAAAGTAGGCCGTGCACTAACATAAAACAACACACCCGGCTCACTGATAGCCGCTCACAGACTCAAACGATGGCCGCATACGTTGTCTTCAACAACAGGCCCCCCACAATAAAAGGGGCATAACCTCATTGTTTTGATACACGTTTTGGTCAACACTGATTGTGTCCCTTTGTTTACGCCTGCCTGAACTTGCAGCACTAGCTGGTTGACCTATTTCTCTCTCCGCCCGCAGTACGCAGGGGGGAAAGAAGAGAGAGAGAGGTGCTACCTTATATTTTTACGGTAGGGCGATTTAAAATCCTTAACTACGACCCACTTCTGACTGGAGTGTGTGGCTTTATTACATCTGAATGGGGGGGGGGGCTATAAATAAAATGGCGCTTGGTTTGTCACGGCTCAAAGAAAAAACAAAGTTTGCACTGATATATATATATATATATATATATATATATTGATATAACATATGTATTAATAATAATAAACAATGAATATATAAAACCTGGTGACGGGATCGGAGGGGTGGGTGTCAGCTCCAAGCACCGCTCACGTATTATGCATAAGGTCGAGTGATAGGGACGGATTCAATGAATAAATACATATTTTTTAACATGAAAGGTCACCAGTGTTACTCATAACTTAAATGTAAAGGCACGTACTTGTAATAATTTTCAATGTAAGGCAACATATCAAAACAAAAAGGTGAAATCTTGATGAGACCATTGCGGGGCACTTTTACAAGTCGGGGGGGGGGGCGTGGCCTCTGATGGGGGTACCGCTAATTTATGTCTCTATAAGTAACGCAGCAAATATTGTTACAGAATTAGAGGAAGGATATTGATGAATGTCTTCACATTTATTTTTGTTATAATGGGGATGCGGGGGGGGGGGGAGGGGACAGGGCGGTTGCCAAATGGGGTGGGGGGGGGGTAAGTTCCACTACTGGTTTGAGACTTTTATTTTACTGTAACCCAATAAGAATCCGAAGTTTAATCTGTTGCTATTTCGAACTTGCTCTTTTAGAATTGCTGTGGGCGATTGTCGAATTCTGGCAGGTCGACATTTCTGACAGCTGCAACAATTTGATAAATTAAAAACAAACAAAACAATCTACATCACTTAGTGAAAGAACAAGTCTGTGTTCAGGTGGTGCGTGCGTGCGTGTGTGAGAGAGTCAGCCAAAATTGAGCAGTTGAGTCTGGCAGTCAGTCAATATATTTAGTCTAGAAGAGTCAGAAGTTTGGAGTGTTCAGTCGGTTGAAAGACAGCCGTAGTTAGACTGTCAAATGATTGTGACTATCATTTTATGAAGATGGATTGAAGTAGAATCGTGTTTAGATTCAAGTACAATCATGTCTCGCTGCAGAAGTGTTGCAATTAAGTGAAATGACATTTGGTTTGTACTTCATCACATCTGCTCACACTATCAGTTAATGGATATTTCACCAGACAACTTTGACTTGACAATGGGATTTATTGTCAACCAATCAAGTGTTGTTTTTTTCCAAGAAAAGTCTAAATTACATTTAAAAAATATGATATTATATGAAAACAACAACAACAAAGTATTGACAAATTATTTGGAGCTCAAATCATACTGAAAATTAAAGTGCAATGCGTCGGGTCCCCCTGTAGCAGAGGCTTGCTTAGAATTTTGAGGGCCCTAATGATGCCTATCGGGGCCCTCTTATCAGACTATTATAGGCCTCCTATTCTGCGGATGTTCATTAGGAAGTAGTCATTCAGAGCCGCACTAAGCACATCCGCCGCCTCGGTACAAACAGTATCCTTCCGCCCAAACATCAAGTGCCAAACAATTGGCCTAGCTGTGCAAGTACTTGTACAGTGGTCTTCCCGCTTATATCAAGTTAAACCGTTCTAGCGGCGCGGCCGGTAAGCGAAACACAATATCGCATCGACTTCTGGCGTAAATCACATCAACCGATGCGAAAAATCGAGAAAATTACTAAATAAACTCATTGGCAGCCCGGTTTATGAAAGGGAAAATACAAGTAAACACAGCCACCACAGCAGAGAATGATGTCACGACATTAGTTCTAATCTGAACAAAGACCGGGGGGGGGAATAAGGATGACACACACATACACTATGTGCCAACACACACACACACACACACACTATGTGCCAACACACACACACACACACACACTATGTGCCAACACACACACACACACACACACACTATGTGCCAACACACACACACACATACACTATGTGCCAACACACACACACACACACTATGTGCCAACACACACACACACATACACTATGTGCCAACACACACACACACATACACTATGTGCCAACACACACACACACACATACACTATGTGCCAACACACACACACACACACACTATGTGCCAACACACACACACACATACACTATGTGCCAACACACACACACACTATGTGCCAACACACACACACACACACACACTATGTGCCAACACACACACACACATACACTATGTGCCAACACACACACACACACACACTATGTGCCAACACACACACACTATGTGCCAACACACACACACACACACACTATGTGCCAACACACACACACACATACACTATGTGCCAACACACACACACACACTATGTGCCAACACACACACACACATACACTATGTGCCAACACACACACACACACACACACACTATGTGCCAACACACACACACACACACACACACTATGTGCCAACACACACACACACATACACTATGTGCCAACACACACACACACATACACTATGTGCCAACACACACACACACACACACTATGTGCCAACACACACACACACACACACTATGTGCCAACACACACACACACACACACACTATGTGCCAACACACACACACACACTATGTGCCAACACACACACACACACTATGTGCCAACACACACACACACACTATGTGCCAACACACACACACACATACACTATGTGCCAACACACACACACATACACTATGTGCCAACACACACACACACTATGTGCCAACACACACACACACACACACTATGTGCCAACACACACACACACACTATGTGCCAACACACACACACACACACACTATGTGCCAACACACACACACACATACACTATGTGCCAACACACACACACATACACTATGTGCCAACACACACACACACTATGTGCCAACACACACACACACATACACTATGTGCCAACACACACACACACACTATGTGCCAACACACACACACATACACTATGTGCCAACACACACACACACACACTATGTGCCAACACACACACACACACTATGTGCCAACACACACACACACACACACTATGTGCCAACACACACACACACACACACTATGTGCCAACACACACACACACATACACTATGTGCCAACACACACACACACACACACTATGTGCCAACACACACACACACACACTATGTGCCAACACACACACACACACTATGTGCCAACACACACACACACATACACTATGTGCCAACACACACACACACACTATGTGCCAACACACACACACACATACACTATGTGCCAACACACACACACACACACACTATGTGCCAACACACACACACACACACACACTATGTGCCAACACACACACACACATACACTATGTGCCAACACACACACACACACACACTATGTGCCAACACACACACACACACTATGTGCCAACACACACACACACTATGTGCCAACACACACACACACACACTATGTGCCAACACACACACACACATACACTATGTGCCAACACACACACACACACACACTATGTGCCAACACACACACACACATACACTATGTGCCAACACACACACACACACACACATACACTATGTGCCAACACACACACACACATACACTATGTGCCAACACACACACACACACTATGTGCCAACACACACACACACACACACACTATGTGCCAACACACACACACACATACACTATGTGCCAACACACACACACACATACACTATGTGCCAACACACGCACACACTATGTGCCAACACACACACACACATACACTATGTGCCAACACACACACACACATACACTATGTGCCAACACACACACACACACACATACACTATGTGCCAACACACACACACACACATACACTATGTGCCAACACACACACACATACACACATACACTATGTGCCAACACACACACACACACACACTATGTGCCAAAACACACACACACACACACTATGTGCCAACACACACACACACACACACTATGTGCCAACACACACACACACACACACTATGTGCCAAAACACACACACACACTATGTGCCAACACACACACACACTATGTGCCAACACACACACACACACACATACACTATGTGCCAACACACACACACACACACACTATGTGCCAACACACACACACACACACTATGTGCCAACACACACACACACACACTATGTGCCAACACACACACACACACACTATGTGCCAACACACACACACACACACACACTATGTGCCAACACACACACACATACACTATGTGCCAACACACACACACACTATGTGCCAACACACACACACACATACACTATGTGCCAACACACACACACACACACACTATGTGCCAACACACACACACATACACTATGTGCCAACACACACACACACACACATACACTATGTGCCAACACACACACACACATACACTATGTGCCAACACACACACACACACTATGTGCCAACACACACACACACACACTATGTACCAACACACACACACACACATACACTATGTGCCAACACACACACACACACACATACACTATGTGCCAACACACACACACACTATGTGCCAACACACACACACACACATACACTATGTGCCAACACACACACACACACATACACTATGTGCCAACACACACACACACACATACACTATGTGCCAACACACACACACACACATACACTATGTGCCAACACACATACACACTATTTGCCAACACACACACACACACTATGTGCCAACACACACACACACACTATGTGCCAACACACACACACACACTATGTGCCAACACACACACACACACTATGTGCCAACACACACACACACACACTATGTGCCAACACACACACACACACACACTATGTGCCAACACACACACACACACACACACTATGTGCCAACACACACACACACACACACTATGTGCCAACACACACACACACACACTATGTGCCAACACACACACACACACTATGTGCCAACACACACACACACACACTATGTGCCAACACACACACACACACTATGTGCCAACACACACACACACACACACTATGTGCCAACACACACACACACACTATGTGCCAACACACACACACACACACTATGTGCCAACACACACACACACACACTATGTGCCAACACACACACACACTATGTGCCAACACACACAGACACACACACTATGTGCCAAAACACACACACACTATGTGCCAACACACACACACACACACTATGTGCCAACACACACACACACACACTATGTGCCAAAACACACACACACACTATGTGCCAACACACACACACACACACTATGTGCCAACACACACACACACACTATGTGCCAACACACACACACACACACACTATGTGCCAACACACACACACACACACTATGTGCCAACACACACACACACACTATGTGCCAACACACACACACACTATGTGCCAACACACACACACACTATGTGCCAACACACACACACACACACTATGTGCCAACACACACACACACACACACTATGTGCCAACACACACACACACACTATGTGCCAACACACACACACACACACTATGTGCCAACACACACACACACACACACACTATGTGCCAACACACACACACACACACACTATGTGCCAACACACACACACATACACTATGTGCCAACACACACACATACACTATGTGCCAACACACACACACACACACACATACACTATGTGCCAACACACACACACACACATACACTATGTGCCAACACACACACACACACATACACTATGTGCCAACACACACACACACACATACACTATGTGCCAACACACACACACACACATACACTATGTGCCAACACACACACACACACTATGTGCCAACACACACACACACATACACTATGTGCCAACACACACACACACACATACACTATGTGCCAACACACACACACACACATACACTATGTGCCAACACACACACACACACATACACTATGTGCCAACACACACACACACACATACACTATGTGCCAACACACACACACACACACATACACTATGTGCCAACACACACACACACATACACTATGTGCCAACACACACACACATACACTATGTGCCAACACACACACACACATACACTATGTGCCAACACACACACACACACATACACTATGTGCCAACACACATACACACACATACACTATGTGCCAACACACACACACACACATACACTATGTGCCAACACACACACACATACACTATGTGCCAACACACACACACACATACACTATGTGCCAACACACACACACACATACACTATGTGCCAACACACACACATACACTATGTGCCAACACACACACACACACATACACTATGTGCCAACACACACACACACACATACACTATGTGCCAACACACACACACACATACACTATTTGCCAACACACACACACACACATACACTATGTGCCAACACACACACACACACACTATGTGCCAACACACACACACACATACACTATGTGCCAACACACACACACACATACACTATGTGCCAACACACACACACACACATACACTATGTGCCAACACACACACACACACATACACTATGTGCCAACACACACACACACACATACACTATGTGCCAACACACACACACACACATACACTATGTGCCAACACACACACACACACATACACTATGTGCCAACACACACACATACACTATGTGCCAACACACACATACACACACACACACACGCTTATTGCTCAGTACACTGTCAGATTCTTATTTTCCATTTGCAACTATGGGAGTAGAATGGACTTACCAGTGACACACCCCTTTTTAGAGATCCTCCCCCCTCTCGCCCCCCTCCCCCCCAACCGTTGTTGTCCAAATAGTTACAACCAACTTCCTCATTTTTGGCAAGTTAGAAGGTCGTCATAAAAGGTCAAATTGTTTCCGGTCGAAGTATGTGTCTTAAGATCAGTCATATTACTTTAAACTCACGGATCAGACCCTGAAATCCTGTACCTGACACACAGCTTGACCTCTGGGGCCCCACCTTTAACTAACCCTGAAAATGCATTTGAAGCCCCCCCCCTCCTCCAGGCGTCTTATTTATCTATCTACAGCTTTTGTCTGTATTTAACCCGATAGCTACTGTTCAGTGGTTTGGTTAAGCCTCGCTTTGGTTTGAATTTATTCAAGTTATAATGACGTTAGGTAAACAAGGCAACACTTTTTGACAAAACCTTCAACACGACAGTACTAGGTGGGGCTGTGAAGTGGGGCAACATTTTGCAACAGCATCCAAGGAATATTAAAACAATAAAACGGGGGTATTGTTGGATCTATTGTTGAATGTATAGTTGGATCTATTGTTGAATGTATTGTTGGATCTATTGTTGAATGTATTGTTGGATCTATTGTTGAATGTATTGTTGGATCTATTGTTGAATGTATTGTTGTATCTATTGCTGAATGTATTGTTGGATCTACTGTTGAATGTATTGTTGGATCTATTGTTGAATGTATTGTTGTATCTATTGCTGAATGTATTGTTGGATCTACTTTTGAATGTATTGTTGGATCTATTGTTGAATGTATTGTTGTATCTATTGCTGAATGAATTGTTGGATCTATTGTTGAATGTATTGTTGTATCTATTGCTGAATGTATTGTTGGATCTACTGTTGAATGTATTGTTGGATCTATTGTTGAATGTATTGTTGTATCTATTGCTGAATGAATTGTTGGATCTATTGTTGAATGTATTGTTGTATCTATTGCTGAATGAATTGTTGGATCTATTGTTGAATGTATTGTTGGATCTATTGTTGAATGTATTGTTGTATCTATTGCTGAATGTATTGTTGGATCTACTGTTAAAGGGCGAGAGGGTTACTTTAAAAAAATAAATCTTTAGTCAAGTTTATCAAATTATTCACAAATCTTTTATGTTTACATAAGATTCTAAAAATAAAACCCAGAAAGATGTCCAGTATTTAAATACAGCTAGACTCTAGACGTTTAAACAAAAAGAGTTATGTAATTAGAACCAGTGAGGAATTGTACAACAACCCATCTGATTCACTCACTTTTTACGGCCATTGATTTAACACTTTAAAGATATGATCTTTGTGTCCATTGACTGAACCCTTTAAAGATATGATCTTTGTGTCCATTGACTGAACCCTTTAAAGATATGATCTTTGTGTCCATTGACTGAACTCTCTAAAGATATGATCTTTGTGTCCATTGACTGAACCCTTTAAAGATATGATCTTTGTGTCCATTGACTGAACCCTTTAAAGATATGATCTTTGTGTCCATTGACTGAACCCTTTAAAGATATGATCTTTGTGTCCATTGACTGAACCCTTTAAAGATATGATCTTTGTGTCCATTGACTGAACCCTTTAAAGATATGATCTTTGTGTCCATTGACTGAACCCTTTAAAGATGTGATCTTTGTGTCCATTGACTGAACCCTTTAAAGATGTGATCTTTGTGTCCATTGACTGAACTCTTTAAAGATGTAATCTTTGTGTCCATTGACTGAACCCTTTAAAGATATGATCTTTGTGTCCATTGACTGAACCCTTTAAAGATATGATCTTTGTGTCCATTGACTGAACCCTTTAAAGATATGATCTTTGTGTCCATTGACTGAACCCTTTAAAGATATGATCTTTGTGTCCATTGACTGAACCCTTTAAAGATATGATCTTTGTGTCCATTGACTGAACCCTTTAAAGATATGATCTTTGTGTCCATTGACTGAACCCTTTAAAGATATGATCTTTGTGTCCATTGACTGAACTCTCTAAAGATATGATCTTTGTGTCCATTGACTGAACCCTTTAAAGATATGATCTTTGTGTCCATTGACTGAACCCTTTAAAGATATGATCTTTGTGTCCATTGGCTGAACCCTTTAAAGATATGATCTTTGTGTCCACTGACTGAACCCTTTAAAGATATGATCTTTGTGTCCATTGACTAAACCCTTTAAAGATATGATCTTTGTGTCCATTGGCTGAACTCTTTAAAGATATGATCTTTGTGTCCATTGACTGAACCCTTTAAAGATATGATCTTTGTGTCCATTGACTGAACCCTTTAAAGATATGATCTTTGTGTCCATTGACTGAACCCTTTAAAGATATGATCTTTGTGTCCATTGACTGAACTCTTTAAAGATCTAACTTTTACCTTAATAGTTTACTGAAAGCTGGACAATGGCTCCACCAAGACATGGGGGGAGAAAATCGATTTCTTTGTATTTCTCATTTTGTGACAAGTGTTCTCTATGGACTCTGAACTCTATCTCCACCCCCACACACCCAGGTAAAGCCAATGTTCTGCACTGGGTTGCAAACAACGGGTAAAAATGCATGGCTACAGCGAAATGAAAGGAACCAATGACCGTAAAACAATAGGTAAGTTGATGTTTTTTTTCAGGACAATCAAAAAGAGGGTATGCAGTTGTCGAAAGTTTGGGATAAACTCAACTACGATATATTGAGTCGGAATAATAAAAGCAATGAAAAAAAAACTCTCGATTTACAAAATGCTATATTTTCGAAAATATGTTAAACTTGTAAGGCTCATTGCAATCGGTCAAATGTTTATTGTAAGGCTTATTGCAATCGGTCAAATGTTAATCTAATTTAAGAACTCACCGGATTGGCCGATTTCAAATGTTGCGAGATTATCTTCCCTATGACGTTGTCCATGGTCATGTGACTGCTATACTCCACCAGCTTTTGCCTCATCTCCAGCAGTTTGTTCTTCAGGAAGGTGAAGGTCGAGTTGTAGGAATCGTTGAGCTTCGAGATCATGTACGGCACCGTCAGCTTCATCTCTTCCTTCCCCATGGGCCGCGGGGGCAGGAGCCCCTCCGTGCAGCCCAGGATCTGCTGCGCCGTGAGCTTGTTGTTGTTGATCAGCCGCTGGTGTGGCGGGAAAGGCTGGATGGCCTGGGCGAGCAGCTCCGCGATCGGGCGGGTGCAGTTGTTCAGGTGGGCGCCGCCGTTGCTGCCGACCGATGCGCCGCCGCCGTTGCCTTCCCGGTGTTGCAGCACCTGGGCCAGCATCTGGGCGCGGGTGGTCATGTCCTGGGACCCGTACGCCCCAGCCCCTCGGGCGCTGCTGGTGCTGGTGGCGGGGACCTGGATGACTGACGTGGTGGTTACGGCCGGCTCAGGCACGCTGTGGCCGGCGGCGGCACCGGTGTTGGTGTGAGCGGGGGCGGCAGATCCCGCCGCGCCCCGACGGCGCTTCGGCTTCGGCTCCGGTGCCCCGCGCTTGCCGGATGTGGCCGGCGCCGAGGTCACGGGCGGAGATGACGAAGAGGAGGAGGAAGGAGCTGCGGACGGCTCCCGGCTGTCGTCGATCCCCGCGTTCGGGATGTAAGGCCGTTTCTTGATGGGGCTCCGTATGAACTGCTCCACGGCGGACAGCTGCTTTTTGCGCAGGTCGAGGCTAGTGTTGTTCTGGACTATCACAGAGGGCAGGTCGTCGGGCACCGCCAGCACCAGGCCCTGGGCAGATCTGGAAGACGGGGCGGCGCCGGGCAGCGAGGGCGCGGCCGGTGAGGCCACGACGGACGGGAGCAGGGTGGTGGACACGACGCGGGTGGGGCCGCCAGGGCTCGGCTGCATGGCCTCGAACTGCCCGATGGGCTCCATCCGGCCATCCTCCGTCTTTATGTACACCTGACCGGAGGAGTTGGAGTAGATCTGCTGCGACCTGACCAGGTCGTTGACATACGAGATGTTGAGGTCCCCTCCGAACGCCCTGGTGTGGGCCGGGAGAATAGTCCTGGTGGGCTCCATCTGCGATGTCTGCGGGAGAGGAGAACCCTGGGATGAGGGTGCGGGCCGGTGGAGCTGCGAGCCCGACGTCGCGGGCGGAGACGACATCACGGAGATCCTGGGCTCAGGGGCGGATCCCAGCACCACCGGGGAGCTCCTCTGCACTTTCAGCATGAGCGGCTTCTCCTCCGCCTCCACCGCCGCCCCCCCGCCCTGTTGCTCGGACGCGGCCTGCTGCATGAGGGACATGATCTTGGACTTCAGCTCGGCGTCGCTCAGCTGGCTCGGGTGGGCGGCGGCGGCGCCCCGCAGGTCAAGCTCGGACTTCAGCAGAGCGTGGTGGTGGCGGTCGGCGACCATGGGCTGACCGATGAGCTGACCAGTGGTGGACCTTTGTTTGAGTAGCATGGACAGGGCCGCCATGGACAGCTGAGAGTTGGCGTCATTGTGCTGTGCGGTCAGACTCTGTGACTCACTGACGCTCAGGCCCTGCAATAAAAAGTAGTCCACGGTCAGACGCCATTTCTTCACCCAAATTTTTACATTTGATTTATGTATACACACATTTATTCGTACAAGAAACATTACCCACTATCAAACAAAATTACAGTTTCATCCATACTCTTTGACCTAATTACAGTGGTCAGTCTAGCAGGCGATAAAATCAAACTCAAAAAACTTACCGGCGACATAACCTCCGAGTCTGAAGAGTTATTCACCGCCATGTTGTCCGTGTTCAGGCTGAGCAGACCGTGTAGCGCCTGCTCCGTCTGCGTGTCTTCAATGTTACGGATCATTTCCCGCATTTTTCTGGATCGTCTGCCAAGTTTGGCGGCTGTGGACACACACACACGTCAAACACAATTGTAAATACTGAACGTGCATCAGAGCCCAGAACGAATGCATGTATTAGCTAAACATCTCAATCAGCGGCGTTAATGGGGAGGGGGCGCTACTTTGCCACCTGTAAAAGGCGGTACTTTCACCACATGAACTGGGCGGCGTTTTTCCGAGTCCTCCACGGGCGCCACTAATTCTATTTACGCATCTGATAGGAATCAATGTTTTATTTGAAACTTTGTTGATACTGTTATTATATTGGAAGGAGGGAAGGTGGTCATATGTATTCCAAACTTTGTTTATACTGTTTTTATATTGGAAGGAGGGAAGGTGGTCATATTCAGTTATCATTAAATGTAAGTATATACCGGTAGTCGACATATCGTAAATAGGTAAGAGTTACCTGCTCTTGACATTCCCAGCTGCAGACATTTCTGCAGTCGACAGTACTGACATCGGTTTCTCGTCTGCATGTTGATGTCGCAATTTTTGGTGTAGAAACATTTCTTTCTGGCCGGGTCGCCAACATTCTGTAAGGCTCGTCTGAAAAAACCCTGGAACGACCAATTTGAACAATGAGTGAGTGACAATAATCACAATGCCGATAAGATAATAACCGGCCGCCATCAAATACAAAGTGAACAGAATGGGCGATAGCTATTTAAAACAACTAGGCGTTCAAAAATCCGCCATCTTATTCAGCATGCACTTTCCATACCCCCTCCATCAGGCCCGTAGCGTGCGGGGGGCAGGGGGCCGGGCCCCCCCCCAGCGTTTTGTCTGGCTCCCTCTGCTTATTTGTTCTACTTAGTAAAATGTATTACCTGGCCCCTGCTGTAGAATTTTCACGCTACGGGGCTGCCCTCCTTCCAATCCAGTAAAATCTACGATGTTTTGGACATAAGGAAATTCCCGAAACATTGCGGACTTAGGGAATTCCCGAAGTAATGCGGTGTAGACACCACACAGGCCAGGCTAGTGAGCCTAAAGTAATGCGGTGTAGGTTTCAGATCCACTGATACCAATTTAATTAAACTATTCCATGATTGAAGAAGATTGAAGAAGAACCGACAAGACCGTCTAGTATTTGGTCACACCCCCCCCCCCCTGTTCTTTTGAAATAATTTTTGACTGAATCTTGTTGGTTTTTTTTTTTCCCGCGAAAAATGAGATGATGCTTCATGGACCGTCAGTCAGTGACCTAGGTACAGGGTTTGAGAAACACTGCTGTAAACTAAATGTCACGGGCACCGTTCAACTTATACCCGGGGGGGGGGGGGCTGGTAAAATGACACACTGTCAGAACGCCTCTCCTCAACCCCCCCCCTTCCCCCCGGGACTTGGAAAGAAGACAACAAAACATGCCACGAGACCGTTGTTGCCCCCCCCCCTCCGTGGAACAATGAAGGCGTTAGTCGCTGTTGATTTAATTCCATCATTACTACTGCTGAATTATTGACCCGACGACCTTATGATGAATCTAAATCCGTACCAGTGTTTACATCCGGCCAAGCATTGAAAACGAGTGGGTTGGTGCTATATATATGTATATAAGGTCGGTGCTATAATAAGCGTTAAACATGGCAGCCGAGAGATGAATTAGTGTCACAGACACGCCGTCCAAAAATATCTGACGTCACATCTCAATGTCTGGCGGCTCAGACTGTCAGCCGGATGGGCGCGTCAAGCTCCCCCACCCCGCTTCCCGGCCCTCAAAGCAAAGCTATTGCAGTCCACCCCCTTCCCGGCCCTCAAAGCACAGCTATTGCAGTCCACCCCCCCTTCCCGGCCCTCAAAGCAAAGCTATTGCAGTCCACCCCCTTCCCGGCCCTCAAAGCAAAGCTATTGCAGTCCACCCCCCTTCCCGGCCCTCAAAGCAAAGCTATTGCAGTCCACCCCCCCCTTCCCGGCCCTCAAAGCAAAGCTATTGCAGTCCACCACCCCCTTCCCGGCCCTCAAAGCAAAGCTATTGCAGTCCACCCCCTTCCCGGCCCTCAAAGCAAAGCTATTGCAGTCCACCCCCCTTCCCGGCCCTCAAAGCAAAGCTATTGCAGTCCACCCCCCTTCCCGGCCCTCAAAGCAAAGCTATTGCAGTCCACCCCCCCTTCCCGGCCCTCAAAGCAAAGCTATTGCAGTCCACCCCCCTTCCCGGCCCTCAAAGCAAAGCTATTGCAGCCCCCCACCCCCATAAGGATGGGGTGTTTATTTCTTGACCCGACGAGGGGGGGGGGAACTGAACACTTAGGGGGTCAATCATACATCCGTCATAAAATGACTAAACGATCTTTTTTTTTTGTGTCAATGATCAGCGGGGGGGGGGGCATCAGTTGGAGATTGTCAGGGGGGCCCCACGGCACCGACCAGCTCTGTTCTTTGAACACGGTGTAATCTATGATATAGAATTCGTTATGAAGTTTTCATTGTCTCGCCTGACCCGGCTGGGCTAAAGATAAAATACACTGAATAAGAAGATCATCGCGAGAACAGCTTGAGGGGGAAAACTCAACAATGTGAACAAAACCGTAGTGCGTATTATGGTATCAACCACACAGCTTAAATAGCCGAACATTAAACGGCATTTGGGTGGGATCATTCCATATTCTAAGGGGTGTCAGCTTCCCGCGTGCAGAAATCAAACCAGTCTAAACCTCTATACGTGTACAGCGACGATGCTGCCACCCCTACCAGTCAAAACCAAAAAAAAAAAAATGTCAATTACCTTGCATCCCTCGCAGGCCAGAACACCGTAGTGAACTCCAGATGACTTGTCACCGCAGACCAGGCATTTTAAATTGGTCTGATTGTTGACTACTTTCGGCTGACCACATCCTGAAAAATGACAAGGAAAATCAAAACTGTATGAAATATGTACACATATAGCATTAAATTGGGCGCCAATGGTATATTTTACATATATTATACGGTTTTCGAATGGGGGGGGGCGCTAAAAAGGTATTAAAAAGGTATTAAAAAGGTATTGTGTCCCGGGCGCGAGTTAAGCTCGCTACGTCACTGTCAGAGACTGCGGTGAATTAAAACTACCAATTTAAAAAAAAATAAGATAATTGACATAGTGAGATTTATACTTAGTGAACTTAGTTGATGGTCGCTTATAAAGTACACGGAGACATACAAACAGGAGACATACAAACAAGAGACATACAAACAGGAGACATGCACGTAAGAGACATACAAACAGGAGACATGCACGTAAGAGACATACAAACAGGATACAAACAAACAGAAGACATACAAACAGGAGACATACAAACAGGAGAATACAAACAAGAGACATACAAACAGAAAACATACAAACAAGAGACATACAAAAAGAAAACATACAAACAAGAGACATAAAAACAAGAGACATACAAACAGGAGACATACAAACAGACGACATACAAACAGGAGACATACAAACAGGAGACTAGATAGAATGTCCCACTGTTAATTTAATCTGCATAAAAGACAAACAACACTAAAATAAATTGGATGTTTGAACAATAAAATAAAAAAAAAATGGCTGAATTCTTCAGCGTGCCGCCGACCTAAGATTTGAAACTGCCAATCAATGGCTAGACTAGGGAAAACAAAATGGTGGTGGGAGGGGGGGTGTGTGGATAAAGTAGGACGTGACGTCACTCTCAGCCCCATCCTCTCCAATCAAAAGTTTGTTTAAAAATACGAACAAGAAATGAGATCACAACTATTGATCCAGTGTTCTACTCTCTTTCTCTCCACCTCACTGTTTCAACATTGGAAGCTACACTTGGCGAGCCATAATAACCAACTATGGCGGGAATAATCGTGGGTGACGGATAAACAAAATTAGATCTGGAAGCCTCGAAAAATCCTTCCCATAATTTTAATGTCTCATTTTGTTGTCAGTTTGATAAGGGTGAATGCCACCAAGAATTAGGTCAAATATTGATGTATCTTTTTAAAATGAATTTTTTTTTAAAACCGCGGTCCGGAAGAGGCGTAAACTATCTAAAGTCAAACCGAGGCTCTGAAGCAGACGACACTTCTTGCTTTCTAAAGTAATTAAATTTTTGCTACATTTTATATAACTATATAGATTTAAAAAAAAAACAAATTTAATTCCTAAAAATAATTCTGGAAAACGTGACATGCAGCCAATAGACTTTGAAAAATAAAAGGAGTGTAGGCGGACTGGAGGATCAATTTGCAATTTCCGTTTCAATACATTCGTCAACACCAGCCAGTAGACGATTTATTTCACACAACGTCTTCTATGTCTCTCTCTCTCTCTCTCTCTCTCTCTCTATATATATATATATATATATATATATATATATATATATCTGGTCTCTCATTGATAACTGCGGGCTGATAATTAGTCTTTTAGAGCCCGTGAGATCAAACAACATCTCATGTCCCTCAACATCTGGAGACTGCCATAAAGGCCAACGGCCAGCAAGCTACCCGACTGGTCCACCCTGTGGTCCGCCAGCCCGGGGCATTCAAAAATCACGTGATCCACGGTTTCCTCAAACTCCTCTGCAGTGTCGGCGAAGGGAGTCGTTATTGGGTCTCACCCCCCCCCCCCAAGTACGCACCTATAGGACAATGCCCAGTATGAAACTGTGCAATTAGTGCCTGCTCGACCCTCCTGAGCCCAAACCACCGGTCAGCTTTGGACGGCCGCTCCCTCTGACCACGGACATGTCTTCTATGTTTCCAACCCACGCACGCGCGGAGAGAACATGGCGAAGCCCGACCCCTAACCCCAACCCACAGGTCAGACTATGTCCGAACTCTAAGTCGTAGCCAAGGGTTCGAACCCCGGAGCACTGGTCTTGTGCCCCCGCCCCCCCACACACACCCAACCCTCCACACTATCAGTGACTTATTTGTCTTTTGTTGTATTGTCAGTTAAGTGGACGCCTGGACGATAGTAAGGTGGCTCATCCAGTTAAGTGGGCGCCTGGCTCATCACGCATGAAAAACAAACAATGACACAATGGGAGGAGCGCAACGATTATTCATGGCTCTCATAAGGCTCAAAGAGCCACCTCTCGGCCACCATAAAATAAAGTAAAGCTCCCTTAGCCCAAAGGGGCAGACGAAGTGTAGAATTCATGTTTCCATAACCTCGGCATATGAAGGGATTGTGTGGTTAGCACAACGCCCAGCCGCCTTTACTTCCCCCCAACTTAAGTCAGGTACACATTTAAAACTGGGTGGACTTCTGGGACGGCTTTGAAACAAATTTCACCCAAGTCCCATGGTCCTCACCGAGGATCGAACCCAGGACTCTCAGTCGACAGTAGAGTATCTACACCACTCGGCCATCCGTCCCACCTCGGCCACCATGAACATATAATGATAACGTGTGCGCCACCGATAACACTGTATCCCGCATTTTTTTATAATGATAACGTGTGCGCCACCGATAACACTGTATCCCGCATTTTTTTCAGGGGGTAAACTAATTACTTGCCATTTACTATGGCAGAAGGGTTTTCATGTAATAATTACGGTGACATGGGAACTGATTCACATTCACTTCACCATTTCTTGTAGACTGTAGCAGACGTTTTGAAGAGGTCAAGATTAAATCTCCCCCCAAAATTGTAATGTCATGTTCAAATGCACTAGCTGTGTTGGTTAAGTTTTTTGAGAGAACATCTTCGCGTTACCAAGGATGTGTTTCTCACTGTAATTAATGGGTGGAATCGTACATTGTTGTCCTCTCACGGCTGTCTGACACATCTCGAGGTTGGCACGAGACAAGAGCCGGCAAGTTGGTCTCGGTGCATTTCCTGAAATGACGTCATCGAGATTCCACGCAGGAAAAAAATTGTGTCAAACATATTATTTCTTGAAGGCGTGTAGTTTGTCACGATTCCTAGTGCATCACGTGCTCTAAAACGACACGAAAGTGTGGTGAATGACCTACATTTACAGAGCTGCTGGCATACACTCCGTCTTAACCATGTAATTAGAAAGTAATAAAAGTGCTTTTTGTAGTACTTAGTTAATAATTCGATACTTGTACTAAAAATGTCTGTTGTGGCTGATGGTATTTAAAAATGCGTTATCCTTGAATCGCATTGATAAAGAAAGGAAACAAAACTAGGTAGCTCTGCTAACATATATATATAGCAGTATAATAAAATACCGGTGTTTCAGTAATATTTGCTATCATTTATTATTATTTGTGTTTTATTAAATGTTTTTACTGTAAAAGAATCACATTCACCGTGCCCATACCACAGACCTACGGTGACCATGGAGTTGCTCCCAATATTGAATATAGTTCATTTTATTCAGTCCTCTGTAGAATGTGGCTAGTTTCTACCATTATTATGAAGATTCCGTAGTTGTCAACATATTTCAAATATTTTATTTTTTTTTTTAAATTGCTTCGTCTTTCAGATAAATAATTACTTCTGCTATTCGAATTTCACTATCTCAGTTTAAAAAAAAAAAATCAATAATAAAAATAAATCATCCAGGGGATTAAAAAAAAAAAGTAGATCAAAAGGGGAGATAATTTAAAAAAAAAACCAGCACAAATCTGCTGGGCGGGGCGCTGCACTGAGAATAGAGAGCAGAAAGGCGGAGCTAAATCCGAATGTGTGTCAACAGGGGGCTGACCTCATTTCCCACCACGCGCTGTAAACTTGGCACGGACCCAATGTTTAGTTCGCCGACTGGGACCGGGTGAAAATATAGAGAGAGCTTGAATCAATAAGCGGAGGTTCTCACACGGGCAGACGGTAGGATCTTCCAAACACACACATACGTAAGACAACAACAGTGGGTTATAGTTCCAATAGGCCGTTATATACAGTCGATTCCGCTTAACTGGGACACATCGGGACCGAGGCTTTTTGTCCCAATTAAGCGGCTGTCCCAACAAAACATACAAATTTACTATTGGCTTCTTGGTTTGGTTTCTTTGAGATTTGTCCCAAATAAGCGGCTGTCCCAATTAAGCGGAATCCACTGTATATATATTGAAAATTCCGATAGCGTTTTCTGGGGGGGAGGGAGGGAGGATTCCTGGTTAAATATGACCCCCCTCCCCCCACCATCCTTTTCCACCGAGGGCGTGTATGTGAGTATTTGAAAAAAAAATGTGTGTCATCCAGATATGAAGAGAAGCAACACATGTATATTAATACTGATAAACGTTGTCACCCTGGACAGAATGAGTCAAAGTGGGTATCGTGCACAACTATTGGGGGAATAGAGTGAAATGACACGGGGCCACTCGGTGTGATACACAGTGATTGTGTCTACAGTGGCTCACGCAGTGGCAAGTCATGGGGCTGACACAAAATCAAACTGACACAGTGACATAACAGACACACAATACTGTACATTTATTTCGTCAATAACCGAAAATGACCGACACTTTCGTCCATAACCGAAAATGACCGAAACTTTCTTCAATAATTGAAAATTAGCTTCTATTGATCCAACAGGTCACATGATACGTACGCACACAGCAAGGGAAAGCACTTTGTAAAGCTAATGGAAGAAACGGAAGCACATAATTAACCTCCCCAATGAAAAGTTCTAGTAGTCATTATATGATTTACCCCCGAACTCATTTTCTTCGATTCAAATTACTGATTTAAATCGTGGGATTCAAATTACTGATTTAAATCGTGGGATTCGAATTACTGATTGAACCGTGGCTGGTTTTCAAGAATAAATATTTACGGGTTCACCCAAAAAGTAAGCCATTTTCTTCAGCATCAAAGTTGTCTTTTTCTATTATTATTATTTCGTTCACACTCAACATACAAAATTAAAAAGTGAAGCGAAAAAGAATATTTTTTTTTTTAAATTCAGCGACAGATTTTGCAGACGGCGTTAACAGATTACTGAATTGTAAACATTTCAACAATATAAACAGTTAAGGCGAGCCACGATAGTCTTTGTTTACATTGCACGCCATTTTTTTTTAATACGTAAGCTAGCAGACGACAAGGTGTTGAACGGTTCTGCCCTCCTCTTAAAAAAAAAAAATAATTCGCTGTTTTATTATTTCGGACACCCCGAGGCAAATTTTAAATTGAAAATGTAATTCGACCATAAACCCTTCGCTCTCCCCTTCCTCTTCTATTTATCATCAATACGTTCAATGATGGCGACAGACATGGGAGCTAGCACGGTGTGTCTACCAGTGTATTACCCCCTCGGAAAGGAGAGCCGTTGATTGACAGGGCACTTGTTAATAAAACACACGATACTGACCTACAGGCCTAATTTGAGTTTCACACACTTCAACAAGTGGCTATTCGCACCGCCATCGAGAGAGAGAGAGAGGGGGGGATCTAGGTCAGACGTGGGCAAACTAAATTCCGCGGGCAAAGTACGGTCTGTATGGCTGTTTGAATCGACCCGCGCGCGCTACCCCTTTCGTTTTAAAGTGGACGGGTGGTCGTGTGGCGTGGACGGGTGGTCGCGTAGCGTGGACGGATGGTCGTGTGGTGAAGCGATCGACTGTCGAGGGTCACTGGCTCGATCTTCGATGAGAACCAATGGGTATTTCAGGTCATGGCTAAAAGTCCCCGCTATGTCTCCCGTGGTCAGAGGCTACCTAGGGTAGGGGGAGGGGGGGTAAAAATCCGAAAGTGCCCCCGGGCCCCAGCTTGAGGGAGGCCCCCAAAATTTGTTTACATTCGATTTTAAGTACATTATCTCATGTCATGGTGTCGAATGTCAAAATGCAGGGGGCCTCCAAAAAAAGGGCTTTTGTTGGTCAAATTTCAAGAGCCCGCTGTGGCCCGCGGTAAAAAAAGTTAGCCCACCACTGATCTAGGTCAAATGCCCGTCAGATTACCTTGTAAAAACTTGTGTTGGGACATTTCGTTATCCATGTAAACAGCTAGGCGTGTGATTGAGGTCAACGCCGACACAGTTGGTCTGAACGGAGCGCTTCAGCCCGTCGAGTGTCGCGATCACGTCAAATGTGTGTTGGTGTGTGTGTGTGTGTATGTGTGTGTATGGGGATATGTGCGTGATGTAACTTATGAAATTCAATAATAAGTCAGTTTCGAATATGGCTGAGTTATCTCGCCCATACATATACAATCATATACACATGTCTGTATATTCAATAATGTACTCAGACCAGTTTGTTTCACGTGTCAGATCAATTGATGCTCTTCTCTTCTTAAAAAAATAATATCACAGAATGGCGTCATCCACTTATTAGTAACGGCTTTTTTATCGTAACTTGTACCCCTTTCCCCCTCCCAGCCGGTCACAATTTGGCACACTTGACAACCCATCTTATCTCCCCTCAATTATCGTGTTGTGACTTACCCCCCAATAAAAATATTAGTTTTAATCATCTTAATATATATGAAAAGAACGACAACTCTCAACTAAATCTGTTCAAATTAAAACCAGTCGGTCACGCCCACTGGTCAACCTGTTTGCAATAAACTTTTTTTTTTACTTATTTTTAATGGGGTTTCCCTTCACGCTCAAAACGTTCAGTCATTGATCTTATCTCTTTCACACGATAATGGTCACAAGGTCACCTCGACATTGGCCGGACCGGTCTCACCCCGGCCGATGTTCACATTCACCGGCCAATGTATGACAAACTGGCCGGCTATCAAACATTGGCCGGAACATATACTCTTTGGGAAACACCTGGCTTAGATCATACAACTATTTTTATCGACAAATGTATTGACGCAAGTAAAAGCGTGGGTTCCAGAAATAAATGAAATCATTTAGTCCGTATCGGAGATAACTCTTTCGTTTTTGAGTCAACATCATTTGTATAAATATTTGTATAACCTAAGCCACAGGAAATATGTTTATACTTTTTAGTACATTTTAATAAAAGTCTCTTTCTATAGAGATGGGTTGGTCATTCACTCAGGAAGCCTCCAGAAGACGTAACGATATTGACCGGGCAACCCACAAGGCCAGAGGAACGCCAGCAGCCCAAAGACCAATGGGAGAAGATCTTGAGAACATGAAAAGTTGTAACCAAAACAGAGTGTGCTGTCAGTGACGTAGCGAGAATAACGATATTGACCGGGCAACCCACAAGGCCAGAGAAACGCCAGCAGCCCAAAGACCAATGGGAGAAGATCTTGAGAACATGAAAAGTTGTAACCAAAACAGAGTGTGCTGTCAGTGACGTAGAGAAAATAAATCGCGCCCGGGGCAAAATACCCTTTTAATACCTTTTTAGCGCCCCCCCCCCCAATTCGAAAACCATATAATATTATATGTAAAATATACCGTTTGGCGCCCCTTTGTGAGTAGCGCCCGGGGCATGATGCCCCCCTTGCCCAACCCCTCGCTACGCCTCTGTATGCTGGAGAGTTATTGTTCAGGGTTCAGGCCCTTTGCAAGGAGTCCAGGGAATTAAGCGAGCAAGCTATTTGAAAAAATATATATTTTGTTATACATACATATATTGTCATTTATACATATATTGTTTATTTCAGTGTATTTTCCCAGACGCTAACAGTGTAAAAACTTCGCTTCTAATTGATCTAGAAAAGTGGTGGCGAAACTTTTTGTTGGGGCGCTGCGTGCCCAAAATTCAACCAGAAAAAAAACAACACCTCCAGTTATTTATAGCAAAGCGCCAACAGTCCAATTAAAACTAAAGGGAGTGACATTTTAGTCGCGTGCCAACTGATGAGCCTCTGCGTGTCGACTGTGGCACGCGTGCCATATAGGTACGCCACCACTGATCTAGTAAGATTGTATTTGCTGTTTTGTAAATAGTTTAACTGTGCTCCTTAATTCTATGTAAATGATTTTTGAATTCAGTCCCCCCCCTCCCACTGATGTACCTCCCATATAGTAAAAAACGATGTATACAATGGCAGAGCTATTCGGTCACAGATGTAAGACAGAATAATCGCTATGACGGCATGAAAGACAGTTGGTGTTTAAACAACACAATGCTTGATGCTTCAAATAGAACAAGTGGCTTGATGTCATGTGATATCTAATTCACATCTATAAATAGAATCATTTGACAGCCATGGATAAGTTGATGGCTCAATTGATCGCGGCGTTTGAAATGTGTATCTTTGATTTGAAGTTCAATGTCACGGTATGTGTGATATATCGGGAGTCTAGTTTTTGGACGATTTTTCTAGGACAACACATTTGGACGATTTTTCTAGGACAACACATTTGGACGATTTTTCTAGGACAACACATTTTTAAGAAGAAAAAAAGAGGATCGTGTCTGCTGTGATCGTTTCACTATAAATTATCGCAGCCTCGCCCTGCTGTTTCACCAAACTCCTCCCATCTGCATATCTACCTTCAACGTAGCTATGCAGGTGAGTGACATTTAGCCAAATATTAAAGGATAGGTCAATTGGACACCTAGCTCCGCCCAACGGACGGTAAGAATAAATTTGACAGATAGTCAGGAGAATTCTTCACAACTTTAACTAAAAAAATAAATTTGTTAGCACAGGCAAAGAAGTGCATGCACTATGTTATGTTTGAAAACCAAAGGCTTCTCAAAATTGTGTTCCGGGGGAACATTTTACACTTTTAGTTTGTCGCCATCATTTATTGTTTCACCAGGTAAACACTTGTGTGTTTGATGTGTGTATTTATACTGTAAACACTTACATATTGTGTGTTGTGTGTATTTATACTGTAAACACTTACATATTGTGTGTTTGATGTGTGTATTTATACTGTAAACACTTACATATTGTGTGTTTGATGTGTGTATTTATACTGTAAACACTCACATATTGTGTGTTGTGTGTATTTATACTGTAAACACTCACATATTGTGTGTTGTGTGTATTTATACTGTAAACACTCACATATTGTGTGTTTGATGTGTGTATTTATACTGTAAACACTCACATATTGTGTGTTTGGTGTGTGTATTTATACTGTAAACACTCACATATTGTGTGTTTGATGTGTGTATTTATACTGTAAACACTCACATATTGTGTGTTTGCTGTGTGTATTTATACTGTAAACACTCACATATTGTGTGTTTGCTGTGTGTATTTATACTGTAAACACTCACATATTGTGTGTTTGCTGTGTGTATTTATACTGTAAACACTCACATATGGTGTGTTTGATGTGTGTATTTATACTGTAAACACTCACATATGGTGTGTTTGATGTGTGTATTTATACTGTGAACACATATGGTGTGTTTGATGTGTGTATTTATACTGTGAACACATATGGTGTGTTTGATGTGTGTATTTATACTGTAAACACATATGGTGTGTTTGATGTGTGTATTTATACTGTAAACACACATGGTGTGTTTGATGTGTGTATTTATACTGTAAACACACATGGTGTGTTTGATGTGTGTATTTATACTGTAAACACACATGGTGTGTTTGATGTGTGTATTTATACTGTAAACACACATGGTGTGTTTGATGTGTGTATTTATACTGTAAACACACATGGTGTGTTTGATGTGTGTATTTATACTGTAAACACACATGGTGTGTTTGATGTGTGTATTTATACTGTAAACACAACATGGTGTGTTTGATGTGTGTATTTATACTGTGAACACATATGGTGTGTTTGATGTGTGTATTTATACTGTGAACACATATGGTGTGTTTGATGTGTATTTATACTGTAAACACATATGGTGTGTTTGATGTGTGTATTTATACTGTGAACACATATGGTGTGTTTGATGTGTGTATTTATACTGTGAACACATATGGTGTGTTTGATGTGTGTATTTATACTGTGAACACATATGGTGTGTTTGATGTGTGTATTTATACTGTAAACACACATGGTGTGTTTGATGTGTGTATTTATACTGTAAACACACATGGTGTGTTTGATGTGTGTATTTATACTGTAAACACACATGGTGTGTTTGATGTGTGTATTTATACTGTGAACACACATGGTGTGTTTGATGTGTGTATTTATACTGTGAACACACATGGTGTGTTTGATGTGTGTATTTATACTGTAAACACATATGGTGTGTTTGATGTGTGTATTTATACTGTAAACACATATGGTGTGTTTGATGTGTGTATTTATACTGTAAACACATATGGTGTGTTTGATGTGTGTATTTACTCAAGTCATTACATTTTTAAAATCTAAAAACAACAAAATGTATCTGACTGAAAGGGGGCGGCATTCGTTCTGTTGTCGTGCAGTGACGGGCAGCACAGTGGCGGTCAGTACAGTGGAGGTCAGTAAGTGGCGGACAGCACAGTACAGAGGTGGACATTGCAATGGCGGACAGTTTTTATTAAGGACAGGCAAACTATGTGACTTCCTCGGGCCCCCACTACAAAAGGAGCCCATTCAAATAGAAACTTCTTTTGAGTCGTGTGCTGGATATACTTTTGCCTAGGGCACTCCTAACATTTATGGAAGTCTCTGTCTAGGGCCCAAAACATCTATGGAAGTCTATGTCTAGGGCACTCCTAACATCTATGGAAGTCTCTGTCTAGGGTCCAAAACATCTATGGAAGTCTCTGTCTAGGGCCCAAAAACATCTATGAAAGTTCCTGCCTATAACCCACACATACCAAAGAACGGTAGACACTGGTAGCGAGCACATGCAAACTGGGCGCACACATGTTACCCACTGTCATATGTTTGAGAGCCCGTGTGTTAAAAACCAACTCACTAAAACGGTATCCGGACAAAACCCCCACGGACAAAAACACCCAGCGGACAAAACACCCACTTAAAAAATATTATTTATTAATTAATCATTACTTTTATTATTAAATGTAATATCCCCCCCCCCATCTTTATTATAAAATGTAGAAAGTGAAAGTAGGTCAGGGCATAGTTCAAGCGTTGGGACAGTTTAACGTAATTCGATATGAGACGGGTGGAAAGAGAGGGAGACAGAACCCATTAACTTTAACAGGTAGGGGAATTTAAGACAATAAAGAATAGTGTCACAGTAGAATTCCGGAAGATGCGTAGACGTGGGTAGTTCATGAGTTCAGGGTTAGGGGTGTACTACAATTGAATAAAGTTTAGAAACATAGTGTCTGTGTAGATGAATTCAAGTAACATGAGAAGTGCAATGTCACCTTTATTCTGCTATGTTCACCAAACTCTTAATTATGTATTGAATGGGGGTGGAACCAACAAACAGGAGACTTGAGAATGATAGGATATTTTGTCCAGCTAGCCTATATAAGAGAATGTATGTTTAGTTCGGGAGGAATTGTTGAGCGTACTCGATTTAAAGTGTTTAATTTCCAAATCTCATTAAGGGTTCTTTTTTCCTCGTAAATTTAGCTTTTAGACACAATTTGAAACAAGGCTTACAAATTTTACATCACATTCTTGTTATACATTATTAGCCGTTTGATATAGTCGGCTGCTGTATTGCCCTGTAGGATGTAAAAAGTGTAGCTTGTTCAATTCTAACTTTTTTTTACTCTAAAAATCTGACATTTAAAATAGATTAATATTTGGCAACACTAGAAGGCAATGGTCCCCGGGCCGCGAATCGGCATCGGTCCGTGGATCGTATGGTTCTGGGGCGCCCAAGAAACATTAAATTATAACTCGAGCTTTTTTTGTGAATTTTTTTTAATTAATTAATTAAGACATAATAATAATTTAAAAAGGTGCTAAATAAAATAATAACTATGGCTATGTTTCATATTGAGCATTTATGATCAACAAAAACAGGTTTTAAATTCAAATTCATTTACATGATTTATGTGATTTATAAACCACCCGCTAAGCAGGTCACAGAAAGTAAAACTAATTAAAAGCTAATAAAAATTAAAAAAAAAATAAATTGTAGCTGCAATAAATGGCTTAAAACAATATTGGGGGGGGGGTTTGTCCGCTGGGTGTTTTGTCCGCTGGGTGTTTTGTCCGCTGGGGGTTATGTCCGCTGGGGGTTTTGTCCTACACTCCACTAAAACACAGCGCACCTGCGAACGTGCACAATTTTACCGATATCAATCAGCAACTGAAAGTACCGCCTCGGCCCGATTAAGTGTAACGACTTTTTTAAATCTCTTTATGGTGCTGGCTATGGGACGACGACCCTACGTTCGCTGGCGCCGTGGGCAAACTGAACTTCGGTGCTTTTTGAAAATTCTCATTATAGAAATTTCATTAGGGAAGGGGAAAAAAAAAACTACAGGCACGTAAATCGCCCCAGGGCAACTGGCCGGGTTGGTGAAATGAGCCGACACTGGGGGTGGTGCTAGGCAGTGATGGGTTTCGGAAGGTTTCTACAAGTGTAGTCCCCCCGACGGCAATACGGGGGGGGGGGGGCTTTTAGGAACCTGAACACCCCTGCTGAGTCAAAATATTAATATTTGTGTCACCCAATTATCCAAAGTGCACGCGTTTGTTGTGTTTGGTTCAAAGGACGAGTCCATTTTTATTTCAGGTTAAACCTTTTTTATTATACTTTGAATTAAAAAAAATGGTCTCCATTTACGATGACGAATTTTTTATGGGGTAACGGTCGAACGAATACATTTATTCAAATGATTTTTTTTTTTACCGTGCTGGCAATATAGTTTTTTTCCCCCATTCACGAAGAGAACTGAATGAAATAGCGAGGTCTGTCGCTGGCCCAGTAAAGAACATATTTACACTGGTATATTTTGTAAACATGCTAAGCGATAGGGAAATAATAACACACGCTGTGATATTTTGTGTCGAGGGTTGTGCAATATCTTTTTCTAAACTTACGGGGCCATATAACAGAGCGTTGGCCTACTTTTTCCTTCTCCCGTTGGTTATAAATTATTATACAGCTGCGTTCAGCACTACTTTTTGGAGAAATGCAGTCACACAATGCAAACATTGCGCAGGCCGCCTTTTCAAGAAATTAGGTCAGACGAGAGAAGGGGGGAGGTCACCGAAGTTACCACACTTTTCCATCGACATTTTGAACTGCTTTTAGTAACTCTATCGAGACTTATTATCTAAAAATACACCGTTATCTTTGAATATTGTTTTTTTTTTCATAATAGATAATTTAATAATTATATTCGAACAAAGTAATCGCTGAGGAAGTTTTAATGAAAGAAAGGGCAGTCTGCTTTGTCGTGCGTATTATTATGAAAAATAATAATATTACTATGGTGGCAATATTTCCCACTGAAATAGCGTGCTCAGTGTGTGCACTTTCACACGTATTATGTGTTGTGTATGACTGTATCAACACATTCCAAGCACACTGCCACAAGACGCGCGCAGCCGTTTTCATAAAAAAAAAGAAGAAATGACACGATTACATTTACATGCGTGTTACGAGGCAGACGTAGAGAGAATAGAGGGGGAAAAAAAAAACAAAATTCAGGAGGGAGTGTTACAGACCCAATGGTGGAGTCCCTGTCGTTTCGTCTGATCCGGTCTGACTCAGTTCTCAGATTTTTTCCCCCCTTTCTCCCCTTCTTTTCTTAACTAGGTTACCGGGTCACGGCAGACAATATTGCACAACGATGTAATACCTCAACCTCGGCTTAAATTCCGGACTAACAGCGAGCGATGTTTTTTTTTTCTTTTCTCACTCCTCGAAAAGAAAGAGAGCGATATTTTTTATTATATTTACTTAGTTGTTTAAATAGATGGTGAAACTTTTCTCGCCTGAAACGAACGAACGTTAAGCAATATTATACATTTTTTTTTGGAGATATAATATTTATTTTAAGATAGTCTTTGGTCGCTAATCCTTAACCTATTTTATTTTTTTTTTAATTTAAGAAGTTGTCTGTATGATGAAAACAATACACCGGTCTGAAAATGAAACTTGAACAATAAAATTATGGGGAGGAAAAAAAAAAGAAAAGAATGGGTGGAAACTGAAATTTGGTAAAATAAAAATACCAACGCGGTGAAAGTAATGGCGCAGGTTATAAGTGTACATGGAGATACACTCACAACGATTAATTACACCGATGAGAGTGGTTATTTTGTTTGGGATGGGCAATGCAGTGTACATACAAATAGACATTTAAAGATAATGAGTTATACTTAGACATACCTGTACATACAGATAGTTACACTTAGGGGCCATCCATAAAAGACGTCCACCAATTTTTTGCTATTTTTTACCCTCCCCCTCCCCCCTTGTCCACATTTGTCCACTTTTGACTGGACCCCCCTCCCCCCCCCCAGTTGTGGACGTCCAGAACATAAAATTTACCGAACATGAATTAATGAATATTTCGAATTTTTAAATTGGGAGAATGTAAACAATATAAAGAGTACATATTTACAAACATTTTTTTCAGAAATTCAAAATTCTAAAAATGAAAAAAATTACTGTTTAAAAACAATTTAATGAATTATAATTAAAAAATGCAAAGCATTAAACCACAATTATTCAGCGGGATTGAAATTCCGATTGCAGCCATTCAAACATATTTCGTATGATGACTACATCAATTTCTGGTTCATTCTCCTTGTCTGATACTTCTGCCTCATCATGTTCACAAACAGGAGTATTGCAATGGACGACCTTATGTTATTTCATTGCCACCTGTGATGGGAAGTATTTACCGCAGAAACACATTTGCTTGGGGATTTTTCCAGCCACTGATGGACAATAGAGATCAAAAGGCATGCTACTGTAACTGTGATCGGGCTCCAGACCAATGAGTGCAAGCCTCTGAAACAGTGATCCATAAGAACCACTACTACTCCCGATAGCTGCAGCCATGACGCCTGCTTCATGACTAACAAAAGGCACGAGGAGCTGGAATGAAACGTTTGGGGAAATGTTCTATTATAGTTGGTTCGTTCTTGCTCCACAGCACGTTACATCATTACATTTGATGATCTGTAGAAAAATATTAAGACCGTTGAACATGATTCCAACACCAATTCACAGAGGGAGATGGAAGAAATGTGCTTGCGCTGCTTGGTTCAACATACTGTGCATGCACATCATAGCCATCAATGACAGCCTGACTCCAAACTTCAGCGAGTATTTCTCCAGCCTTTTAAAGTTTGGGTTTCTTCCAGGTTTTTTGGTTCTATAGTTTTACCATTTGCATCCAAATGGGACCCAAAATACGATCATGAGGAAGAAATGAGGCCGGACAGGTCATGAGACAATGGGGCCTGACAGGTCATGAGACAATGGGGCCATTCGTCGTTCTACAGCGTTGTAGGCACTGTGACGTGGAGCATGACAGGCTATAAAAAAAACATCAAGATTGTGCTTAGTAAACAAATTATATGCAGCGTTCAATGTTTTTGGATAACGTGGGTTCTCGTCTGGGCCTCCGTCAACAGTAATAAATTACTATAGGCTTTACTAATCCACCATTTGTACATGCCACATTCTTGAAAATATCCTGAGAGACAAGTACATCAAAATCCGCAACATGTGAGGCAGCAGTACTGGAGTCATGTTTACCATTCCTTATTGATATAGATGATGGTCCAGAATAGTTAAAATAAAAATGAACAATAAAAAAAATAAAATTTGAAATTAAAAATATTTACATGAGAAAAAAAACCTTTTGTGCCGACACTGTTTCGTTTTAACAACATGTATCTGTCGGCATACTTCTGACAACTTTAAATAATAAAACGGCTTCCGATTTCTATAACTCTTTTGTCATTAAACTGGAATTTTTTGCAGTAAATTTATGCAACAACACTACATTGTGGACATCCACTCTGTCCTCAACCCCCTCCCCCCCATGTCCACTTTTTGCTGAACCACCCTCCCCCCTTTGTGTGGACGTCTTTTATGGATGGCCCCTTAGATATAAATAGATTAAGATAATTACAGATTGATTATGTTTTTTTTTTATTGTTTTAGATAAGTCAACTGTGAGCTCTAATGCATGATGCAGGCTAAGGGTTCGAATCCCAGAGAATCCAGATACTATATAGCCATGGTAGACACGATATTATATATATATACATATACAGTATTAGACAGACATACTGTTTATGTGGGTGTATGTATTGACTATCACCTATTATTACACCGAGCATGAAGGAAAAAATGCTTACGAAAAAAATTAGTTAAGGGGGGGAAAAAAAGCTGATCCAAGCAATTCGATGTAAAAAAAAAATTTGAAAAGGTCACGCGATCCTCATCACAGGGAGGGGGACAAAATCGAATCCCCCAGTTTATTGTCTGTCTGAGGTCGGTGCTGGAAAAAGCTCCTACTCCCTTCGGCTGTGTTTGAAACAAAGAGAGGGGTGGTGGGGTGAGGTCGGAAACTTACATTTCCCGTCGTCTGCCTCCCAATCTCTCTTCCCTAAACGGGATGAGTATGTCTGCCTCAGCCACTACCCTCATTTCCCACATCTTTCGAACCCACCATGCCTTAATGTCTCTCTCTCTCACCATTTTTATTTTTAAATAATACATCAGTCCGGGGCGTCTTCGACTTCGAGTCTGCAAGGGAGGCGACCGGCACCGGCTGATATCGATCCCGCCCGTAATAAACCGAGAGAGAGAGAGAGAGTGGGGTTGACCTATTTTTTTTATGCTGGGACTATTTTTATCTCGCCCGTTACATATTTCGCCCAGTTGAAAAAAAAATTAACGATAAAACTGCGCTCGGCAAAAAAACTGAGACCAACTAACAGGATAGTAGTATGGATGTGAAGGGGAAGAGGGTGGAGAGAGAAGCCGGGGGGGGGGGGTGGCGGGGTGTGAACAAGGTCAAATATTATGTCCCGCCTTGATTGACAGTTTGTTGAAAAGTAGATCGATAAGCACACTGGCCTATATGAACGTTTTGTAACAGTTTCGCAATCTTTCTCCTCCCCCACCCCCAACCCTCTCTCTCCATTTTGTTTCTTTTTTTAAATGAGGCCACTTCCTAGTCTTGTTGCCATACAAACAAGGGGACTCTACTCCTGGTGGGAAAATTGATAATTCAGCATGGCGGTTGACACTAAACAAAGACCGGTAAGAACTTTACACCGTGTCCGACGACATGGGGGTATCTTACGACTTTTGGGAGGGGGGAGGTGCACTAATGGAACTAAGTCAAACCGCACCCACGTAATATCTATATATCTATAGATAGATAGATAGATAGATTCGCGCCAAATTTAACAACGAGTGTATGCGCGCGCAGCCCAATGCCATGAAGGGGTTGAAGAATGCTAACCACATCACCATTTTTGTGACCTACATTTAAACCAAAAAAAAACAAAATGTTAATGCAGGTCTCGTGAACAATAATGTAATTTGCAATTTATTTATATATTTTTTTTTTTTGCTTTAAAGAAAATGGCGCAACAATGGACACGTGTGCAAGTCTGTTTTTGTTTTTTGTGTTGCTATTTTTTGTTTAGCTGTGTTTGTGTGTATTTTGAGATTTGAACGCGTGAGTGTGCCAGTGTGTGTTTTTAATCTTTTGATAGTTTGTCAAATAAACGTCATCGCATTCGCTGCTAAATTTGAAAGTGCCAACACGAACAGGGGGTGTCTTTAGATTTTGTTCGACCTTGACACGATTTACCAGAATGTATATGCAGGGTGGGTGTGGAGTGAAAGGTGTGTGGAGGGGTGGGTGGTGGTGGCGGAGGATGGGAGATACTCAGATCCGTTCTACCTGGGGCCCTCCCATCCACGGGAGGGGTTTTTCTTTAAGACCTTTCGCACTATACATAATAAACACAATTATATAATATGTACTAGTTGCAAGTACCCGGCTTTGCCCGGGTTTAAAATAAGGTTTTCTGTTTACCTTCTGTTTTCTCCCTACCCCCTCTCTCCCTCCCTCCCTCTCTCCCTGTCCCTCCCTCTCCCATCCCCCTCTCTCCCTCCTTTCTCCCTCCCTCCCCTTTCCACCTCTCTCCCTCCCCCTCTCTCATAGTTCTCCTTCCCTCCCTCCTCCTAACTCCTCTTGGCCTTCCTCCCTCGTCCCTCCCTCTCCCATCTCCTTCCTCCCCTTCCTCTCCCCTCCCCCCTCTCTCATGTTCTCCTCTTCCTCCCTCCCTCCCTACCTCCCTTCTTCCCCCAATCCTCCCTCCCTCTCCTCCTTCCCTCCTCTCTCCCCCTTCCTTCTTCTCCTCCCTCCTCTTCCCATCTCCCTCTTTTCTCCTCCTCCCCTTCCTCTTCACCTCCTCCCTCTTCCTCCCTCCCTCATTCCCTCTCTCTCCCTCTTATAAGTATCTCTATACTTATAAGTCGCATTTGATGTCTGTCTGTCTGTCTGTTCCCTTATAACTCAAGATTCAGATAACCAAATAATGTGAAATTTGTTACACATACACATAATTACATGGGGAAGGTTATAGGACAGGTTTCGTTTCATCTCGATGGGTAGTTTAATTGTAATAAATTATTTTAGTACTTTAAAATATTATCGATAATAGGAACGCCATGTCATTTTCCGATGATACATTTTTAATTTCCAAGTGATACATTTTTAAAGAGGGGTAACTTCCGGAAACTCCAATTGTAAACATGGTGAAATCAATAGTCGTATCTATTTATCTATCGTTTTATGTATTCAGAAGATTAAAAATTAAAGGTGCACTTTAATAAACCGAAATATGTTAATTAAAATGTTTCTGTGACATTATTAACATTATTAATACAATCTCAATGCAGTAGTTTAATTGTAATTAATTATTTTAGTATTTTACATATATTAAAGTATTCACGGTATGCTATCGCCTTCACTATAAATAAAAAATCGCGCACCAAGTGAATGTGTAATTGAACGGACGGTGAAGAAAGGGTTAGGGACGGGGAAAAAAATATTGTTGTTGTTTTTTTTTTCATGCTGCAAGCACCGACTTTGCCCGGGATTAAAATAAGGTTTTCTGTTTATTTAAGAAGCGTAATTTGACGTTTAATTGTACAGAGAGAGGGAGGGGGAGAGAGATAAAGAGAGAGGGGGCAGGGAGGGAGAGGGAAGGAGGGGGCAGAGGAGGGGAGAGAAGGGAGGGAGGGAGGGAGAGAGAGAGGTGGTAGGGAGGGAGATTAAGGGGGAGGGAGGGAGAGGGAGGGTTAGAGAGAGAAGAGGGAAGGAAAGAGAAAGGAAGGGAGGGAGTAGGGAGGGAGATGGAGAGAGTGGATGGGAGAAATGGGAGGGAGTGAGAGATAAAGAGAGAGAGGGGGCAGGGAGGGAGAGAGGGGGTAGGAGGAAGGGAGGAAGGTGGAGAGAGAGGGGGAGGGGTGAGAGAGAAGGGAGGGAGGGAGATAGGGAGAGAGAGGGGGGGGGAGATGGGAGAGTTAGGAGGGAGGGAGAAAGGGAGGGAGGGAAAGAGAAAGGGAGAGAGGGGGTAAGGAGGGAGAGAGAGGGGGAGGGAGGGAGAGAGAGGGGGAGGGAGGGAGAGAGGGGTAGGGAGAAAACAAAAGGTAAACAGAAAACCTTATTATAAACCCGGGCAAAGCCGGGTACTTGCAACTAGTAGAGATATATGCGTAAGCGTCTTCATTTAGATCGCAAGTATTCGAATGCTTGGCATCCTCCCCCCCCCCAACGTAAGACAGCCCCCCAGAGAGAATGTGGCAACACGTATAACAGAGGCATACCTAAGGTGGGGACAATTTGAGGGGGGGGGAGTCCAAATGCTTTACTCCTCCCCGAGCACCAGCTTGAGGGGGCCCCAAAACTTTTTTTTCGTACATTAAATATTAAGTACATTATCTCATGTCACGGTGTTGAATGTCAAAGTGCAGGAGCCCCCCAAAGAGGCCAAGCCCCCCTGACCCGCCGAATCCCGAGGTTCGGCACTGACGTATACACATGCTAACATGCAGAAAAGCGCGAACCCAGAAATGTGTATGCATATTGATATTATTTGAGTAAAACATTGCCATTTTTTTTTGAACTCTACTCCCACATGGGACACATCACAACCTGCAAGTGCAGTCTTTGAGGCGTATTGATTGGGGGCTTGATACACCAGTTGGGCCTGGTACACTGAGGCCCACCAGTTGGGCCTGGTACACTAAATGAGGGCCACCAGTTGGGCCTGGTACACTGAATGAGGGCCACCAGTTGGGCCTGGTACACTAAATGAGGGCCACCATTTAGGCCTGATACACTAAATGAGGCTACCATTTAGGCTTGATACACTAAATGAGGCCACCATTTAGGCCTGATACACTAAATGAGGCCCACCAGTACCGTGTTTTCAAGCTGCCCCACTTCGTACCACCCTATGTATGTGGCCCGCTTTGTACCACCCTATGTATGTGGGCCCGCTTTGTACCACCCTATGTATGTGGCCTGGTACACTAAATGAGGCCCACCGTTGGGCCTGGTACACTGAGGCCCACCAGTTGGGCCTGGTACACTAAATGAGGGCCACCAGTTGGGCCTGGTACACTGAATGAGGGCCACCAGTTGGGCCTGGTACACTAAATGAGGGCCACCATTTAGGCCTGATACACTAAATGAGGCCACCATTTAGGCTTGATACACTAAATGAGGCCACCATTTAGGCCTGATACACTAAATGAGGCCCACCAGTACCGTGTTTTCAAGCTGCCCCACTTCGTACCACCCTGTGTATGTGGCCCGCTTTGTACCACCCTATGTATGTGGGCCCGCTTTGTACCACCCTATGTATGTGGCCCGCTTTGTACCACCCTATGTATGTGGCCCGCTTTGTACCACCCTATGTATGTGGCCCACTTTGTACCACCCTATGTATGTGGCCCGCTTTGTACCACCCTATGTATGTGGCCCGCTTTGTACAACCCTATGTATGGGCCCACTTTGTACCACCCTATGTATGTGGCCCACTTTGTACCACCCTATGTATGTGGCCCACTTTGTACCGCCATATGTATGTGACCCACTTTGTACCACCCTATGTATATGGCCCACTTTGTACCACCCTATGTACGTGGGCCACTTTGTACCACCCTATGTATGTGTCCCACTTTGTACCACCCTATGTATGTGGGCCCACGGAATGGTTCAATATAAACTGCAGAGATAAATAAAATAAATAATCTCTGTTGACGGAGCCTGGAAAAGTGGGTCAAAGTGTAGGCAGGACTTAATTATCGACCGGAGGAGGCGTCGACTTCCAGACGGCCCAGTGGGAGGGTCAGCTGACCTCCAGGGAGAGGGAGAGGGGGTGGCATACAGAAGCTGACAGGGTGAGAAAACTAATACTCATAATTAACTTTGTGTATTACGAAATAGTGTCTCCAATTTCATTCCGTCAGCTAAGTGTCTCAGTCCTAACATTCCGTCAGTTAAGTGTCTCAGTCCTATCATTCTGCCTGTTGAGTGTCTCAGTCCTATCATTCCGTCAGTTAAGTGTCTCAGTCCTAACATTCCGTCAGTTAAGTGTCTCAGTCCTATCATTCTGCCTGTTAAGTGTCTCAGTCCTATCATTCTGCCTGTTGAGTGTCTCAGTCCTAACATTCCGTCAGTTAGGTGTCTCAGTCCTATCATTCCGTCAGTTAGGTGTCTCAGTCCTATCATTCCGTCAGTTAAGTGTCTCAGTCCTAACATTCCGTCAGTTAGGTGTCTCAGTCCTATCATTCCGTCAGTTAAGTGTCTCAGTCCTAACATTCCGTCAGTTAGGTGTCTCAGTCCTAACATTCCGTCAGTTAGGTGTCTCAGTCCTAGCATTCCTTCAGTTAAGTGTCTCAGTCCTAACATTCCGTCAGTTAAGTGTTCAGTCCTAACATTCCGTCAGTTAGGTGTCTCAGTCCTATCATTCCGTCAGTTAAGTCTCTCAGTCCCAACATTCCGTCAGTTAGGTGTCTCAGTCCTAACTTTCCTTTGTCAGTTAAGTGTCTCAGTCCTATATTTTTTTAACGAGTTAGTATTTGGGTGAAAGGGGAAGGGGCATGTCACCAGGGCCGTTCTTATGGGCACGTAAACTAGGCGGCTACCCAGGGCCCCCTCTTCAAGTATTAATATCTATACTAGTAGTATGCCTGCAGGGCCCCAAGTATTAATATCTATACTAGTGTATGCTTGCAGGGCCCCAAGTATTAATATTTATACTGGTGTATGCTTTGCAGGGGCCAAGTATTAATATTTATACTGGTGTATGCTTGCAGGGCCCCTGGGTATTAATATTTATACTAGTGTATGCTTGCAGGGCCCATATTCAAGTATTAATATCTATACTAGTGTATGCTTGCAGGGTCCCTTTTTGCGACTTTGCTTAAAGTGTGCGAAATTGTGTCCTCATGATTCACAAGTGTGTGCAGCAGTAGTACTTCGGTGTGTGTGTGTGTCAGTATGAGCCCAGTGTGTGTGTGTGTGTGCAGCACATAGTGTTTCAGTGTGTGTGTGCAGCACATAGTGTTTCAGTGTGTGTGTGTGCAGCACATAGTGCTTCAGTGTGCAGGTGAGATAGGGTTTCCTGTGTAGTGTGTGTGCAGCACATAGTGCTTCAGTGTGGTGCATGTGCAGCAATAGTGTCAGTGTGTGTAAAATGTCATAGTGTTTCTCAGTGTGTGTGTGTGTGTGCAGCACATAGTGCTCAGTGTGTGTGTGTTGTGTGTGCAGCAACAGCTAGTGTTTCAGTGTGTGTGTGTGTGTGTGTGTGTGCAGCATATAGTGCTCTCAGGTGTGTGCTACCATCAGTTTAGGTGTGTCCAGCGTGCAGCAGACAAGTCAAAAAAAGTGTTAACATAGTGCTTCAGTGTGAGTGTGTGCAGCATGATGTGCTTCCAGTGTGTGCACATAGTGTTTTGAGTGTGTGTGCAGCACATAGTGTTCTCAGTGTAGTGATATGCGTTGCAGCGCATAGTAGTAATAGCCAGTGTCTCCAGTGTGTGTGCAGCACATAGTGCCTCCAGTGTGTGTGTGCAGCACATAGTGTCTCAGTGTGTGTGCGTTACAGCGCTCAGTGTGTCAGTGTCTGTGCGTGCAGCACATAGAGTTTCAGTGCGTAAAAGCGTTGCCGTGTTTCAGTGTGTGCGTGCAGCACATAGTGCCTGACAAGTGTGTGTGCAAAGCACATAGTGTTTCCAGTGTACGTGCAGCACATAGTGTTTCAGTGTGTGTGCAGCACATAGCGTTTCAGTGTGCGCAGCATTTGATAGCGTTCTCCAGTGTGCGTGGTATACCATAGTGCTCCAGTGTGTGCGCAGCTACATAGTGTTTCAGTGTGAGTGTGCCGCTACATAGTGCTTCAGTGTGTGTGTGTGCGTGCTACACATAGTGCTCAGTGTGTGTGAGTTACTATAGTAGCTTCAGCAGTGCTCAGTGTGTCAGTGCACATAGTGGCTTCAGTGTGTCCAGTGTGTAAAAAGCGCTTAGTGTTTCTAGTGTGTCAAAGCAGCGCATATGCTCAGTGTCGCAGCGTGCAGCACATAGTGTTCAGTGTGCGTGCCACCAAGTGTTTCAGTGTGTGCGCATATAGTGCTTCAGTGTGTGTGCAGCACATAGTGCTGCACGTGTGTACACGTAGTGTGTTCCAGTGTGTGTGCAGCAACATAGTGTCACAGTGCGTGCACATAGCGTTCCATAGTGTGCGTTACAGTGTGCAGGGTGCACACATAGCGTTTCAGGTGTCCAGCAGCACCATAGTGCTTCAGTGGTGCGTGCGCAGCACATACGTGTGTCAGTGTAGTCTCCAGTGTAGTACATAGTGCGTCAGTGGTGTTTTGTACAAGCGTTACCATAGCGCTTCAGTGTGCGCAGTGTACAGCATCATTAGTGTGTGATGTGTGTGTGTGCAGCACATAGTGTTTCAGTGTGTGTGTGTGTGTATGCAGCACAGAGAGTGTTTCCAGTGTGTGTGCAGCATATAGTGTCTCAGTGTGTGTGTGTGTGTGTGCAGCACATAGTGTTCAGTGTGTGTGTGTGCATACACAGTGTTTCCCCCTAGTGTGTGTGTGCAGCACATAGTGTTTCAGTGGGTACAAAGTGTGTGTGTGTGTGTGTTACCACATAGTGCTCAGTGTGTGTGTGTGGGGGGGCAGCACATAGTCTTTTCAGTGTGGTGTGTGCACAGCACAGTGTTCTAGTGTGGAACAGCACACAGTGTGTCAGGAATGTGTGCAGCACATAGTCCTTCAGTGTGTGTGCAGCACATATGTGTGTGTGTGTGCAGCACATAGTGTTTTAGTGTGTGTGTGCAAGTAGCACATAGTGTTTCAGTGTGTGTGTGTGTGTGTGTGCATATTACCATAGTGCTTCAGTGTGTGTGTGCGTGTAGTAGCACATAGTGTATTTGTGTGGGTGTGCAGCACATATGTGTGTGTGTGTGTGTGCAGCACATAGTGTTTTAGTGTGAGTGCAGCACAGCGGTTTCGTACAGCAGTGTCAGTGTGCAGCACAGAGGGTTGAGTGTGTGAGCAGCAACATGTGTTTCAGTGTGTGTGTGTGTGTGTGCAGCACATATGTGTTTCAGTGTGTGTGTGCACATAGTGTCTTGAGTGTAAGTGTGTGTGTGTGTGCAGCACATAGTGTTTCAGTGTGTGTGTGTGTGCACATAGTGCTTCAGTGTGTGTGTGTGTGCAGCACATAGTGTTTCAGTAGTGTTTCAGTGTGTGTGTGCAGCACATAGTGTTTCAGTGTGTGTGTGCAGCACATAGTGTTTCAGTGTGTGTGTGCAGCACATAGTGTTTCAGTGTGTGTGTGTGTGTGTGTGCAGCACATAGTGTTTCAGTGTGTGTGTGTGTGTGTGTGTGCAGCACATAGTGTTTCAGTGTGTGTGTGCAGCACATAGTGTTTCAGTGTGTGTGGCAGCATGAGAGTGTTTTCAGTGTATGTGCAAAACATAGTGTTTCAGTGTGTGTGTGAAGCACATAGTAAACACCTGGTACAATAATTTGTAACTGTCATATGTGCCTGTACATACCCCCCCTCCCCATCGTCCTAGCGTTGACCTCTGCACTCTGACAGCAACAGATCCCCCCCCCCCCTTTCGCTGGCTAATTTTGCTGTGATTTCATCATTCGGGCTTTTTACTGTTTTCTCCGCGGTACACAAAAAAAACGAGATAAACGCAAAAATGTTGTTTTGATTAGGTAGAGTCAGGGTCAGGGTGAAATATACCACGACAAATGGCAGATGTACATTTTTGAACCAATGAAAATGTCTGGGGGAAGGGTGGGCAAACGTATCGAACCTCGGGTCACATTGGGCTCCACGAGCAGACGATTGGAGTGTCTAAGTGAACTGGCATACATTAAACGTCATCGCTATTGGTGTAATGAACAGGGGGGGGGGCTGACAGCGGTACTGGGCCCACTGGCCGTACTTCATGTCTGATGTAAAGGTTTTTTTTTTCATGATGACCACTTGGGGCCCCCCTTCGAATCCAGCCGCCGCCCGACGCCCTGCTGCGCGACCGCACACAGCCTTAGGGGTGTCCAGCTCACCTACTTCCTCAATACCAGTGAGTCAGCTCGTTGGTGAGTCATAGTGACACCTGATGAGTGACACGAGTCATCATGTGAACATATTTCTTCTGACAGCTAAATGCCCAATAAATTACCTACACACGCACACACACGCGCACGATCCAGTCTAATGGGCCGTTGCCAATTGGGGTCATTTACATCCAAATCAAGGTCAAAGGATATAAACTGATAGATGGTTTTTTTTCCCCTTCTATTAAGGTGGAAAACGTGTAGGATCTGGTTGTACTTGAATTCAATATCTAAATATTGATTCTCTTTTTTTCTGGATAATTTCTCGAGGAAAAAAGTTGGCAGCCTTGTCCTTGCCGTATAGATTATGAGTCGATGCGTGTACATCTCTATATAGGTATGTATAGCCAGCTTACGATAGTTCATACCGCAGAGGCAAACAACGGTTGGTATGATCTCGACAACTATATAACACACAATCAATGTGAATGCAATATGCCACGGGGATTGGGTTGGGGGGGGGGGTAAAGGAGGGACAAAAATCTTCATGTACAAGGGTGGATGTTAACAGAAAACAAAAGGTCGAAACTAGCACAGACAGATAGAAAGAAAAAAATTCCAGCCAGTTTTTTTTTTCCCTTTCGTTCTTTTCTTTCACCTGGAACTTTGAGCACTCATGAACCAAGGTCGTCGTACGAACTATGTGCACTGGTTCTTTCAAGAACATCATCGTACGAACTGTGGGCACCGGCGCTTTTTTCTAAGATCATCTATCGTACGAACTGTAAGCATGGTCTTTTCCAAGAACATCATCGTACGAATCAGAGGGCAATTCCTTTTCAAGAACATCATCAAGCCGAACTTGTGAAAGCACTTGGTTCTTCAAGTAGCATCATCGTACGAACTGTAAGTACCGGGTTCTTTCAAGAACATCATCGATAATGAACTGTGGGCACTGGTTCTTTCAAGAACATCATCGTACGAACTGTGGGCACTGGTTCTTTCAAGAACATCATCGTACGAACTGTGGGCACTGGTTCTTTCAAGAACATCATCGTACGAACTGTGGGCACTGGTTCTTTCAAGAACATCATCGTACGAACTGTGGGCACTGGTTCTTTCAAGAACATCATCGTACGAACTGTGGGCACTGGTTCTTTCAAGAACATCATCGTAATGAATCTGTGGGCACTTAGTTCGGCAAGAGGATCAATGTACGAACTGTGAGCACTGGTTCTTTCAAGAACATCAATTTCGTACGAACTGTGGGCAACTGGCTCTTTCAAGAATACTCATCGTAATGAATCAGTGGCAGTGACTTGGTCGCCAAGAATATCGCTCAATGAACTGTGGGGCACTGGTTCTTTTTTCAAGAACATCATCACTTAAATATATATATATATATATAAATATAAACAGTGATTGAAGCATGTATTTGGAATTCTGGTTACATTAGTTCACGCCAGGGGGGGGGGGGAGAATTTGATCATTTTAATGTTTGGCCTGAGGTTGACTCACATTTTTGTACAAGCCATAATGGTTTGATTTATTTACTGCTCGGATGACTAGTTATGTTGGTCAAAGCACATAACCACAATATGGTGATTCATTTATGGCTGGGTAAAGCATGGCTAACCACAATATGGTGATTAATTTATGGCTGGGTAAAGCATGACTATGTCTATTTATAGACGACCGGATCATTCATGTATAGCTGGGTAATAAAGCACTTTGCTTGGGTAAATGTGATGATTTGTTAGTTTAAATCTCGATACAGCAACTGTTGTTGACTTATTTATGGCTGGATATTTACTGATCACACAGGGGCGCCAAATGGTATATTTTACATATAATATTATACGGTTTTCGAATTGGGGGGGGGGCGCTAAAAAGGTATTGTGCCCCGGGGCGGGAGTTAAGCTCGCTACGGCACTGTGCTTGATGTATAACACACTATGTTGATGACTGATTCAAAGCACATGATGTTGATTCGTGTCTGAATACATCACCGGGTGTGTTAACTTACGGCTGAAGGTCGAACCTCTGATGTTTATCAGTGTGCATGTCTTTAATGGTTAAGTGCATGACCCGGATGTCAACCAGTGCATAGCTGAACACAGCACACACACAAAACACACATACACACAGGCCAAACAGAGACGACGGAAAATGTTGTAACTTTATTGTAACTGGTAGAAGTAAACTAGAGTCGACGACGGAAAATGTTGTAACTTTATTGTAACTGGTAGAAGTAAACTAGAGTCGACGACGGAAAATGTTGTAACTTTATTGTAACTGGTAGAAGTAAACTAGAGTCGACGACGGAAAATGTTGTAACTTTATTGTAACCGGTAGAAGTAAACTAGTGTCGACGACGGAAAATGTTGTAACTTTATTGTAACCGGTAGAAGTAAACTAGACGGAAAATGTTGTAACTCTATTGTAACTGGTAGAAGTAAACTAGAGTCGACATTCGATGATGGGGGAATAAAAGTCAACCGACAACTACAAACATTTCGATATGGCGAGGGAAAAAGACGAATGTCATTATTCAGTCTGCCACAGTCAACAAACACAAACACACACACACACACACCAGGTTTGTTTATTATCAAAGCATCGGTCTGGCGGGCACTTTGCTCGCTTGGGAAGTGGTGTGGGGGGGGGGGGCTCTCACAAGTGTACCAGCTGTAACGACCACAACCAGTAATGGAAGGGCCGGTAATGCGCCACAGGTACTCTGAGACTACAATGACGGTCATGTTTACAGAGAGTTAGGTGACACATACCTGGTGGGGGGGGGGGGGAATTAGATGACCCGCCTAGCCAGGAATTAAAAGCAAGGTTAAGCGCCCCCCCCCCGCTTGTGTTTTCATGGGGGACAAATGTTGTGATAAGCTAATTATCTACTGTCTGGTCTCGTCGTATGCATGGCGCCAAACTTCCACATGGGCTTGATTAATGGTACAAAGGAATCCGTGTCCCAAAGTTTCTAGGTTGAGCATTGTATGTACAAGATTATAGGTTAAAACATTGTATGTTCAAGAAAATGGATCATTGGGTCAGGGATGAGAGTTAATTAATTAGTTTGTCACTAAATGACAAAAGTCCAGGGCTACTGCTGTTTTGACTGAAAACAACAGACTATCATACCCGAGAGATCCCACGCCCAGATGGCGCTCATGTAGAATAAACCGCCTTTAGCCAATGAGCCCCCCTCCCCCCTTTACAATACAATGTATTGTAGGGGGGCATTGGTCCAGCCCACGAACCCGTTCCACATGGTGGTCAAGCGAAATATGACTAGCCGTTACACGAGTCTTTAACAACTTTATATTTCACACTAGGTCAGGGGTCGGCAACCTTTTTGAGACGGAAGAGCCAAAAGTTAAAATTTCCATTTTTTTCTCAGTTTTTTTTAAAGAGCCACTAAAATTTTTGTTTCAATATTATGGTATTTGATAAGGCCGCAACTTGACATCGAAAGAGCCGCATGCGGCTCGCGAGCCGTAGGTTGGCGACCCCTGCATTGATTGATACTATCATAGCATATTGATACTATCATAGATATTATCATTGATACCAGCATAGATACCATCATAGATACTATCACATACTATCATATATTTCACGAATGAGGACTTAATGTTTAATGCTTGGGGGGGGGGGGGTCAACTGATAAGAAAGAATAATTTACACACACACACACAAATAACTTCTGACGTCGTTTGATGTCAAACTTCCCAGCCCGCGCCATTATTCCCCTCCCCCCCCCAGCAACCCACTTTCTTTCTGCCCCCCCCCCTTCCCCCTTTCAAGTATTACTGACCTAGTTTTCTAAACCAAAAAAACAACAACAGAAAAGCGCTGGCCCGGCCTTACCTGGACTGGCTGCTCCTGAGCTACCCACCAGGGTGGAGGGGAGGTTACCACTCCCCGCGGAGTCTGCCGAGTCCCTCCTCGCCCCTCCCCCTCCGTCATCATCCTGATAATCCACGTCTGATTTCCACTGGGCTGTCGAGTGCAAAGAAGAGAAGAATTATTTTTTTCTAAAAAAAAAAAGTGTAACCGGGAAAATATAACGAAATTGAATATTTAAAATATAGGTCAGGGTGCATGCAATGATGAACAAGAAACGAAACAAAAAAAAAACAACAACACCCCCTAGAGAGGAAATACTCTCAAAGAGACGTTTTAGGTTTAGAAAGCCTGTGTAAAGATGTGGGACAGTTGTGTTGTGCAGAGAGAGAGAGAAATGCACTGTTTTTATAAGGACAGGAAAGAAAAATTACAAAAAATTACACTGAACAATAAAGATAGAAAACAAAGGTAGAATTATAACGTTATAAAACTTTTTTTGATAGGACAGGAAAGAAAAATTACAAATATGAACAATAAAGATAGAAAACAAAGGTAGAATTATTACGTTATAAAACTTTTTCTGATAGGACAGGAAAGAAAAAATTACAAATATGAACAATAAAGATAGAAAACAAAGGTAGAATTATAACGTTAAAAAAAAGAATGAAACAGTGCAATTGGAAAAAATGACGCTCATGAAACAGATTAGAGACAGAGTGGCAGAGGAGATAGGTCGTTTGACTCTTAACGCCAAAAGTCTTTGGGTTCGAAGGGGGTCACCGCCAGGTGTTTAAATGGCAGTGAGCCGTGCCCTCCCCATGGACGTGACCCCCGGGGTTCAATGACCAGTGACGACATAGGCCTGCATCACTGCTGCACAGTTTTTTTCACGGATCTACTGTCGCCCCTCCCCTACCACCACCAAGTGTGCGACCAACTCTGTGCCCCCCCCCCTCAGTTGGCAGTTTGACTAGTTCAATCCAGGATCAACAGATATTCATCCCATCATTACAGGAAGGGGATTAAGTCGGTTGGGGGGGGGGGGAGAGAAGACCACAATCAGACGATTAAGCAATAAGGCAGAAGGGGGGGGGGTGTTAAGAGTACAGAAGGCGCAAACCCCCCCCCCCCCCTTCACAACACACTTATGGTGTGGAGAAGAAGAAAGTCCATCATAACTGACCCAGTTGTTGCGGTGAATGGGGTCAGACAGAGGGATCATGGGAATGACATCTCATCATCCTTACAGGGTCGTAACGGGGAGGGGGTGGGTGGGAGTGAGTTGAGTGAATTAGTCGGACAGATGGAGGGGAAAGGGAGGGGGGGCACGTTTATGTTTTTTTTAGTCACTTTCCCTAGAATTTTTTTTTCTTTTCTAAATAACCTGGTCACATGACACCTTTTGACAGAATCTCATTGGTCGCCAAAATATTGTTGTTGTTGAACATTTCAAATGTCTACCATGTCCCCCCTCACCTTCCTATACATTTGTTGTTGTTGTTTTTTTAAATACATACATTCTATCACTGACATATGTAAGCTTCTCGTTTGAACAAATACATTCATTGAACATCTTTCCTAAAATTATTTCTGTAGATAATAACGAATGATAATAAAAGAACGATTTATATTTTTATTTAAAAATGTATATATATATATATATATATATTCCTCTGTATATGTTTATATCTCAGATCCCATACACCACTAATGGTTTATAATGCAGTGCCCTTCTTTCATTCCAACCATAGCCGATAGTGCAATGACCATGTAGTCACCACGGGGGAGAGACACCGCGATGTACGATGTGCCTTCACTTTCCCTCTTATACGGATAAATCCACAGACACATACAGACAGATACAGATAGATACACAGACGGATAGACAGATAGGTAGATAGATATCCCCCCCCCAACCTCCTTACCTTGTTCCAGTGTGGTGTAGGTTCCATATTCAGACTGGGGGTGGGTCCTTTCGCTGTGAGACACGGGCTCGCCAGGGACGATCACTGAGGAGATAACAAAACATAGAACTCTGTTGAGTTCAGGCCCCTGATGACTGACTCATCAAACTGGGAAAAGGGGGAGGTGGGGCAGAAACCACTTGCTCAATTTAAATATTACGTCATAGAAGAATTCTAGGTCAAAGTCAGGGGCGGGCCTATGTCAGCTGAGGCCCGGGGGCGCTGAACGAAATATTGGTCCCCCTTTAGAAAAAAGAGAGACATATCCAAAATATTTAAATTTGGGCTCTGTGGGGGCCTCATTCGGGAGACCTGGGCGCGCACCCGCTGCGCCCGTCCTTAAATCCGCCTCTGGTCAACAGCGGAGACTATTTTGAACTGACAGATATAAATTCCGTTTGACTGATATTTCGAAAAAGACATTACATTTTTTTTAAAATTTGAAATTAAAACCGTTTCAGCCCAAAATAGTATTCTATAGTACGGTTGAAAATAGTCAAATAAAAAAAAATGGTGGTGGGTGGGGACGGGGTGAGGCTCCTTACCTGAGAGTGGGCGTGGCGATGGCGACTGCAGGTGGGTGGGGATGAGTTTCTCCACATTCTCACCTGGCACCCACAGACTGCTCTGGCCAGTTTCTTTAATGATTTGCCAGGTCAGACCTAAAAATAGAAATCAAAAGGCGACTCAAAATAAATTAAAAAAAAAATCAGCAGCTGCAGAGACTTCACTCACAGTGGCATTAACCGGTTTTGTGTTTGTGTGTGTATGAACCGCGGAATTAACCGGTTTATCTTAGTGTGTTTATAAACTGTGGCATTAACCGGTTTATCTTAGTGTGTGTATGAACCGTGGAATTAACCGGTTTATCTTTGTGTGTATGAGCCGTGGCTTTAACCGGTTTTTACTATGTGTGTACTTCTGTCTTACAGCCTTAAGACTAGTGTCACACCTTCGAAAAGACCAGGCCAACGACAAGGAAAAGAACCAGTTTCTGACGTCATAATACTGGTCCATTCCTGAGGCACGGCACAGTGTGTAGTCCGGTTTATTGTCCATTTTGAATCTCGCTATGACGATGGCAGTGGTTACGTACGCGCATGTAACATTCACTGACTGGCCATGCTCGCGCGGGGCGTGAGTATGGGATCAACCGAGGTATATTAACATCGGGTGGGATCGAACTAAAAGAGGAGGAAGGGGGGGTGGATCAACTGAGAGAAGAGGAGCGGACACGTGGGGTGGTGGGATCAACTGAGAGAAGAGGAGCGGACACGTGGGGTGGTGGGATCAACTGAGAGAAGAGGAGCGGACACGTGGGGTGGTGGGATCAACTGAGAGAAGAGGAGCGGACACGTGGGGTGGTGGGATCAACTGAGAGAAGAGGAGCGGACACGTGGGGTGGTGGGATCAACTGAGAGAAGAGGAGCGGACACGTGGGGTGGTGGGATCAACTGAGAGAAGAGGAGCGGACACGTGGGGTGGTGGGATCAACTGAGAGAAAGAGGAGCGGACACGTGGGGTGGTGGGATCAACTGAGAGAAGAGGAGCGGACACGTGGGGTGGTGGGATCAACTGAGAGAGGAGCGGACACGTGGGGTGGTGGGATCAACTGAGAGAAGAGGAGCGGACACGTGGGGTGGTGGGATCAACTGAGAGAAGAGGAGCGGACACGTGGGGTGGTGGGATCAACTGAGAGAAGAGGAGCGGACACGTGGGGTGGTGGGATCAACTGAGAGAAGAGGAGCGGACACGTGGGGTGGTGGGATCAACTGAGAGAGAGGAGCGGACACGTGGGGTGGTGGGATCAACTGAGAGAAGAGGAGCGGACACGTGGGGTGGTGGGATCAACTGAGAGAAGAGGAGCGGACACGTGGGGTGGTGGGATCAACTGAGAGAAGAGGAGCGGACACGTGGGGTGGTGGGATCAACTGAGAGAAGAGGAGCGGACACGTGGGGTGGTGGGATCAACTGAGAGAAGAGGAGCGGACACGTGGGGTGGTGGGGTTACGGTAGCCCCCCACCCCCCACTCCATAAAAGTACATCTTTAGTTTTGTTCGTGAAACAGAATTTTTAAAATAAAAATACACATGTGTATTATGGGATGGGCGCGCGGGAAAACGTTGAACATTTTGATACACAAACATAAGCTACACACAAACATACGCTCTTTTTAAAATAAAACTGATAGTGGCGTTCATATTCTATGCACTTAGATTTACTCTTTTACTTTGCTGATTCACACACACTTCAGGGGTTTTACCGTACCGTGAAACAGATTAGTGATTCTCAATCCATTAATAATCCTAATCTTGTAGTTTATCGCGACCTTCCTAAAATTCGCCCCCCTTGACCCATACTCTGAGACCCAGTGATGCAAGATTTCAAAACTGACTGATAGATAGTTTCCCGCGCACTTGATCTTTAGCATGTTTAAAAATAAAAAAAAAATACCACATGTAATTTAAATAGATGAGAGTACATTGTACGTTCTAAATATACTAAAGACTTCTACTGACACCGGTCTAATCCAGGTTGTTCTCTCCCCCTTTGATGTTCATTACCTCCCTTTACCCGAGATCTCCTTAGTTGCCACTAACAGTCGGCGTTTCACTGAATTTCGTTTGAACCCCACGCGGAGGACATGTATCTTATCGCCCCAAACCCCCTGAATTAATGTTGTGTGCCCCTGGACGCTGCAGTGGAATGTTGTTGGGTCAAAAATGGCGTCCCGTCTAAAGTGATAATAGGGGGCATAGCGTTCCGGTCACCCCCCTCCCATTGCACACTCCATTCTCGGGTGTTACGCCACTTCACACTAGACTCGAATATCTTTTTTTTATAAAGAAAAAAAATCAGTTTTGTTCAAACGGCATTCGAAGTGACGTAATCCTAGAACCTGATCAAACCAGAGTTAGCCCCCCCACCCCCCTGATGTTTTGTGATATGTGATACTATTGTAAACAAGGAAGTGGTTATGTCACCTTTAACCTCCCGTGACCCAGGACCCTATACGTGTACATTGTCTTCAAATCAGCGCAAGAGTCTCTTAAAAAAAAAAGAATGACGTGTGTCAATTTAGACTTGTGTTAACGGCGGGCACAAAAAACACTGCATGAGTCTGCTATTTACAAAGAACACTGCATGAGTCTGCTATTTACAAAAAACACTGCATGAGTCTGCTATTTACAAAGAACACTGCATGAGTCTGCTATTTACAAAGAACACTACATGAGTCTGCTATTTACAAAGAACACTACATGAGATTGCTATTTACAAAGAACACTGCATGAGTCTGCTATTTACAAAGAACACTGCATGAGTCTGCTATTTACAAAGATAACTGCATGAGTCTGCTATTTACAAAGAACACTGCATGAGTCTGCTATTTACAAAGAACAATGCATAAGACTGCTATTTACAAAGAACAATTAATTAGTGTGCTTTTTACAAAGAACAATGAATTAGTTTGCTTTTTACAAAGAACAATGAATTAGTTTGCTATTTACAAAGAACAATGCACGAGACTGCTATTTACAAAGAAAATGCATGAGACTGCTATTTACAAAGAACAATTAAGTAGTATGTTATTAATAAAGTACAATTCATTAGTGTGCTATTTACAAAGAACAATGCATGTGTTTACCATTTACAGAGAACAATGAATGTGTTTACCATTTACAGAGAACAATGAATTAGTCTGCTATTTACAGAGAACAATGCATCAGTCTGCCATTTTTCTTGTTATTTCATAGCATGAAATAGTCCTATTGGACATTCTGTTTGCGCTGGAGGAGTTTGATTGACACCGGTCAACAAATGACGGCAGGTATTGAAAGACGGTAGGCATGCAGATGAACAGACAGACAGATAGATAATAAGACGTGTATTGATAGTTGGTATAAATGCAACATGAATTACACGTAATGGCGACTAAAGCAAGAAAAACAAACAGACAGGAGTGTAGAGGGGGAAAGGGAAATTCGGAGGGGGGGGTACAAATACATGAAAGAAATATTCAGTGATGCAGAAATGTTAATGGTGAGACAAGAGATAGGGACGGGACTCAACAGACGGTGTGGAGATTTACAGTGTAGTTGAACGAAGTCATGTTATGGTAGCCATGTCAATATGAACAAATAAATACATTACTCAGTCTCATGTGTGTGACACAGGAAGTGCAATCTCTAGTGACTCTACATGGGAATCTCGTATCACGAATTGTTATACGGTGGACCCCCCCCCCCTTATTATTGAACGTGATTCATTTGAGACAGTGTTTCTCAAAGTGCGGTAAGGGTGCCCCAATGGGTACGGCGAAGAGTTTTGCAGGGGGGGGGGTACGCGCTGCACCGGGATGAGAATCAGAACCTAGGGATTTTGGGGGCCCGAGGGGAGGGGGGGCTTGGCCTCTTTGGGGGCCCCAGCATTTTGACATTCGACATCATGACATGAGATAATGTACTTAATATTAAATGTAAAAAAAAATGTTTGGACCCCCCTCAAGCTGGGGCCCGGATGAACGTTCGAATTTGGACCCCCCCTCCCTAGTTACGCCTCTGCTGAGAATATTTGGTAAACATGCACGACTGAAGCGAAAACAATGAAATGAGGGGAGACCATGACACTATGCACGCTGTCTTCTTTTTACTATGGGTACTCAGTAATACGAAATAAAAAAAAATTGGGTATAGGGTGGGAGACACAGGTGTCAAAAGTCTGGGAGACACTGAATTAATATGTTGACACAATAGAGAAGATGAAAGACCTCAATAGAGAACTAGGGCTGCCAACTTTCTCTACGTACAATTATCCAGAGATATGTGAGAAACATATATGTAGCCACAAATATCTATATAAATAATAGCGGTGTGGGTTCTGCGTTAAATCGAAATTAAATAATTAATACAACAGTATTCCAGTTTTAGAATCGTCAAACGTAAACAATAGTAATAAAAATCATGACAAAATCGGATCTGTCCGAAACCAAAAAAATAACCTAGACTGCTGATTAAACCTAAGGGGGTACCCGGGTCTGGCAAAAAACTTTTTTATTTTTAAAGTTTTAAACATTTCAATATCATAGTTATGATATAGTAGGTTTAAAAATAATTTTGTGCAAAAAAAAATAATTAAAATATTGATATTTGTGGGCGTGGCGTGCCGCCATCTTGAAATTTATTACATTTTTGTGTCAAATATTTCTGAAATATTTATATACTGATTCATATAAAATGTACATTTTTATAATCAGGAAAGCTTACTTTAGAATATGTCAGAGTACTTTTTTGATATTGTAATAAATAATTAATTTATGAATTTTTAAAATTTTGTATGGTGAAAATTGGCCAAAAATGCCAATTTTGAAAATTAAAAAAAATTGCCAAAAAAAAAAGTACTCAAAATTTCTTTAAAATCCTCTGACATTCTATAAACACTCCTCTTCTTAATATAACTTAGAAGTTTTATCAAAATCTGACTGGTGGTTTTTGAGATTTTCTTGCCTTAGTGAAGCAATATGTCAAAAATATTTTTTCAGAGAAAAATGACTTTTAAGTTTTTAAATTATTGAAGTTTTTGAATGAGTAACATTCTGAAAATACATTTTAAGTGATCTAAATATTTTTTTCTGAAATATAGTTAATTTATAGTGATCATTGGTATGTTTTAGTATCTAAAAATGTAAAAAAAAAAAAAAAAAATTTTTTTTAGACATAGTGCATTTTTCTAGGTACTGTACCCCCTAAGCCCTAAGGGAATATAACTCTGTACAAAGGTTTTGCAGGGTACGGCTAGTTTAGCAAATAATCATCATTGCATATCAATTAAAAAAATATCCAGATCTATTACACACATTGTTTTTTTTCTTTGCTCCAGATGGCTTAAAAATATATAAATGTGGAAATAAATTATTATTTAAAGTGTGTGTTAAATAAATGTACAGCCTTCATGGCTGCCAACTCTCACTGTTTCCATGTTGTTTTTATAATGTGTGTATTAAAATATGGCTTCCTTATGACTGCCAACTCTCACTGTTTCCATGTTGTTTTTATAATGTGTGTATTAAAATATGGCTTCCTTATGGCTGCCAACTCTCACTGTTTCCAGATTGTTTTTATAATGTGTGTATTAAAATATGGCTTCCTTATGGCTGCCAACTCTCACTGTTTCCATGTTGTTTTTATAATGTGTGTATTAAAATATAGCATCCTTATGGCTGCCAACTCTCAATGTTTCCAGATTGTTTTTGTAATATGTGTATTAAAATATGGCTTCCTTATGGCTGCCAACTCTCACTGTTTCCAGATTGTTTTTATAATGTGTGTATTAAAATATGGCTTCCTTATGGCTGCCAATTCTCACTGTATAATGTGTGTATTAAATTATGGCTGCCAATGCAAAATTGTATCCATATTTTTTTTAAATGTGTGCATATTATTATCTTGAGGTTAAGCTGTGCCAGGCGATCTAAATTTGGGACAGATTTAAATAACTCCACAGCAGGCGCGGGTAGCAATCGATAATGAATTAGTTTAAGAAGGGAGTTAACTGCTGTGAACTCGGATAAAACAGGGGCACTCACTCCATGTAACAAGCCTGAGAATGAGATCAACTGGACAGATTATGACGTGTTTCTGACGACCGATTCCTATATATATAAATACACAGACAGCCACAGATACATACATTTATAAACATACACACATACATACATGCATACAGACACACACATACATGCATGCATACAGACACACACATACATGCATACACTGTGTGTCAGAGGTTGTTTGTGTGCGTATATTGCTGAACCGGCCAGAGATTCTCTAGATAATATCAATATGTTTTTTAATTTTTTTTCCAAGTTCTGTATCAAGGCTCATAAAAGGTTATCCTGACATACGCTTATTCAAATATCTAGCCTGGTAAAACCTTGTTTAAATTGTTTTAAACCAAGAACTTCTTGTCCTGGACTGACCGAGAGAGAAAGATTCACGCCCCCGCGTGTATCACGGCGCCGTATTTCACGTGTATTTAGCATTCCGGGATGCGAGCAGACGGACGTGGCTGATGACGTAGGGCTGAATACAATGAATGAAAGTATCTTCATACAAGAATAAAGAGACGCCATTAAGTGGCTAAAAACACACAAAATAAACAAATCAGATGAATCCATTATCCACACCCTGGACATCCATTATCCAGTCGTCTGGTGGATATTAATGAGAATATCAGTTTATGGGATATGGGTCACAATGACATGGCACACAGGGACGAGGCGTGAGTATTGCCGGTCATAACTCTTATAGAAAAAATTATAGATGTTTTTGTTATATACAAAGCACAAACGAACATAGATTTATATATTTATATAAATTATTAGACTAACAGCATATACTAGTAGTCAGTGCTTTAAAAAAAAAATAGGTGCCGGTACTCAGTGATGGATTGCCTAACTTTTAACTATCACTTCGCACCTCGATGCAAGCTAAATCACAACTGTAAAGATACTATTTTAAAATAATTCAATTTTGACAAATTAATAATATAATCAATTAATAATAAACACTAAAATACAAGAAAAGTAATCATTTTTACCCACATTGAAAAAGGTGCCGGTACGCCGTACCGGTGCGTACCGGCACACAAAAAAAGCACTGCTAGTAGTCATTTTATTATAAATGATTATGCTAACTCTGTTCCATAAACACAGTACCATTATATAGCAGTTTCTATAAATACCACTTTGACCGGCAACAATCACGCCTCGTTTTCGATGGCACATGTTTATCAAACTTGTTTGTTTTTACTCTTTTTTTTTTGTTTGCTTTACTTCCTTTTAGGGGAGCAAATCTATTTTTAGCCTCGTCATAAAACTGACAATTACATTTAGTTTAAAATCTTCACCAGTTGAATAATGTATTTTCTCATTAGTGTGACTTTCTATTCCCAGAAAGGTTCAAAAGCGTTCAATACAATGTCCACCTTCTAAGTACCTAGGTACTTTATACAAATTAGCTGACCGCTATGTAGCTGACCGCTGTGTGAAATGAGAGCTCAATACGCTAGCAAAGAGTTTCAGTGAGTTGTGCCGGTTACGAATTCACGCGCCAATTTTAAGAAAGCGAATGTCTTGACAAACTCCACAGAAACAAGACTTATACAATTTGACTGGTAGAATATTTCATCTGGGTGCCATTTTTTTTTTTTGACATAATTGATGAACCCATTCATTTTAACTCAATGCACGTGCTGTTCCGGAAACCTCATTAAATGACATGCGCGCGCAAGTTTGTGCATTGATCAGCTACGTCACTAACCATCTTTTTCTAACCACACTCGGTATGCGAAGGGGCGCTAAATGCTCGTGGGGGGGGGGGAGTTTGCCAGACATAAAATATGTTTGTAAGCCCCAAGTGTGGAGGCTGAAAGCTAAGATTCTAAGGCTAGAAGATGTGGACCAAATAAATCTACTCTGTCGTCTTCAGTGGATGCGAGGGAAGTAATAGTTTGGGGGCACACATCGGTACATAGCTGTTCTTTGGGGGGGGGGGGCACTAAGAAACGACACGGATATGTTTGAGACCACCCACCCCAGAAATCAGAAACGCTTTTTTTTTAATCGCGGGGGCCCTGGTTTATCCAAAACAGCCCCTGCGTGAATTTTCCCGAAAGGCACCTGTGAGGTTTCTCCAAAGACGGCCCCGGCTCCAGTCTAATCGCCCACGCAGAGCGAGCGGTTCTTGAGTGAGTATTACGAGATCTTTATCTCATCATTAAAATTAACGGCAACTTAATCAGAGAGTTCTACACGTCATCTGCCCCGATGGCCCGTTAGGGCTAAGGGAACTTTACTTACTTACTTACTTAATCAGAGAGAGAGAGGAAGGTGGGTGTAAGGTATGGAGGGCGCCAGATGGTTGTGGCGCACAGCTTGCAGATCACTTCGCCCCCCGCCCCCAGCATTATAATAACCCCTTCCTCGCCACACCCCGACGTTTTGAAATGTTTCGTGCACACCGTCAAGACAAAACAAGGACCATCATTGAGGCTACACACATTACACACAATCGTACAAACCCGATGTCTCCGTAACTCTTTCCAATTAATAAGTACATTAAGCTGTAGACGGTTGGGGAGAAAAAGAGTCAATAAACCAACGATGCTGTTTATAAAGACTACATGTATGATACTTGTTATCAAATATTGTTTTGCTTTGAAAAATACTTAGCATTTGAAGATTTTTTTTTATTACTTTGGATATTTTTAACTGAGTCATCACTGTCTCACGTTTAATGGCCGGAGGGTGTGTTTACAATAGCACGGAGGTGGTTGGCAGGGCGTTATACTTGGAGTCTTGCTGGATTATTAATTATTTTGCTATGTGTGGGTGTGTCAATTCAAGAAGACTAGATGGCTGAACACAGAGGCGTACCGGTAGGGAGGCATCATGCCCCGGGCGCTACTCACAAAGGGGCGCTAAATGGTAAATTTGACATATAATATTATATGGTTTTCGAATGGGGGGGGGCGCTAAAAAGGTATTAAAAAGTTATTGTGCCCCGGGCGCGAGTTAAGCTCGCTACGGCACTGGCTGAACACACGACAAACTTCTGAGAATTAAAAGTCACATAATCACACACACACACACACACGGACAAGAATGCTACTACTCACGTTAAAACGTGAATTATTTCACGTTGCGACTGTTCAAAGAGTTTTAAAGTTCTAATCTTTCAAAACACAAGATAAAAACTGGGTCAGCACTCTTATACAACACGCTGTTACCACTGAACAAAACACCACGAGAAACAAGTTATAAGGCAACAAACAACTTACGTTGCTGCCCTGCCGTCCCGTCATCTGCCCTACAATCCAAAGGGTCCGAGCTGCTGTCGTTCCTGATGTGATCCCCGACAGAATCCCTGTGACCCCTGCGGCCCATCGCCGATACGGCCTCCTCGGCCATGCGTGAGGCGTGAGGCGCGTCCATCTGTCTGTCGGATCCGTAAGGCTCTTCCTTGGGGCTCAAGAGTCTGGAAGAGGAGGAGGAGGAGGGCGCCTGATGCGGGGAGGCCACCATGGGGCGGCCCCCGGTGTAGGCCTGCGCGGCGGCCCGGTCCCACGACGCCACCTCGGCCTGATCGGCCACGGCCCTCCTGTTCCCAGACACGACCAGGTCCGTGGGCCTCTGGTCGGACAGAGAGGACGATGAGCCGCTGGACAGCCTGGAGCCCCTCCTGTCCTTCATCCCGGACAGCGACGAGGGCGACTGGAGACCGCTGGAGCCGGAGCTGGTGGCGGACGAAGACGAGAGCAGATGCTGCTGGTGGTGGTGATGGTGGAGCTGCTGCTGCTGCTGGTGGTGGTGGAGCGGGGAGTCGCGGCTCGGAGTGTCGGAGCTACCTGGGCGACTGGACGGTCGCTCAGAGCCGCTGCCGTTGCTGCCAGACCGGCTGGGCCCCCGGTGGGCGGCGGGCGGTTCGTGCATCGGCCCGGGGGCCGGGCTAGGGGCTCTGGCAAGCCTCGTGTCCTTTGGCTGGCCCGTGTCCGGGAGTCGATGGGCGGGGCGATCCATTCTGTTTAGTAAGCTGTGCTTGAACCATGCTGGGGACAAAAAGTAGAACACAGCATAAAGTACAGGACAGGGGAATAAACTGCACGTATTTTAGAGCATTTATTCTTAACTACACCATGAGTAGCACAAACATTGTCACAGTTAGTTCTAGCCACATAACAAACACTGTCACAGTTAGTTTTAGCCACATAACAAACACTGTCACAGTTAGTTTTAGCCACATAATCAGTGCTTGATTTAAGAAAAAACCAGTGCCGGGGATGAAAACAAAAATTCTGCAGAGCCGGGGGGATAAATGTCTACGGGTTCATCCCCGGCAGGGATATATTAGCTAAAACAGAGCCCATCCCCGGCGGTAAATCGAGCCCTGCACATAAATATATAGCATACAAAAAGCGCATCGCTATTTTGTAAAACGTCCTTTAATAATGACGAAATATCCGGTCTTGACCACGTGTTGGAAGTAGGGGCAGGTCACCCTTACCTTAAATATTCCTTACATAATTTACTACCAGGCGTGTCCAATCACCTGTGTTTCCCCGTGCTGCCTCCGTGGTCATTCAACTATTGGCTACGGCGGGAATAAAAGAAGGACACTGTAATAAACAGTCCCATCAATTAATGGTTTATGGGATCTTTTAACTTACTTACCAATCTAATAGGGCCTACCAACCGTTCAGTCAAGATAACATACATTAACTGCAAATTATGTTGATGATAGTTTGTCAATCGCTGCATAATATGATGCGCCTTGTTAAACATATATTATTTAGCTACTAAGTTTGTCAAATTTTCGTTTGGTGTGAATTTTAAAGTTTCGCACACATTTCACGTTTTTCATTTTTAATACGTGAATCAACAAAGTTAACATATCAGTTTCTTAATTTACTTGTATTTCATGAACAGTTTCATAACTCAGTGATTGGATTGTTTACTGTTCGACAAGGTGCACAATCAAACATAAAAGAAAACATACTCTGATGTTCAAATGCAGTATATTATAGATTGCAAACTAACGATGGACGAAAGGCGATTCAAAATAAATAAATAAATAAATCAGGCAACGGGAATTTCCCGAATCAATGTCAAGTCACCCAGTTTTAGCATCCAAATGCTGATAAGCCAAATTATTTGATATGGAGAAATAAAAACATTGTGTGTGATGGATGGAAAATGTGGCCAATTTTTTTTTTAAGCACAAACATAAATAATACATCGAGAGAAGCAATCGTATCTTCTTAATGTATCAAACATGCAAGTGACGTCTGCTGATTTTAAATCGAACACGTGACCTCTATTGTTGTATGTTGTCTATTTTATTAAAAGTCCGGATCTTAACCGAAAACTGCGCGCTACACAAGATATTGGCTGAGCGCAACTTTTGATGGCAATTTAATTTATTGTGCGCTACAAAATAGTATACACGCAACACGGTGAAAGGTTTTATAATGTGTGTGCGCGCGCATGAGGGACTTTGTTGAGTTGTAAGCGCGGCTTCAATTGAGTCATTATTTCATCAATTAATTACTTTTGCTCATTAAATCATGAAAAAAAAATGAATATGGTTTTTTTTAGGGGTAGTTCACAACTGTGTCA
>JAGDYQ010000139.1:1143336-1237584 GCA_021962125.1 Bulinus truncatus | reverse complement strand
AGGTCGGTGCTATAATAAGCGTTAAACATGGCAGCCGAGAGATGAATTAGTGTCACAGACACGCCGTCCAAATATCTGACGTCACATCTCAATGTCTGGCGGCTCAGACTAACAGCCGGATGGGCGCGTCAAGCTCCCCCACCCCGCTTCCCGGCCCTCAAAGCAAAGCTATTGCAGTCCACCCCCTTCCCGGCCCTCAAAGCACAGCTATTGCAGTCCACCCCCTTCCCGGCCCTCAAAGCAAAGCTATTGCAGTCCACCCCCTTCCCGGCCCTCAAAGCAAAGCTATTGCAGTCCACCCCCTTCCCGGCCCTCAAAGCAAAGCTATTGCAGTCCACCCCCCTTCCCGGCCCTCAAAGCAAAGCTATTGCAGTCCACCCCCCCTTCCCGGCCCTCAAAGCAAAGCTATTGCAGTCCACCCCCCCTTCCCGGCCCTCAAAGCAAAGCTATTGCAGTCCACCCCCCCTTCCCGGCCCTCAAAGCAAAGCTATTGCAGTCCACCCCCCCTTCCCGGCCCTCAAAGCAAAGCTATTGCAGTCCACCCCCCCTTCCCGGCCCTCAAAGCAAAGCTATTGCAGTCCACCCCCCCTTCCCGGCCCTCAAAGCAAAGCTATTGCAGTCCACCCCCCACCCCCATAAGGATGGAGTTTTTATTTCTTGACCCGACGTGACTAGTGATGAACCGTGGAGGGGGGGGGACTGAACACTTAGGGGTCATTCAGTCATCCGTTATATAATGACTTAACGATCTTTTTTTTTGTGTCAATGATCAGAGGGGGGAGGGCACCAGTTGGTGGAGATTGTCAGGGGGGCCACTGCACCGACCAGCTCTGCGGATACATTCTTTGAACACGGTGTAATCTATGATACAGACTTTGTTAAGAAGTTTTCATTGTCTCCCCCGGCTGGGCTAAAATACACTGAATAAGAAGATGATCATCGCGAGAACAGCTTGAGGGGAAAACTCAACAATGTTAACAAAACCGTAGTGCGTATTATGTTATATCAACCACACAGCTTGAATAGCAGCTGAACATTAAACGGCATTTGGGTGGGATCATTCCATATTCTAAGGGGTCTCACCTTCCCGCGTGCAGAAATCAGACCAGTCTAAACGTCTATACGTGTACAACGACGATGCTGCCACCCCTACCAGCCAAAACCAAAAAAAAAGTCAATTACCTTGCATCCCTCGCAGGCCAGAACACCGTAGTGAACTCCAGATGACTTGTCACCGCAGACCAGGCATTTTAAATTGGTCTGACTGTTGGCTACTTTCGGCTGACCACATCCTGAAAAATGACAAGGAAAATCAAAACTGTATGAAATATGTACACATATAGCATTAAATTGGGCGCCAATGGTATATTTTACATATATTATACGGTTTTCAAATGGGGGGGGGCGCTAAAAAGGTATTGTGTCCCGGGCGCGAGTTAAGCTCTCTACGTCAATGTCAGAGACTGCAGTGAATTAAAACTACCAATTTAAAAAAAAAAATAACAAGATAATTGACATAGTGAGATTTATACTTAGTGAACTTAGTTGATGGTCCGCTAGTAAACTAAACGGAGACAGACAAACAGGAGACATGCACGTAAGAGACATACAAACAGGAGATACACAAACAGGAGACACGCACGTAAGATACATACAAACAAGAGACATACAAACAGGAGACATACAAACAGGAGACATGCACGTAAGAGACATACAAACAGGAGATATACAAACGGGAGACATACACGTAAGAGACATACAAACAAGAGACATACAAACAGGAGACATACAAACAGGAGACATGCACGTAAGAGACATACAAACAGGAGACATACAAACAAGAGACATACAAACAGACGACATACAAACAGGAGACATACAAACAAGAGACATACAAACAGGAGACTAGATAGAATGTCCCACTGTTAATTTAATCTGCATAAAAGACAAACAACACTAAAATAAATTGGATGTTTGAAAAAAAAAATGGCTGAATTCTTGAGCGTGGCGCCGACCTAAGAGTTGAAACTGTCAATCAATGGCTAGACTAGGGAAACAAAATGGTGGATAAAGTAGGACGTGACGTCACTCTCAGCCCATCCTCTCCAATCAAAAGTTTGTTTAAAAATACGAACAAGAAATGAGATCACAATTATTGATCCAGTGTTCTACTCTTTCTCTCCATCTCACTGTTTCAACATTGGAAGCTACACTTGGCGAGCCATAATAACCAACTATGGCGGGAATAATCGTGGATGATGGATAAACAAAATTAGATCTGGAAGCCTCGAAAAATCCTTCCCATAATTTTAATGTCTCATTTTGTTGTCAGTTTGATAAGGGTGAATGCCACCAAGAATTAGGTCAAATATTGATTTATCTTTTTAAAATGAATTTTTTGTTGTTTTTTTTAACCGCGGCCCGGAAGAGGCGTTAACTATCTAAAGTCAAACCGAGGCTCTGAAGCAGACGACACTTCTTGCTTTCTAAAGTAATTAATTTTTTTAAAAACACTTTTTAATTACCTAAGAAGGAAAGTTTGAAGGAGTTTAACGGCCACATTTTACTTTTCCAGTTCTATTTCTTTCTTTCTTCCCATCTCCTTCCCTTACACACACACACACACACACACAACTGGTATTGGACAAAAAGCTATATGGCCTTTGTTTTTAAACTGCTCTATGAAATGATGATAGAATGCCTCGCTATTTCTAATTGTATTTGGCATTAGGGTCTCTCATTCTTGTGTTGTTTGACAAATTAATTGGATTGAAAATATTCTAAGCGACAAACACCGCATGCAGCAGGGCTGCCAAATTGGATGATTTCTATCGAGACATATATCATCTTTTAAGGGAATATAATAGATTTAAAATAAAATTTTCTATCATTTAAAAATAAAATTCTGATAATTTGCTACATACATTTTTTTTATAAATATATAGATTTAAAACAAAATCTAATTCCTAAAAATAATTCTGGAAAACGTGACATGCAGCCAATAGACTTTGAAAAATAAAAGGAGTGTAGGAGGACTGGAGGATCAATTTGTAATTTCCGTTTCAATACATTCGTCAACACCAGCCAGTAGACGATTTATTTCACACAACGTCGTCTACGTTTCTCTCTCTCTCTCTCTCTCTCTCTCTCTCTCTCTCTCTCTCTCATTGATAACTGCGTCTGATAATTAGTCTCTTAGAGCCCTTGAGATCTAACAACATCGCATGTCCCTCAACATCTGGAGACGGCCAGCAACTACCCAACTGGTCCACCCTGTGGTCCGCCAGCCCGGGGCATTCAAAAATCACGTGATCCACGGTTTCCTCAAACTCCTCTGCAGTGTCGGCGAAGGGAGTCGATATTGGGCCTCAACCCCGCCAACGCATCTATAGGACAATGCCCAGTACGAAACTGGGCAATTAGTGCCTGCTCGACCCTCCTGAGCCCAAACCACCGGTCAGCTTTGGATGGCCGCTCCCTCTGACTACGGACATGTCTTCTATGTTTCCAATCCACGCACGCGCGGAGAGAACATGGCGAAGCCCGACCCCTCACCCCAACCCACAGGTCAGACTATGTCCGAACTCTAAGTCGTAGACAAGGGTTCGAATCCCGGAGCACTGGTCTGGTGTCCCCCCCACACCCACCCGACCCTCCACACTATCAGTGACTTATTTGTCTTTTGTTTTATTGTCAGTTGAGTGGGCGCCTGGGCGATAGTAATGTGGCTCATCCAGTTAAGTGGGCGCCTGGCTCATCACGCATGAGGTGAATGAGAGCCACATTCCAGTTATCGATATATTTTTACCACAAAGCCGCGCCATACATAATGTATGTATCAATATTTAGTCAACAAAAGTACTTTATCAAGTACTTGATGGGAAAAAAAACAATGACACAATGGGAGGAGCACAACGATTATTTATGACTCTCATGTGGATCAAAGAGCCACCTCTCGGCCACCATAAAATAAAGTAAAGCTCTCTTAGCCCAAAGGGGCAGACGAAGTGATTGTGTGCTTAGCACAACGCCCAGCCGCCTTTTCTTCCCCCAACTTAAGTCAGGTACCCATTTAAAGATGGGTGGACTTGTGGGACGACTTTGAAACAAATTTCACCTAAGTCCCAAGGTCCTCACCGAGGATCGAACCCAGGACTCTCCGTCGACAGTGGAGTATCTACACCACTCGGCCATCCGTCTCACCTCGGCCACCATGAACATATAATGATAACGTGTGCGCCACCATGAACATATAATGATAACGTGTGCGCCACCGATAACACTGTATCTCGCATTTTTTCAGGGGGTAAACTAATTAGTAGCCATTTATTATGACAGAAGGGTTATCATGTAATAATTACGGTGACATGGGAACTCGTCCATATACACTTCACCATTTCTTGTAGATTGTAGCAGACGTTTTGAAGAGGTCAAGATTAAATCTTTTCCCCCAAAATTGTAATGTCATGTTGAAATGCACTAGCTGTGTTAGTTAAGTTTTTTGAGAGAACATCTCCGCGTTACCAAGGATGTGTTTTTCACTGTAATTAATGGGTGGAATCGTCCATTGTTGTCCCCTCACAACTGTCTGACACATCTCGAGGTTGGCACGAGACAAGAGCCGGCAAGTTGGTCTAGGTGCATTTCCTGAAATGACGTCATCGAGATTCCACGCAGGAAAAAAATTGTGTCAAACATTATTTCTTGAAGGCGTGTATAGTTTGTCACGATTCCTAGTGCATCACGTGCTCTACAACGACACGAAAGTGTGGTGAATGAGCTCATTTACAGAGCTGCTGGCATACACTCCGTCTTTACCATGTAATTAGAAAGTAATAAAAGTGCTGTTTGTAGTACTTAGTTAATAATTCGATACTTGTACTAAAAATGTCTGTTATGGCTGATGGTATTTAAAAATGCGTTATCCTTGAATCGCATTGATAAAGAAAGGAAACTAAACTAGGTAGCTCTGCTAACATATATATATATATATATATATATATATATATATATATATATATATATATATATATATATATATGTATATATATATATATATATATATATAGCAGTATAATAAAATACCGGTGTTTCAGTAATATTTGCTACCATTTATTATTATTTGTGTTTTATTAAATGTTTTTACTGTAAAAGAATCACATTCATCGTGCCCATACCACAGACCTACGGTGACCATAGAGTTGCTCCCAATATATTTCATTTTATTCAGTCCTCTATAGAATGTGGCTTGTTTCTACCATTAGTATGAAGATTCCGTAGTTGTCAACATATTTCAAATATTTAATTTTTTTTTTAAATTGCTTCGTCTTTCAGATAAATAATTACTTCTGCTATTCGAATTTCACTTTCTCAGTTTAAAAAAAAAATCAATAATAAAAATAAATCATCAAGGGGATTTTAAAAAAGTAGATCAAAAGGGGCGATAATTTAAAAAAAACCAGCACAAATCTGCTGGGCGGGGCGCTGCACTGAGAATAGAGAGCAGAAAGGCGGAGCTAAATCCGAATGTGTGTCAACAGGGGGCTGACCTCATTTCCCACCACGCGCTGTAAACTTGGCACGGACCCAATGTTTAGTTCGCCGACTGGGACCGGATGAAAATATAGAGAGCTTGAATCAATAAGCGGAGGTTCTCACACGGGCAGACGGTAGGATCTTCCAAACACACACATACGTTAGACAACAACAGTGGGTTATAGTTCCGATAGGCCGTTATATTATATATACAGTCGATTCCGCTTAATTGGGACACATCGGGACCGAGGCTTTTTGTCCCAGTTAAGCGGCTGTCCCAATAAAACATACAAATTTACTATTGGCTTCTTGGTTTGGTTTCTTTGAGACTTGTCCCAAATAATCGGCTGTCCCAATTAAGCGGAATCCACTGTATATATATATATTGAAAATTCCGAGAGCGTTTTCTGGGGGAGGGGGGATTCCTGGTTAAATAATACCCCCCCCCCCCACAATCCTTTCCACCGAGGGCGTGTATGTGAGTATTTGAAAAAAAAATGTGTGTCATCCAGATATGAAGAGAAGCAACAAATGTATATAAATACTGATAAAAGTTGGCAGCCTAGGACAGAATGAGTAAAAATGGGTATCGTGCACAGCTATTGGGGGAATAGAGTGAAATGACACGGGGCACTCGGTGTGATACACAGTGATTGTGTCTACAGTGGCTCACGCAGTGGCAAGTCATGGGGCTGACACAAAATCAAACTGACACAGTGACATGACAGACACACTTTCAAAATGACACAGTGACATGACAATGACACATTATCCAACTGACATATTGACATTTCAAGTCACGACCACAGTGGTACCAATACTGTACATTTATTTCGTCAATAACCGAAAATTACCGACACTTTCGCCCATAACCGAAAATTACAGACACTTTCTTCAATAATTGAAAATAAGCTTCTATTGATCCAACAGGTCACATGATACGTACGCACACAGCAAGGGAAAGCACTTTGTAAAGCTAATGGAAGAAACGGAAGCACATAATAACCTCCCTAATGAAAAGTTCTAGCAGTCATTATATGATTTACCCCCGAACTCATTTTCTTCGATTCAAATTACTGATTTAAATCGTGGGATTCGAATTACTGATTGAACCGTGGCTGGTTTTCAAAAATAAAAAGTTGTTTTTTTTTATTATTATTATTTCGTTCACACTCAACATACAAAATTAAAAAGTGAAGCGAAAAAGAATTTTTTTTTTTAAATTCAGCGACAGAATTTGCAGACGGCGTTAACAGATTACTGAATTGTAAACATTTCAATAATATAAACAGTTAAGGCGAGCCACGTTAGTCTTTGTTTACATTGCACGCCATTTTTTTAATACGTAAGCTAGCAGACGACAAGGTGTTGAACGGTTCTGCCCTCCTCTTTAAAAAAAAAATCATTTCGCTGTTTTATTATTTCGGACACCCCGAGGCAAATTTTAAATTTAATTCGACCACCCATAAACCCTTCGCTCTCCCCTTCCTCTTCTATTTATCATCAATACGTTCAGTGATGGCGACAGACATGGGAGCTAGCATGGTGTGTCTACCAGTGTATTACCCCTTCGGAAAGGAAAGCCGTTGATTGCCAGGGCACTTGTTAATTAAACACGATACTGACCTACAGGCCTAATTTGAGTTTCACACACTTCAACAAGTGGCTATTCGCACCGCCATCGAGAGAGAGAGAGAGGATCTAGGTCAGACGTGGCAAACTAAAATCCGCGGGCAAAGTACGGTCTGTAAGGCTGTTTGAATCGACCCGCGCGCGCTACCGCTTTCGTTTTAACGTGGACGGGTGGTCGTGTGGTGAAGCGCTCGACTGTCGAGGGTCACTGGTTCGATCTTCGATGAGGACCAATGGATATTTCAGGTCATGGCTAAAAGTCCCCGCTATGTCTCCCGTGGTCAGAGGCTACCTAGGGTAGGGGAGGGGGGTCAAAATCCGAAAGTGCCCCCGGGCCCCAGCTTGAGGGAGGCCCTCAAAATCTGTTTACATTCAATATTAAGTACATCATCTCATGTCATGGTGTCGAATGTCAAAATGCAGGGGCCTCCAAAAAGGCCAAGCACCCCCCGGGCCCCCGAATTCCTAGGTTCGGCACTGCCCGTGGTGCTTCCATGGCCATTGCACTATCGGCTGTGGTGGGGGGTGAAAGAAGGGCACTGCAAAAACTGTCCCATTAGTGCTTAATAGGATCTAAGAGATTTTCATCTCATCATTACAGGGACTTCACACACCCCTTTGGTTCAAATCAATGATGATTGCATTGATATTAACTAGTAATATAAGGGTTGCTCTGTATAACAAATAGAATAGGCCTACACCATGTTTAAAATGTGTTTATTTCTGCCTCAGTTAATAACATTTCTATCACATTATAATGCGCTAATATTGAAGAAGCCTGCACTGGCCCAGGGAACACCCCCCCCCCCTCTTCCCAATGTTTACGACAGGCAACAGAGTGTATACAAGATGGTAATAACTGGTGATGCCGGAAGAAAAAATCATTACACAATAGAAAAAAAAATCTTTTTGGACCATGAAAATCACACTCGCGTGTGGGGCTGTCTTGGGCTATGAATGAAACAACTGAATTTCTGTGTGGTGTCTACAACTTATACACATTTCTGAATCCACCCCTCGCTGATAGAACACCCAATATAAACATACCATCCAACCCTCGTTGATAGAGCACCCAATATAAACATACCATCCAACCCTCGCTGATAGAGCACCCAACATAAACATACCATCCAACCCTCGTTGATACAGCACCCAATATAAACATACCATCCAACCCTCGCTGATACAGCACCCAATATAAACATATCATCCAACCCTCGTTGATAGAGCACCCAATATAAACATACCATCCAACCCTCGCTGATAGAGCACCCAATATAAACATACCATCCAACCCTCGCTGATAGAGCACCCAATATAACATACCATCCAACCCTAGCGGATAGATCACCCAATATAAACATACCATTTGCCTTTTGTTGGTCCGTGTCTTCTTTCAAATTTCAAGAGCCCGCTGTGGCCCGCGGTAAAAAAAAAAAGTTAGCCCACCACTGATCTAGGTCAAATGCCCGTCAGATGATTACCTTGTAAACACTTGTGTTGGGTCATTTCATTATCCATGTGAACAGCCAGGCGTGTGATTGAGGTCAACGCCGACACAGTTGGTCTGAACGTAGCGCTTCAGCCCATCGAGTGTCGCGATCACGTCAAATGTGTGTTGGTGGGTGTGTGTGTGTGTGTGGATGGGGATATGTGCGTGATGTAATTTATGAAATTCAATAATAAGTCAGTTTCGAATATGGCTGAGTTATCTCGACCATACATATACAAGCATATACACATGTCTGTATATTCAATAATGAACTCAGAACAGTTTGTTTCACGTGCCAGATCAATTGATGCTCTTCTCTTCTTAAAAAATAATATCACAGAATGGCGTCATCCACTTATTAGTAACGGCCTTTTTTATCGTAACTTGTACCCCTTTCCCCCTCCCAGCCGGTCACAATTTGACACACTTGACAACCCATCTTATCTCCCCTAAATTATCTTGTGGCTTCCCCCCCCCCTAAAAAATATTAGTTTTAAATTAATCATCTTAATATATATGAAAAGAACAACTCTCAACTAAATCTGTTCAAATTAAAACCAGTCGGTCACGCCCACTGGTCAATCTGTTTGCAATAAACTTCACTTATTTTTTATTGGGCTTTCCCATCACGCTCAAAACGTTCGTCATTGATCTTCTCTCTTTCACACGATAATGGCCACATGGTCACTTCGACATTGGCCGGACCGGTCGCACCCAGCAGATGTTCACATTCACCGGCCAATGTATGACAAACTGGCCGGCTATCAAACATTGGCCGTAACATATATACTCTTTGGGAAACACTTGGCTTAGATCATACAACTATTTTTATCGAAAAATGTATTGACCAAGTAAAAGCGTGGGTTCCAGAAATAAATGAAATCATTTAGTCCGTATCGGAGATACCTCTTTTTTTTTGAGTCAATATCATTTGTATAAATATTTGTATAATCTAAGCCAAAGGAAATATCTTTATACTTTTTAGTACATTTTAATAAAAGTCTCTTTCTATAGAGATGGGTTGGTCATTCACTCAGGAGGCCTCCAGAAGACATAACGATATTGGCCTTGCAACCCACAAGGCCAGAGAAACGCTAGCAGCCCAAAGACCAACGGGAGAAGATCTTGAGAACATGAAAAGAAATGTTGTAACCAAAACAGAGTGTGATGTCAGTGACGCAGCGAGAATAACTCGCGCCCAGGGCAAAATACCTTTCTAATACTTTTTAGCGCCCCCCCTTTCGAAAACATATATTATATGTAAAATATACCGTTTGGCGCCCCTTTGTGAGTAGCGCCCGGGGCATGATGCCCCCCTTCTTGCCAACCCCTCGCTACGCTTCTGTATGCTGGAGAGTTCAGGCCCTTTGCTCTGTAAGAAGTCCAGGGAATTAAGCGAGCAAGCTATTTAAAATATATATATATATATATATATATATATATATATATATATATTGTTATATATATACATATATTGTTTATTTCAGCGGTTTTTCCCAGACGCTAACATTGTAAAAACTTCGCTTCTAATTGATCTAGAAAAGTGGTGGCGAACCTTTTTGGGGATGTGCGCCCAAAATTCAACCAAAAAAAAAAAACAACACTTATTTATAGCAAAGTGCCAACATTCCAGTTAAAACTAAAGGGAGTGATATTTTAGTTGCGTGCCGACTGATGAGGCTCTGCGTGTCGACTGTGGCACGCGTGCCAAAGGTTCGCCGCCACTGATCTAGAAAGATTGTATTGGCTGTTTTTTAAATAGTCTAACTGTGCTCCTTAATTCTATGTAAATGATTTTTCAATTTTTTTTGCCCCCACTGATGTACCTCCCATATAGTAAAAAAAAAAACGATGTATACAATGGCAGAACTATTCGGTCACATATGTAAGACAGAATAATCGCTATGACGGCATGAAAGACAGTTGGTGTTTAAACAACACATGCTTGATGCTTCAAATAGAACAAGTGGCTTGATGTCATGTGATATCTAATTCACATTTATAAATAGAATCATTTGACAGCCTTTGATAAGTTGATGGCTCAATCGATCGCGGCGTTTGAAATGTGTATCTTTGATTTGTAGTTCAATGTCACGGTATGAGTGATGTATCGGGAGTCTAGTTTTTGGACGATTTTCTAGGACAACACATTTTTAAGAAGAAAAAAAGAAGATCGTATCTGCTGTGATCGTTTCTTTATAAATCATCGCAGTCTCGCCCTGCCGTTTCACCAAACTCCTCCCATCTGCATCCAAGTACATCGTAGCTATGCAGGTGAGTGACATTTAGCCAAATATTAAAGGATAGGTCAATTGGACACCTAGCTCCGCCCAACAGACGGAAAGAATAAATTTGACAGACACTCAGGAGAATTCTTCACAACTTTAACTAAAACTCAAAAAAAAAAATAAATAACTGCTAGTCATCGGCGGCGGAACGAAATATTTTAAGGGGGGGGCAAGCCAAAATTCAAGGGGGGGCGGCGCCCCCCCTTGAAAATTTAAGGAGGGGCAAGACAAAATATGACCGAAAGACAAATTATACTCCACTTAATTCTATAATAGAATATAGTAATTCTGTAGCAAGTATTTAATCGATATTATTAAAACATAACATATTAAAAAAGATAAAAATGAACATTGAGCACTTCTGTCGTCAACTGATTCGTAATGTCAGTTTGTTTGCAAATTTAATAGTGAAATTAGATCAGAAAATTACTGATAATTATCATGAATGATGATGAATATGAAACCGGAAACGGGAAACTCAATAAACAAAACGTAATTTATGAAAAGATAATAAATAATTGTATTTTCTTTAAAAATTACATTTGCCGTCATTCGGTAGATGGCAATACTTCTCTATACTTATAAGACGCATTTGCTATCTGTCTGTCTGTTCCTTTAAAACTCAAGATCCAGACAACCAAATAACGTGAAATTTGATACACGCAGTGGCGCAACCGGGGGGATGGCAGGGGGGGGGGGCTTGAGCCACTCCCCAGGCCAAATCATCAATACATAATTTACGTTATAAAGTTACAAAAAAGACTGTCAAACTGTCTTTTTTTCAATATGTAAGCCCCCCCCCCCCCCAGCATTTTTTGCTGGTTGCGCCACTGGGTACATGTACACAAAATTACATGGGGAATGTTCTTAAACAGGTTTCGTTTCATCTCAATGGGTACTTTAATTGTAATTAATTATTTTGGATATCAAAGACATGAAAATTGGTAAACTTTTACCCCGATTGCAGGTTTTACGAGCTTCTCTCCCACATAGCTAACTTACTATAAATATGATCGGTACGGGGAACCAATATCACATTACTTACTACATTATTACATTCCATTCCTTCATCCATAGGAATTGTCATCTTTTGATACAGTCATGCCTAAGAGAGAGAGAGGGAGGGAAGAGGGAGGGGAGGGAGAGGGGGAGGGAGGGAGGGAGGGAGAGAGGGTGGGAGGGAGGGAAAGAGAGAGGGAGGGAGGGGAGAGAGAGGGAGGAGAGAGAGGGAGGGAAAGAGGGAGGGAGGGGAGGGAGAGAGAGAGAGGAACTGCCAAAAATGTTGTGTATCACATTGCTTAAAGATAAATGTACCCTTTTATTGCAATTTGCATGCCCTTTTTTACGCGTCTTATTTTAAATCTTAATTAAACGTCAAATTACGCTTCTTAAATAAACAGAAAACATTATTTTAAACCCGGGCAAAGCCGGGTACTTGCAACTAATTTTAAAATATGCCACAACAACTCTCAATAATGTGATTACTGTAAAATGTCAATTAATTATAATTTCTTTCAAATATTAAATTTAAGAAATAAATCAAATGAATTATGAAAATGAAAATGATACATATAAACTAAAATGAATTACATAGTTAAAAAAGTTAAAATTTTAGGGGGGGCAGACTGGAAATTCAAGGGGGGGCGCCGCCCCCCCTTAAAAGTTTTAGGGGGGTCCGCTGCCCCCCCTGCTCCGCCGCCAGTGCTGCTAGTACAGGCAAAGAAGTGGATGCACTATGTTATGTTGGAAACCATAGGCTTCTCAAAATTGTGTTCCGGGGGAACATTTTACACTTTTAGTTTGTCGCCATAATTTATTGTTTCACCAGGTGAACACTTACATATTGTGTGTTTGCTGTGTGTATTTATACTGTAAACGCATGGTATGCTTGCTGTGTGTATTTATACTGTAAACACATATGGTGTGTTACATTTTTAAAATCTAAAAACAACAAAATGTATCTGACTGAAAGGGGCGGCATTCATTCCGTTCTCGTGCAGTGACGGACAACACAGTGGAGGTCAGTAAGTGGCAGTCAGTGCAGTACAGTGGCGGACAACACAGCACAGAGGCGGACATTGCAATGGCGGACAGTTTTTATTACGGACAGGCAAACTATGTGACTTCCTCGGGCCCCCACTATAAAAGGAGCCCATTCAAATAGAAACTTCTTTTGAGTCGTGCGCTGGATATACTTTTGTCAAGGGCACTCCTAACATTTATGTAAGTCTCTGTCTAGGGCCCAAAACATTTATGGAAGTCTATGTCTAGGGCCCAAAAATCTATGGAAGTCTATGTCTAGGGCCCAAAACATCTATGGAAGTCTCTGTCTAGGACCCAAAACATTTATGGAAGTATATGTCTAGGGCCCAAAACATCTATGGAAGTCTCTGTCTAGGACCCAAAACATCTATGTAAGTCTCTGTCTAGGACCCAAAGCATCTATGTAAGTTCCTGCCTAGGGCCCAAAACATCTATGGAAGTCTCTGTCTAGGGCCCAAACATCTATGTAAGTCTCTGTCTAGGGCCCAAAACATCTATGGAAGTTCCTGCCTAGGGCCCAAAACATCTATGTAAGTCTCTGTCTAGGACCCAAAACATCTATGTAAGTTCCTGCCTAGGGCCCAAAACACCTATGGAAGTCTCTGTCTAGGGCCCAAAACATCTATGGAAGTCTCTGTCTAGGGCCCAAAACATCTATGTAAGTCTCTGTCTAGGGCCCAAAACATCTATGGAAGTTCCTGCCTAGGGCCCAAAACATCTATGGAAGTTCCTGCCTAGGGCCCAAAACATCTATGGAAGTCTCTGTCTAGGACCCAAAACATCTATGTAAGTTCCTGCCTAGGGCCCAAAACATCTATGGAAGTCTCTGTCTAGGGCCCAAAACATCTATCGAAGTCTCTGTCTAGGGCCCAAAACATCTATGGAAGTCTCTGACTAGGGCCCAAAACATTTATGGAAGTCTCTGTCTAGGGCCCAAAAACATCTATGGAAGTCTCTGTCTAGGGCCCACACATACCAAAGAACGGTAGACACTGGTAGCGAGCACATACAAACTGGGCGCACACATGTTACCCACTGACATATGTTTGAGAGTCCGTGTGTTTAAAAACCATCTCACTAAAACACAGTGCACCTGCGAACGTGCACAATTTTACCGATATCAATCAGCAACTGAAAGTACCGCCTCGGACCGATTAACGACTTTTTAAAATCACTTTATGGTGCTGGCTATGGGACGACCCTACGTTCGCTGGCGCCGTGGGCAAACTGAACTTCGGTGCTTTTTGAAAATTCTCATTATAGAAATTTCATCAGGGAAGGGGAAAAAAAAAGTACAGGCACGTAAATCGCCCCAGGGCAACTGGCCGGGTTGGTAAAATGAGCCGACACTGGAGGGTGGTGCTAGGCAGTGATGGGTTTCGGAAGGTTTCTTCAAGTGTAGTCCCCCCGACGGCAATACGGGGGGGGGGGGCTTTTAGGAACCTGAACACCCCTGCTGAGTCAAAATATTAATATTTGTGTCACCCAATTATCCAAAGTGCACGCGTTTGTAGTGTTTGGTTCAAAGGACGAGTCCATTTTTATTTCAGGTTAAACTTTTTTTTATACTACTTTTTTTTTATACTTTGAATAAAAAAAAATGGTCTCCATTTACGATGACGAATTTTTTATGGGGTAACGGTCGAACGAATACATTTATTCAAATGATTTATTTTTTTTTAACTGTGCTGGCAATATAGTTCCCCCCCCCCCATTCACGGAGAGAACTGAATGAAATAGCGAGGTCTGTCACTGGCCCAGTAAAGGACATATTTACACTGGTATATTTTGTAAACATGCTAAGCGATAGGGAAATCATAACACACGCTGTGATATTTTGTGTCGGGGGTTGTGCAATATCTTTTTCTAAACTTACGGGGCCACATAACTGAGCGATGGCCTACTGTTCCTTCTCCCGTTGGTTATAAATTATTATACAGCTGCGTTCAGCACTACTTTTTGGAGAAATGCAGTCACACAATGCAAACATTGCGCAGGCCGCCTTTTCAAGAAATTAGGTCAGACGAGAGAAGGGGGAGGTCACCGAAGTACCACAGTTTTCCATCGACATTTTGAACTGCTTTTAGTAACTCTATCGAGACTTATTTTTAAAAATACACCGTTATCTTTGAATATTGGTTTTTTTTCGTAATAGATAATTTAATAATTATATTCATACAAAGTAATCGCTAAGGAAGTTAATGAAATAATGGGCAGTCTGCTTTGTCGTGCGTATTATGAAAAATAATAATATTACTATGGTGGCAATATTTCCCACTGAAATAGCGTGCTCAGTGTGTGCACTTTCACACGTATTATGTGTTGTGTATGACTGTATCAACACATTCCAAGCACACTGCCACAAGACGCGCGCAGCCGTTTTCATAAAAAAAAAGAAATGACACGATTACATTTACAGGCGGGTTACGAGGCAGACGTAGAGAGAATAGAGGGGAAAAAAAACAAAATTCAGGAGGGAGTGTTACAGACCCAATGGTGAAGTCCCTGTCGTTTCGTCTGATCCGGTCTGACTCAGTTCTCAGATTTTTTTCCCCTTTTCTCCCCTTCTTTTCTTAACTAGGTTACCGGGTCACGGCAGACAATATTGCACAACGATGTAATACCTCAACCTCGGCTTAAATTCCGGACTAACAGCGATGTTGTTTTTTTTTTTTCTCACTCCTCGAAAAGAAAGAGTGCGATATTTTTTTATTTTATTTATTTAGCTGTTTAAATAGATGGTGAAACTTTTCTCGCCTGAAACGAACGAACGTTAAGCGATATTATACATTTTTTTTTTGGAGAGATAATATTTATTTTAAGATAGTCTTTGGTCGCAAATCCTTAACCTATTTTTTTTTTATATTTAAGAAGTTGTCTGTATGATGAAAACAATACATCGGTCTGATAATGAAACTTGAACAATAAAATTATGGGGGGGGGGGGGGAGAGAAAAGAATGGGTGGAAACGGAAATTTGGTAAAATAAAAATAACAACGCGGTGAAAGTAATGGCGCAGGTTAAGTGTACATGGAGATACACTTACAACGATTAATTACAAGGATGAGAGTGGTTACATGTATTTTGTTTGGGATGGGCAATGCAGTGTACATACAAATAGACATTTAAAGATAATGAGTTATACTGAGACATACCTGTACATACAGATAGATACACTTAGATATAAAGATAATTACAAATTGATTATGTTTTTTTGTTTTAGATAAGTCAACTGTGAGCTCTAATGCAAGATGTAGGCTAAGGGTTCGAAACCCAGAGAATCCAGATACTATATAGCCATAGCCATGGTAGACACGATATTAAATATATAGTATTAGATAGACATACTGTTTATGTCTCTATGTGGGTGTATGTATTGACTATCACCTATTATTACACCGAGCATGAAGGAAAAATGTTTACGAAAAAAATTAGTTAAGGGGGAAAAAAAGCTGATCCAAGCAATTCGACGTAAAAAAAAAATTTGAAAAGGTCACGCGATCCTCATCACAGGGAAGGGGACAAAATCGAATCCCCCAGTTTATTGTTAGTCTGTCTAGGTCGGTGCTGGAAAAAAGCTCCTACTCCCTTCGGCGTGGTGGGGGGGGGGGGTAAGGTCGGAAACTTACATTTCCCGTCGTCTGCCTCCCAATCTCTCTTCCCTAAACGGGGGATGAGTATGTCTGCCTCAGCCACTACCCTCATTTCCCCCAATCTTTCGAACCCACCATGCCTTAACGTCTCTCTCTCACCATTTTTATTTTTAAATAATACATCAGTCCAGGGCGTCTTCGACTTCGAGTCTGCAAGGGAGGCGACCGGCACCGGCTGATATCGATCCCGCCCGTAATAAACCGAGAGAGAGAGAGAGTGGGGTTGACCTATTTTTTTTTATGCTGGGACTATTTTTATCTCGCCCGTTACATATTTCGCCCAGTTAAAAAAAAAAATTAAATAAAACTGCGCTCGGCAAAAAAACCGAGACCAACTAACAGAACGGGGGGTGGGGGAGAGTCTATGATAGTAGTATGGATGTAAAGAGGAAGAGGGTGGAGAGAGAAGCCGGGGGAGGGGGTGGCGGGGGGGGACAAGGTCAAATATTATGTCCCGCCTTGATTGACAGTTTGTTGAAAAGTAGATCGATAAGCACACCGGCCTATATGAACGTTTTGTAACAGTTTCGCAATCTTTCTCCCCCCCCCCCACAACCCTCTCACTCCATTTTGTTTCTTTTTTAAATGAGGCCACTTCCTAGTCTTGTTGCCATACAAACAAGGGGACTCTACTCCTGGTGGGAAAATTGATAATTCAGCATGGCGGTTGACACTAAACAAAGACCGGTAAGAACTTTACACCGTGTCCGACGACATGGGGGTATCTTAAGACTTGTGGGAGGGGGGTGCACTAATGGAAGTAAGTCAAACCGCACCCACGTAATATCTATCTATCTATCTATCTATCTATCTATCTATCTATCTATCTATATATATATATATATATATATATATATATATATATATATATAGAGAGAGAGAGAGAGAGAGAGAGAGAGAGATGTAAGGACATAGGTAGACATAGATAAATAGACAGACAATTAATTATTGTATCAATGTAGATGTTAGAGGGAATTCCGACATAGGCAGACATAGATAAATAGACAGACAATTAATTATTGTATCAATGTAGATGTTAGAGGGAATTCCCTTTAGTACGGTGACGCACCTAATGAATCGGTTATTGAACGGGAGGGAAAAGGGACGAGACACGGACGGTTGACGAGAAAAGGAAAGAGATCATTGTTTTTGACACCCTTGTTTTATTTGAGTTTGGGAAAGGTGTAGAATCAGGAAGGAGCTAGGAGGAGGTATTATGTATTGAAGCTGCAACATGATAAACTATTCTTTATAGTTTCTGTAATTAAAGTAGTATTGATTGTTTTAATCCAAATTGACTTCCACGTTTTATTGGAATTGTTTGTGGAACAGTGTCTTTTGTATGAACAAGATAAAATCAAAGAAACCACCGCAACCACCCCTGACAATATATATATATATATATATATATATATATATATATATATATATATATATATAGATAGATAGATAGATTCGCGCCAAATTTAACAACGAGTGTATGCGCGCGCAGCCCAATGACATAAAGGGGTTGAAGAATGCTAACCACATCACCATTTTTGTGACCTACATTTAAACCCAAAAAAAATGTTAATGCAGGTCTCGTGAACTATAATGTAATTTGCAATTTATTTTTTTTATTTTTTTTTTTTTGCTTTAAAGAAAATGGCGCCACAATGGACTGCTCCGTGTGCAAGTCTTGTTTTTGTTTAGTTGTGTTTGTGTGTATTTTGATATTTGAACGCGTGAGTGTGCGCGTGTGTGTTTGTAATCTTTTGATAGTTTGTCAAATAAACGTCATCGTAATCGCTGCTAAATTTGGAAGTGCCAACACGAACAGGGGGGGGGGGGTGTCTTTAGATTTTGTTCGACCTTGACACGATTTACCAGAATGTATATGCAGGGTGGGTGTGGAGTGAAAGGTGTGTGGAGGGGTGGGTGGTGGCGGCGGAGGATGGGAGATAGATCCGTTCTACCTGGGGCCCTTCCATCCACGGGAGGGGGTTTTCTTTCGCAACATGACACTATACACAATAAACATTCGAATGCTTGGCATCCCCCCCCCCAAACGTAAGATAGCCCCCCCCCCCCAGAGAGTATGTGGCAACACGTATAACAGAGGCATACCTAGGGTGGGAACACTTTGAGGGGAGGGGGAGTCCAAATGCTTTAGTCCTCCCCGAGCACCAGCTTGAGGGGGCCCCAAAACTTTTTTTTCGTACATTAAATATTAAGTACATTATTTCGTGTCACGGTGTTGAATGTCAAAGTGCAGGAGCCCCCAAAGTGGCCAAACTCCCGGACTCCCCGAATCCCGAGGTTCGGCACTGACGTATACACATATACACATGCTAACATACAGAAAAGCGCGAACCCAGAAATTTATATGCATATTGATATTATTTGAGTAAAACATTGCCATTTATTTTTTTAACACGAGGGACACATCACAACCTTCAAGTGCAGTCTTTGAGGCTGATTGATTGGGGGCTTGATACACCAGTTGGGCCTGGTACACTAAATGAGGCCCACCAGTTGGGCCTGGTACACTAAATGAGGCCCACCAGTTGGGCCTGATACACTAAATGAGGACCACCAGTTGGGCCTGATACACTAAATGAGGACCACCAGTTGGGCCTGATACACTAAATGAGGCCCACCAGTTGGGCATGATACACTAAATGAGGCCCACCAGTACCGTGTTTTTAAGCTGCCCCACTTCGTACCACCCTATTATGTGGCCCACTTCGTACCACCCTATTATGTGGCCCACTTTGTACCACCCTATGTATGTAGGCCCACTTTGTACCACCCTATGTATGTGGCCCACTTTGTACCACCCTATTATGTGGCCCACTTTGTACCACTCTATTATGTGGCCCACTTTGTACCACCCTATGTATGTAGGCCCACTTTGTACCACCCTATGTATGTGGCCCACTTTGTACCACCCTATGTATGTGGCCCACTTTGTACCACCTTATGTATGTAGGCCCACTTTGTACCACCCTATGTATGTGGCCCACTTTGTACCACCCTATTATGTGGCCCACTTTGTACCACCCTATTATGTGGCCCACTTTGTACCACTCTATTATGTGGCCCACTTTGTACCACCCTATGTATGTAGGCCCACTTTGTACCACCCTATGTATGTGGCCCACTTTGTACCACCCTATGTATGTGGCCCACTTTGTACCACCCTATGTATGTGGCCCACTTTGTACCACCCTATTATGTGGCCCACTTTGTACCACCCTGTGTATGTGGGCCCACTGAATGGTTCAATATAAACTGCAGAGATAAATAAAATAAATAATCTCTGTTGACGGAGCCTGGAAAAGTGGGTCAAAGTGTAGGCAGGACTTAACTATCGACCGGAGGAGGCGTCGACTTCCAGACGGCCAAGTGGGAGGGTCAGCTGACCTCCAGGGAGAGGGGGGTGGCATACAGAAGCTGACAGGGTGAGAAAACTAATACTCATAATTAACTTTGTGTATTACGAAACAGTGTCTCGAATTACATTCCGTCAGATAAGTGTCTCAGTCCTATCATTCTGCCTGTTAAGTGTCTCAGTCCTATCATTCTGCCTGTTAAGTGTCTCAGTCCTATCATTCCGTCATTTGAGTGTCTCAGTCCTATCATTCTGCCTGTTGAGTGTCTCAGTCCTATCATTCCGTCATTTGAGTGTCTCAGTCCTATCATTCTGCCTGTTGAGTGTCTCAGTCCTATCATTCCGTCAGTTAAGTGTCTCAGTCCTATCATTCTGCCTGTTAAGTGTCTCAGTCCTATCATTCTGCCTGTTAAGTGTCTCAGTCCCTACAATCCGTCTGTTGAGTGTCTCAGTCCTATCATTCTGCCTGTTAAATGTCTCAGTCCTAAAATTCCGTTAGTTAAGTGTCTCAGTCCTATAATTCCGTTAGTTAAGTGTCTCAGTCCTATCATTCCGTCAGTTGAGTGTCTCAGTCCTATCATTCTGCCTGTTAATTATCTCAGTCCTAACAGTCCATCTGTTGAGTGTCTCAGTCCTATCATTACGTCAGTTAAGTGTCTCAGTCCCTACATTCCGTCAGTTAAGTGTCTCAGTCCTAACATTCAATCGGTTAAGTGTCTCAGTCCTAACATTCCGTCGGTTAAGTGTCTCAGTCCTATCATTCCGTCATTTAAGTGTCTCAGTCCTATATTTTTAACGAGTTAGTATTTAGGTGAAAGGGGAGGGGGCATGTCACCAGGGCCGTTCTTATGGGCAGGTAAACTAGGCGGCTACCCAGGGTCCCCACTTCAAGTATTAATATTTATACTAGTGTATGCTTGAAGGGCCCCAAGTATTAATATCTATACTAGTGTATGCTTGCAGGGCCCCAAGTATTAATATTTATACTAGTGTATGCTTGCAGGGCCCCAAGTATTAATATCTATACTAGTGTATGCTTGCAGGGCCCCAAGTATTAATATTTATACTAGTGTATGCTTGCAGGGCCCCAAGTATTAATATCTATACTAGTGTATGCTTGCAGGGCCCCAAGTATTAATATTTATACTAGTGTATGCTTGCAGGGCCCCAAGTATTAATATCTATACTAGTGTATGCTTGCAGGGCCCCAAGTATTAATATTTATACTAGTGTATGCTTGCAGGGCCCCAAGTATTAATATTTATACTAGTGTATGCTTGCAGGGTCCCTTTTTGCGACTTTGCCTAAAAGTGTGCGAAATTGTGCCCGCATGATTCAAAGTGTGTGTGCAGCACATAGTGCTTCAGTATGTGTGTGCAGTACATAGGGCTTCAGTTTGTGTGTGCAGCACATAGTGCTTCAGTTTGTGTGTGCAGCACATAGTGCTTCAGTGTGTGTGTGCAGCACATAGTAAACACCTAGTACAATCATTTGTAACTGTCATATGTGCCTGTACATACCCCCTCCCCATCGTCCTAGCGTTGACCTCTTCAGTCTGACAGCAACAGATTCCCCCCCCCCTTCCCGGCTTGCTAATTTTGCTGTGATTTCATCATCCGGGCTTTTTACTGTTTTCTCCGCGGTACACAAAAAAAAAACGAGATAAACGCAAAATGTTGTTTTGATTTTCTAGAGTCAGGGTGAAATATACCACGACAAATCGCAGATGTACAATTTTGAACCAATGAAAATGTCTGGTGGAAGGGTGGGCAAACGTATCGAATCTCGGGTCACATTGGGCTCTACGAGCAGATGTCAAAGTGAACTGGCGTAATTAAACGTCATCGCTATTGGCGTAATGAACAGGGGGGGGGCCTGAAAGCGGTACTGGGACCCCTGGCCGTACTTCATGTCTTTTTTTTTCATGATGCCCACTTGGGCGCCACCCTCATCCAGCCCGACGCCCTGCACGACCGCACACAGCCCTGGGGCGTGCAAGTCCAGCTCACCTACTCACAACACAACAGTGAGACAACTCGCTGTGTGAGTCACAAGTGACACCTGATGAGTGGCGAGTCATCATACGAACATATGACAGCTGGCCCAATAAATTACCTACACACAAACACACACGCACAATCGTCTAATGGGCCGTTGCCAATTGGGGGTCATTTACATCCAGATCTAGGTCAAACGATATAACTGATAGATGGTTTTTTTCCCCCTTCTATTAAGGTGGAAAACGTGTAGGATCTGGTATATTTGAATTAAATATCTAAATATTAATGTTCTTTTTCTGGATAATTTCTCGAGGAAAAAAGTTGTCAGCCTTGTCGTTGCCGTATAGATTATGAGTCGATGCGTGTACATCTATATATAGGTTTGTATAGCCAGCTATTCATACTGCAGAGGCAAACAACGGTTGTGTAAGAATTCGGACAATACATAACACACAATCAATGTGAATGCAATATTCCACGGGGATTGGGTTGGGGGGGGGGGTAAAGGAGAGACAAAAATCTTCATGTACAAGGGTGGATGTTAACAGAAAACAAAAGGTCGAAACTAGCACAGACAGACAGACAGACAGATAGAAAGAAAAAATTCCAGCCAGTTTTTTTCCCCCCTTTCCTTTCACCTGGAACTTTGAGCACTCATGAACCAAGGTTGTCGTACGAACTATGTGCACTGGTTTTTTCAAGAACATCATCACTTAAATATATATATATATAAACAGTGATTGAAGCATGTATTTGGTTATTCTGGTTACTTTAGTTCACGCCAGGGCGTGCGGTGGGGCGGGGGGGGGGAGAATTTGATCATTTTAATGTTTGGCCTGAGGTTGACTCACATTTTTATACAAGCCATAATGGTTTGATTTATTTACTGCTCGGATGGCTATGTTGGTCAAAGCACATAACCACAATATGGTGATCAATTTATGACTGGGTAAAGCATGGCTAACCACAATATGGTGATCAATTTATGGCTGGGTAAAGCATGGCTAACCACAATATGGTGATCAATTTAAGCTCGCTACGTCACTGTGCTTGATGTATAACACACTATGTTGATGGTTGATTCAAAGCACATGATGTTGATTCGTGTCTGAATACGTCACAGGGTGTGTTAACTTACGGCTGAAGGTCGAACCTATGATGTTTATCAGTGTGCATGTCTTTAATGGTTAAGTGCATGACCCGGAAGTCAACCAGTGCATAGCTGAACACAGCACACACACACACACACAAAACACACACACAGACCAAACAGAGACGACGGAAAATGTTGTAACTTTATTGTAACCGGTAGAAGAAAACTAGAGTCGACGACGGAAAATGTTGTAACTTTATTGTAACTGGTAGAAGTAAACTAGAGTCGACGACGGAAAATGTTGTAACTTTATTGTAACTGGTAGAAGTAAACTAGAGTCGACGACGGAAAATGTTGTAACTTTATTGTAACTGGTAGAAGTAAACTAGAGTCGACGACGGAAAATGTTGTAACTTTATTGTAACTGATAGAAGTAAACTAGAGTCGACATTCGATGATGGGGGAATAAAAGTCAACCGGCAACTACAAACATTTCGATATGGCGAGGAAAAAGACGAATGTCATTATTCAGTCTGCCCAAGTCAACAAACACACACACACACCAGGTTTATTTATTATCAAAGCATCGGTCTGGCGGGCACTTTGCTCGCTTGGGAAGTGGTGTGGTGTGTGTGTGGGGGGGGGGGGGGCTCTCACAAGTATACCAGCTGTAACGACCACAATCAGTAATGGAAGGGTCGGAAATGCGCCACAGGTACTCTGAGACTACAATGACGGTCATGTTTACAGAGAGTTAGGTGACACATACCTGGGGGGGGGGAATTAAAAGCAAGGTTAAGCGCCCCCCCCCCTTGTGTTTTCATGGGGGACAAATGTTGTGATAAGCTTATTATCTACTGTCTGGTCTCGTCGTATGTATGGCGCCAAACTTTCACATGTGCTTGATTAATGTTACAAAGAATCAGTGTCCCAAAGTTTCTAGGTTGAGCATTGTATTTTCAAGAATATGGATCATTGGGTCAGGGATGAGAGTTAATTAATTAGTTTGTCACTAAATGACAAAAGTCCAGGGTTACTGCTGTTTTGACTGAAAACAACAGACTATCAAACCCGAGAGATCCCACGCCCAGATGGCGCTCATGTAGAATAAACAGTCTTTAGCCAATGAGCCCCCTCCCCCCTTTACAATACAATGTATTGTATGAGGGCATTGGTCCAGCCCGCGAACCCGTTCCACATGGTGGTCAAGCGAAATATGACTAGCCGTTACACGCGTCTTTAACAACTTTATATTTCACACTAGACACCCTTTTGAGACGGAAGAGCCAAAAGTTAAAAATTTCCATTTTTTCTCAGTTTTTTTAAAGAGCCACTAAAATTGTTTCAATATTATGATATTTGATTAGGCCGCAACTTGACATCGAAAGAGCCGCATGCGGCTCGCGAGCCGTAGGTTTGCGACCCCTGCATTGATTGATACTATCATAGCGTATTGATACTATCATAGATACTATCATTGATACCAGCATAGATACCATCATAGATACTATCACAGATACTATCATATATTTCACGAATGAGGACTTAATGTTTAATGCTGGGGGGGGGGGGGTCAACTGATAAGAAAGAATAATTTACACACACACACACACACACACAACTTCTGACGTCGTTTGATGTCAAACTTCCCAGCCCGAGCCATTATCCCCCCCCCCCCAGCAACCCACTTTCTCTCTGCCCCCCCCCTTCCCCCTTTCAAGCATTACTGACCTAGTTTTCTAAACATTTAACTGCACAACAAACCAAATAAACAGAAAAGCGCTGGCCCGGCCTTACCTGGACTGGCTGCTCCTGAGCTACCCACCAGGGTGGAGGGGAGGTTACCACTCCCCGCGGAGTCTGCCGAGTCCCTCCTCGCCCCTCCCCCTCCGTCATCATCCTGATAATCCACGTCTGATTTCCACTGGGCTGTCGAGTGCAAAGAAGAAAAGAATTTTTTTTTTTCTAAAAAAAAAAGTGTAACCGGGAAAATATAACGAAATTGTATATTTAAAATATAGGTGAGGGTGCATGCAATGATGAACAAGAAACGAAACAAAAAAACAAAACAACACCTAGAGAGGAAATACTCTCAAAGAGACGTATTAGGTTTTGCAAGCCTGTGTAAATATGTAGGACAGTTGTGTTGTGCAGAGAGAGAGAAGTACACTGTTTTTATAAGGACAGGAAAGAAAAATTACTAAAAATTACACTGAACAATAAAGATAGAAAACAAAGGTAGAATTCTAACGTTATAAAACTTTTTTTTGATAGGACAGAAAAGAAAAAGTACAAATATGAACAATAAAGATAGAAAACAAAGGTAGAATTATAAGGTTAAAAAAAAAAGAAAAAAGAATGAAACAGTGAAACTTGACAAAATGACGCTCATGAAACAGATTAGAGACAGAGTGGCAGAGGAGTTGGTCGTTTGACTCTTAACGCCAAAAGTCTTTGGGTTCGAATGGGGTCACCGCCAGGTGTTTCAATGCCAGTGAGCCGTGCCCTCTCCACGGACGTGACCCCGGGGTTCAATGACCAGTGACGACATAGGCCTGCATCACTGCTGCACAGTTTTTTTCACGGATCTACTGTCCCCCCTCTCCCCCCCCAACCACCACCAAGTGTGCAACCAACTCTGTGTGTGTGTGTGTGTGTGTGGTAACAACCGTGTCTCTCCCCCCCCCCCCCCCTTCCCTGTTGGTAGATTGACTAGTTCAATCCAGGATCAACAGATATTCATCCCATAATTACAGGAAGGGGATTAAGTGGGGTTGGGGGAAGGCGGAGGGGTAGGACCCACAATCGGACAATTTGGCTGATAGTGGATTCAAGAAGTAAGGCAGAAGGGGAGGGTGTGGGTGTTAAGAGTACAGACGGCGCACCCCCCCCCTTCCCCAATCACAACACACTTATACTGTGGAGAAGAAAGTCCGTTAAAACTGACCCAGTTGTGGTGAATGGGGTCAGACAGAGGGATCATGGGAACGGCATCTCATCTTTACAGAGTCGTAACAGAACGACGATTTGATGGTTGGGGGGGGGGGGTTGAGTGAATAAGTTGGACAGATGGAGGGGAGGGGGGCACGTTTATGTTTTTTAGTCACTTTCCCTGGACTTTTTTTTTTCTTAATAACCTGGTCACATGACACCTATTGACAGAATCTCATTGGTCGCCAAAATATTGAATGAAGTATATCCCAGATTGTTGTTGTTTTTGAACATTTCAAAATGTCTACCATGTCCCTTCACGCCTTCCTATACATTTGTTTGTTGTTTTTTTAAATACATACATTCTATCACTGACATATGTAAGCTTCTCGTTTGAACAAATACATTCATTAAACATATTTCCTAAAATTATTTCTTTAGATAATCATGAGCGATTATAAACGAAAAAGATTAAGACATTTTCATTTTTTATTTGCCCCCTTCCTCTGTATATGTTTATATCTCAGATCCTATACACCACTAGTGGTTTATAATGCAGGTTGCCCTTCTTTCATTCCAACCATAGCCGATAGTGCAATGACCATGTAGTCACCACGGGGGAGAGACACCGCGATGTGCCTTCACTTTCTCTGTTAGACAGATAAATCCACAGAGAGATACAGATAGATACACAGACGGATAGACAGATAGGTAGATAGATATCCCCCAACCTCCTTACCTTGTTCCAGTGTGGTGTAGGTTCCATATTCAGACTGGGGGTGGGTCCTTTCGCTGTGAGACACGGGCTCGCCAGGGACGATCACTGAGGAGATAAAAAAAAACATAGAACTCTGGTGAGTTCAGGCTCCTGATGACTGACTCGTCAAACTGGGAAAAAAAGGGGGAGGAGGAGGAGACCACTTGTTAAATTTAAATATTACGTCATAGAAGAATTCTAGGTCAAATCCAGGGGTGGGTCTATGTCAGCTGAGGCCCGGGGCGCTGAAGAAAATATGGGCCCCCTTTAGATAAAGAGAGACTTATCAAAATATTTAAATTTGGGCTCAGTGGGGGGCCTCGCTCGGGAGACCTGGACTCGCACCAGCCGCGCCCGTCCTTAAATCCGCCTCTGGTCAACAGCGGAGACTATTTTGAACTGACAGATATAAATTCCGTTTGACCGATATTTCGAATCGACATTTCATTTCTTTTAAAATTTGAAATTAAAACCGTTTCAGCCCAAAATAGTATTCTATAGTACGGTGGAAAATAGTCAAATAAAAAACAAGCAATCTAAGCCTGTTCCATTCTGGACACAGGACGTGTTAGCGCATTTTCGTATTATGTATCAGTACGTATGCTATCTTTCAATAAACATTTGTAAATTTTGGAAATGTTTACAAATTCAATAGTGTAATGCATATATCTGAAAAAAAGATATTAAAAAGACGTTTCTTTATAATTGAAAACAAAATTATTTTCTCTTAAATCTAACTACAAGTGATTTGTGGTCACTGAAATAGGACTCATAATTGAAACATTCTAAATTGTAGTCATTTAATCGTCCGAAAACTCCGTCAATTGTTGTTTGATAAATTGTTGTTGCCAATCTTGGTGAAAGTAGTTCAATGTTGAAGTTTATTTCGAAGAAGTTTTCAATTTCTGCCCCGGGCTGTTTTTGAAATCTTGATTGAAGTCCCCACAAATGATGACGTTTGGTTGATTGAGTTGTGCTGCAATGTTGTCATTGAAGAAATCTTTTACAAACCGATTGTTTATTGATTGAAACATTCTAAATTGTAGTCATTTAATCGTCCGAAAACTCCGTCAATTGTTGTTTTATATAAAATACGGGAAGTAAGTCATGTTGAATAACTGTTACAAAAATAAATAATGATTACGCCCCTTTGATTAGCTTTTATTATTTATATTTAAAATATAAGCAAAACGGTACATAAAAAACTCATATTTTGGCCCTGAGAGGTCAAATCGCAAAATGGACTTTTGATGTACACTTGGCAGGCCAAGACCTACACAATGATATATACATCATGGGTCTAGGACTTGTGGTTGCTGAGATATAGGGCGGTCCATTATTAATATAGCTTATATAGTAAAAAACGGTACTTTATAAGGCCCCTTTTACGGCCCTGAGAGGTCAGATCGCGAAATGGAAAAAAAGTCATTTCTTGGCAGGCCAAGACCTACAAAATGATATATACATCATGGGTCTAGGACTTATGGTTGTTGAGATCTAGGGTGATGACGGACGGACAGACAGACAGACAAAACGGGGACAATAGTGCATTTTTTTTCGAAAATGCTCTAAAAATGGTGGTGGGTGGGGACGGGGTGAGGCTCCTTACCTGAGAGTGGGCGTGGCGATGGCGACTGCAGGTGGGTGGGGATGAGTTTCTCCACATTCTCACCTGGCACCCACAGACTGCTCTGGCCAGTTTCTTTAATGATTTGCCAGGTCAGACCTAAAAATAGAAATCAAAAGGCGACTCAAAATAAAATTTTAAAGAAATCAGCAGCTGCAGATACTTCACTCACAGTGGCATTAACCGGTTTTATGTTTGTGTGTGTATGAACCGTGGCACTAACCGGTTTATCTTAGTGTCTGTATGAACCGTGGAATTAACCGGTTTATGTTTGTGTGTGTATGAACCGTGGCACTAACCGATTTATATTAGTGTGTGTGTATGAACCGTGGAATTAACCGGTTTATCTTTGTGTGTATGAGCCGTGGCTTTAACTGGTTTTTACTATGTGTGTGCTTCTGTCTTACAGCCTAAGACTAGTGTCACACCTTTGCCTTCGAAAAGACCAGGCCAACGACAAGGGAAAGAACCAGTTTCTGACGTCATAATACTGGTGCATTCCTTAGGCACAGCACAGTGTGTAGTCCGGTTTATTGTCCATTTTGAATCTCGCTATGACGATGGCAGTGGTTACGTACGCGCATGTAACATTCACTGCTGCCTGCACGTCAGGAGTATAATGTGTACTATAAGGAGTGGTGGGATCCACTGAGAGAAGAGGAGCGGACACATGGGGTGGTGGGAAAAACTGAGAGAAGAGGAGCGGACGCATGGCGTGGTGGGATCAACTGAGAGAAGAGGAGCGGACACGTCTGTGTGGTGGGATCAACTGAGAGAAGAGGAGCGGACACGTCTGTGTGGTGGGATCAACTGAGAGAAGAGGAGCGGACACGTCTGTGTGGTGGGATCAACTGAGAGAAGAGGAGCGGACACGTCTGTGTGGTGGGATCAACTGAGAGAAGAGGAGCGGACACGTCTGTGTGGTGGGATCAACTGAGAGAGCGGACACGTCTGTGTGGTGGGATCAACTGAGAGAAGAGGAGCGGACACGTCTGTGTGGTGGGATCAACTGAGAGAAGAGGAGCGGACACGTCTGTGTGGTGGGATCAACTGAGAGAAGAGGAGCGGACACGTCTGTGTGGTGGGATCAACTGAGAGAAGAGGAGCGGACACGTCTGTGTGGTGGGATCAACTGAGAGAAGAGGAGCGGACACGTCTGTGTGGTGGGATCAACTGAGAGAAGAGGAGCGGACACGTCTGTGTGGTGGGATCAACTGAGAGAAGAGGAGCGGACACGTCTGTGTGGTGGGATCAACTGAGAGAAGAGGAGCGGACACGTCTGTGTGGTGGGATCAACTGAGAGAAGAGGAGCGGGCACGTCTGTGTGGTGGGATCAACTGAGAGAAGAGGAGCGGACACGTCTGTGTGGTGGGATCAACTGAGAGAAGAGGAGCGGACACGTCTGTGTGGTGGGATCAACTGAGAGAAGAGGAGCGGACACGTCTGTGTGGTGGGATCAACTGAGAGAAGAGGAGCGGACACGTCTGTGTGGTGGGATCAACTGAGAGAAGAGGAGCGGACACGTCTGTGTGGTGGGATCAACTGAGAGAAGAGGAGCGGACACGTCTGTGTGGTGGGATCAACTGAGAGAAGAGGAGCGGACACGTCTGTGTGGTGGGATCAACTGAGAGAAGAGGAGCGGACACGTCTGTGTGGTGGGATCAACTGAGAGAAGAGGAGCGGACACGTCTGTGTGGTGGGATCAACTGAGAGAAGAGGAGCGGACACGTCTGTGTGGTGGGATCAACTGAGAGAAGAGGAGCGGACACGTCTGTGTGGTGGGATCAACTGAGAGAAGAGGAGCTGACACGTCTGTGTGGTGGGATCAACTGAGAGAAGAGGAGCGGACACGTCTGTGTGGTGGGATCAACTGAGAGAAGAGGAGCGGACACGTCTGTGTGGTGGGATCAACTGAGAGAAGAGGAGCGGACACGTCTGTGTGGTGGGATCAACTGAGAGAAGAGGAGCGGACACGTCTGTGTGGTGGGATCAACTGAGAGAAGAGGAGCGGACACGTCTGTGTGGTGGGATCAACTGAGAGAAGAGGAGCGGACACGTCTGTGTGGTGGGATCAACTGAGAGAAGAGGAGCGGACACGTCTGTGTGGTGGGATCAACTGAGAGAAGAGGAGCGGACACGTCTGTGTGGTGGGATCAACTGAGAGAAGAGGAGCGGACACGTCTGTGTGGTGGGATCAACTGAGAGAAGAGGAGCGGGCACGTCTGTGTGGTGGGATCAACTGAGAGAAGAGGAGCGGACACGTCTGTGTGGTGGGATCAACTGAGAGAAGAGGAGCGGACACGTCTGTGTGGTGGGATCAACTGAGAGAAGAGGAGCGGACACGTCTGTGTGGTGGGATCAACTGAGAGAAGAGGAGCGGACACGTCTGTGTGGTGGGATCAACTGAGAGAAGAGGAGCGGACACGTCTGTGTGGTGGGATCAACTGAGAGAAGAGGAGCGGACACGTCTGTGTGGTGGGATCAACTGAGAGAAGAGGAGCGGACACGTCTGTGTGGTGGGATCAACTGAGAGAAGAGGAGCGGACACGTCTGTGTGGTGGGATCAACTGAGAGAAGAGGAGCGGACACGTCTGTGTGGTGGGATCAACTGAGAGAAGAGGAGCGGACACGTCTGTGTGGTGGGATCAACTGAGAGAAGAGGAGCGGACACGTCTGTGTGGTGGGATCAACTGAGAGAAGAGGAGCGGACACGTCTGTGTGGTGGGATCAACTGAGAGAAGAGGAGCGGACACGTCTGTGTGGTGGGATCAACTGAGAGAAGAGGAGCGGACACGTCTGTGTGGTGGGATCAACTGAGAGAAGAGGAGCGGACACGTCTGTGTGGTGGGATCAACTGAGAGAAGAGGAGCGGACACGTCTGTGTGGTGGGATCAACTGAGAGAAGAGGAGCGGACACGTCTGTGTGGTGGGATCAACTGAGAGAAGAGGAGCGGACACGTCTGTGTGGTGGGATCAACTGAGAGAAGAGGAGCGGACACGTCTGTGTGGTGGGATCAACTGAGAGAAGAGGAGCGGACACGTCTGTGTGGTGGGATCAACTGAGAGAAGAGGAGCGGACACGTCTGTGTGGTGGGATCAACTGAGAGAAGAGGAGCGGACACGTCTGTGTGGTGGGATCAACTGAGAGAAGAGGAGCGGACACGTCTGTGTGGTGGGGTTACAGTAGCCCCCCACCCCCCCCCATTCCATAAAAGTATATCTTTAGTTTTGTTCGTGAAACAGAATTTTTAAAATAAAAATACACATGTGTATTATGGGATGGACGCACGGGAAAACGTTGAACATTTTGATACACAAACATAAGCTACACACATAACATACGCCACACAAAATAAAACTGATGTGGTTCATATTCTATGCACAGATTTACTCTTTTACTTTGCTGATTCACACACTTCAAGGGTTTTACCGTACCGTGAAACAGAGTCGTGATTCTCAATGCATTAATAATCCTAATCTTGTAGTTTATCGCGACCTTCCTAAAATTCGCCCCCCTCGACCCATACTCTGAGACCCACTGATGCAAGATTTCAAAACTGACTGGTAGATAGTTTCCCGCGCACTTGATCTTTAGCATGTTTAAAAATTTTTTAAAAAATACCACATGTAATTTAAATAGATGAGAGTACATTGTACGTTCTAAATATACTAAAGACTTCTACTGACACCGGTTTAATCCAGGTTGTTCTCTCCCCCTTTGATGTTCATTACCTCCTTTTACCCGAGATCCAGTGTTATTGAGTACCGGGCGATACTTGCCTGGATCCATTTCTTAAGTTGCCACTAACAGTCGGCAATTTCACTGAATTTCGTTTGAACTCCACGCGGCAGACATGTATCTTATCGTCCCAAACCATGAATTAATGTTGTGTGCCCCGGGACGCTGCAGTGGAATGTTGTTGGGTCAAAAATGGCGCCCTGTCTAAAGTGATAATAGGGGGCACAGCGTTCCGGTCACCTCCCTCCCCTCCCTCCCCCTTGCACATTCCTTTCTCGGGTGTTACGCCACTTCACACTAGACTCGAATATCTTTTTTTTATAAAGAAAAAAAAATCAGTTTTGTTCAAACGGCATTCGAAGTGACGTAATCCTAGAACCCAATCAAACCAGAGTTAGCCCCCCTCCCCTGATTTTTTGTGATATGTGATACTATTGTAAACAAGGAAGTGGTTATGTCACCTTTAACCTCCCGTGACCCAGGACCCTATACGTGTACATTGTCTTCAATCAGCGCAAGAGTCTCTTAAAAAAAAAGAATGACGTGTGTCAATTAAGACTTGTGTTAACGGCGGGCACAAAGAACAATGCATGAGTCTGCTATTTAGAAAGATAACTGCATGAGTCTTCTATTTACAAAGATAACTGCATGAGTCTTCTATTTACAAAGATAACTGCATGAGTCTGCTATTTACAAAGAACAATTAAGTAGTATGTTATTAATAAAGTACAATTAATTAGTGTGCTATTTACAAAGAACAATGAATTAGTTTGCTATTTACAAAGAACAATGAATTAGTCTGCTATTTACAAAGAACAATGCATCAGTCTGCCATTTTTCTTGTAAGTTGATAGCATGAAATAGTCCTATTGGGCATTCTGTTTGCGCTGCATGCGTTTGATTGACACCGGCCAACAAATGACAGCAGGTATTGAAAGACGGTAGGCATGCAGATGGACAGACAGACACAGGCACGCCGAGAGGGGGGCAGGGAGGTCATTGCCAGGGGCGCCGCATCTGTAAGGGGGTCCGGCCGCCCCGACCATGTAAATTTTTTCACGACTTTTTGTTTATTAAGGGGCCCGCAATGATGTCCTGCCCTGGGGCCCGTGTTGGCTCTCGGCGCCACTGGACAGATAGATAATAAGACGTGTATAGAACGTTGGTGTAAATGCAGCATGAATTACACTTAATGGCGACTAAAGCAAGAAAAACAAACAGACAGGAATGTAGAAGGGGATTGGGGGGGGGGGGACACATGCATGAAAGAAATATTCAGTGATGCAGAAATGTGAATGGTGAGACAGAGCTAGAGCCGTGATTCAACAGACGGTGTAGCCATACGAAGTAATGTTATGGTAGCCATGTCAGCATGAACAAATAAATACATTAGTCAGTCGTATGTGTGACCACAGGAAGAGCAATTCCTAGTGACTGTACATGGAATCTCGTATCAAGGATTGTTATACGGTGGACCATTATTGAACGTGATTCATTTGAGGTAGTGTTTCTCAAAGTGTGGTAGGAGTGCCCCAATGGGTACGGCGAAAACTTCAGTGGGGGGGCCTTGGAGGGGCTGAGAATCAGTGCCGAACCTAGGTATTTTGGGGGCCCGCCGGGGGCCCTGGCCTCTTTGGGGGGCCCCAGCATTTTGACACTCGACATCATGACATGAGATAATGTACTTATTTATTAAATATAAAAAATGTTTGGGCCCCCTCAAGCTGGGGCCCGGGGGACTTTCGAATTGGGGCCCCCTCTCTCTCCCTAGTTACGCCTCTCTGAGCATATTTCGTAAACATGCACGACTGAAGCGAAAACAATGCAATGAGTGGAGACCATGAACATTATTCACGCTGTCTTTTTACAAAGGGGTACTCAGTAATGATGGGAGACCATAAACATTATGCACACTGTCTTTTTACTTGGGGGTACTCAGTAACACGAACGGAATTGGGTAGGGGGGGGGTGTTCACAGGTGTCAAAAGTCTGGGAGACACTGAATTAAGATGTTAACACAATATAAAAGACAGAAGACCTCAAGAGAGAACCAGGGCTGCCAACTCTCTCTACGTATAATTATCCAGAGATATGTGAGAAACATAGAAGTATGTAGCCACAAATATCTATATAAATAATAGCGGTGTGGGTTCTGCGTTAAATCGAAAGTAAATAATTAATACAACAGTATTCCAGTTTAAAATCGTCAAACGTAAACAATAGTAATAAAAATCATGAAAAAATCGGATCTGTCCGAAACCAAAAAATAACCTAGCCTGCTGATCAAACCTAAGGGAATATAACTCTAGGCAAAGGTTTTGCAGGGTACAGCTAGTTTAGCAAATAATCATCATTGCATATCACTTTAAAAAATATCCAGATCTATTACACACATTATTTTTTTTCTTTGCCTCAGATAGCTTAAAAAAATATAAATGTGGAAATAAATTATTATTTAAAGTGTGTGTTAAATAAATGTACAGCCCTTATGGCTGCCAACTCTCACTGTTTCCATGTTGTTTTTATAATGTGTGTATTAATATAGCACTTATGGCTGCCAACTCTCACTGTTTCCAGATTGTTTTTTTTAATGTGTGTATTAAAATATGGCTTTCTTATGGCTGCCAACTCTCACTGTTTCCATGTTGTTTTTATAATGTTTGTATTAATATAGCACTTATGGCTGCCAACTCTTACTGTTTCCATGTTGTTTTTATAATGTGTGTATTAATATAGCACTTATGGTTGCCAACTCTCACTGTTTCCAGATTGCTTTTATAATGTGTGTATTAAAATATGGCTGCCAATGCAAAATTGTATCCATATTTTTTTTAAATGTGTGCATATTATTATCTTGAGGTCAAACTGTGCCAGGCGATCTAAATTTGGGACAGAGAAGATTTAAACAACTCCACAGCAGGCGCGGGTAGCAATCGATAATGAATTAGTTTAAGAAGGGAGTTAACTGCTGTGAACTCGGATAAAACAGGGGCACTCACTCAATGTAACAAGCTTGAGAATGAGATCAAATGGACAGATTATGACGTGTTTCTGACGATCGATTCCTATATATATAAATACACAGACAGCCACATACACATGCATTTATAAACATACAAACACATACATGCATACAGACACACACATACATGCATACACTGTGTGTCAGAGGTTGTTTGTGTGTGTGTGTGTACGTATATTGCTGAACCGACCAGAGATTCTCTAGATAAAATCAATATGTTTTTTAATGTTTTTTCCAAGTCTGTATCAACTATCAAGGTATCCTGGCATACGCTTATTCAAATATCTAGCCTGGTAAACCTTGTTTTAATTGTTTTAAATCAAGAACTTCTTGTCCTGGACTGACCGGGAGAGTAAGATTCACGCTCCAGGTGTATCACGGCGCCGCATTTCACGTGTATTTAGCATTCCGTTAAATCAAGAACTTCTTGTCCTGGATTGACCGAGAAAGATGCATGCCCCCGCGTGTATCACGGCGCCGTATACCACGTGTATTTAGCCTTCCGGGATGCGAGCAGACGGACATTGCTGATGACGTGGGACAGAATACAATGAATGAAAGTATCTTAATACCAGAATAAAGGGACGCTTATTTAGTGGCTAAAAACATACAAAATAAATAAATCAGATGAATTCATTATCCACACCCTGGACATCCATTATCCAGTCGTCTGGTGGATATTAATGAGAATATCAGTTTATCAACGGATCTGGGTCACAATGACATGGCACACAGGGTCGAGGCGTGAGTGTTACCGGTCATAAGTCTTAGAGGAAAAAATTATTGATGTTCTTATGCTATATACAAAGTACAAACGAACATAGATGTATATATTTATATAAATTATTAGACTAAGAGCATATACTAATAGTTATTTAATTATGAATGATTATGCTATGGGGCCGTCCATAAAGTACGTCACGCTCCAAGGGGGAGGGGGTATAAGAAAGTGTGACAGTTTGTGACAGGGGGGAGGGGGGGTCAGGCCAAGTGTGACGTCACATTTTTATATATATTTTTAATTTTCTTTCTAATTTAATTTTTTTTTATTTTTTTAGTAAAACTTAATAGTTTTAAAAATAATTTTCAAAAAATTTTGTGAAACACTTGAATTAGTTTTATGTCAAAATAGCATGAAATGCATATATTTTCAATGTGTTGTTCACAGTTCCTGATGCTAGTTAGGAGAGCTAATATACTGTTTTATGTGTAACCTTATCGAAAGTGTTATTATTTCTTTGTTGTCTGCTGCATAATTTTATCACTGATCAAGAAATTTGGAATTTGTATTATAATACAAAAAAAGTAATTGAAGTTGCAATCCATCACTTCGTTAAAATAATCTTGATGCCTTATTCCTTGCAACTAATGCACCAGGAAGAAATGCTTATAATCGCGTGTAACGTCAAATGGCTCCATTTAGCATAGAATTGTCTGGTGTCATATTGCCAAATGAACATTATGGGAGTCACTTTGATTCGCAGGGCAGAACAATAAATGAGGATTTGGAAAGAACAAACTTCAAGTGTTGCAGGTGAAACTTTAGCTTAAATCTGGTCGCATGTGATTGTTGACCAATTTCCAACAGTTGCAGAATATATCAAACCTGAGAAATCTAAATTGGATGCAGCAGGACTGATGTCGAAGGATAAGGAATGGTTTGACCATCATGTTCGCACCAGCCAATACTTCACTCAAATTGTGAAATGTCAGGACATAAAATGTTGCGACAAAGTACGGAGCTCATTTTTCAACGTTTTACCTTTGAGATTATTTCCTCCTTCAAATCCAATCCCAATCAACCAAACAACTGATGGGCTCAGAGCTTCAGAAAGAGCAGATGCAGATGCTCATAAATTTATTTCATTGTTTGTGGCACAAATTCTCAAATTTGATGACATTATGCCAAGATCAACAAGAGTTTTTAAAGTGCAACCATATGATCTTTATTGTCCATCTTTGCAGATCAGCTTACATGATCGAATTTGCAAAGTGTGTTACTTATACTTTGCCTCACTAACAATGTTGAAGAAACATACAGGATAACACAGAGCTCGGGCGCAGGAGAATGTAAAAAAGTAAAGTTCCCTTAGCCCTATAGGGCCATCGGGGCAGATGAAGTGTAGAATTCATCTGTTTCTATAGCCTAGGCATATGAAGGGATTGTGTGGTTTGCACAACGCCTAGCCGCCTTTACTCCCCCAACATAAAGTCAGGTACCCATTTAAAACTGGGTGGAATAGGGGACTTTCACCAGGACCTGAAAAAAGTCCTAAGATTTTCACCGAGATTCGAACCCGGGACCCTCCGGTCGACAGTCAAGCGCTCTACACTACTCGACCACCCGTCACCTAAGAGAATGTGCCAACCCCAAATTTTCCAGAATCAACTCAGATAAAATGCATCCGTCTATCACAATCTCGCCTTTAGGGCTGTGTTGCGATGGTCGTTTGTCTGTGGGGAAGCTAGTTCTGAACTGGATACGTGAGGTCAATAATTTATATTTGCATACAGCCACGTGACGAGTAAATACAGAACGACTCAAGTCGGGTGCGATTAACAACACTTAGACTTTATTCAAAGCAGATATATATAAACATATAGTTCTAAAAAGAACTCTTAGCTGGGCCGCTAAGTTACAATATGCAAATCATAAGTATCCAAATAGCTCTAAAGGAGGTTTAGAGTCCGGAGTCAAACAGACTCGTATGACGTGGGCCCCTCGGAGTGGGGGAATGCGCGTATAGTCCTGTCCCCGCAAGGGATGTACTGCTCCCCGATTAATAAAACTCTTCGCCTTTTATATCATTGGAACATACTCTGAAACATACATCATGTCGTGTCATCCAGGTGTACTGATGAACGGGGCTCAGTTATCATCTAGCCTGGTCCGAGGAATTAATCTCATGGGGGAAGGTGAAAGATGGACGGCTCCGCCGAAGACGGGTCGTCACGAGCCATTGGGTTTACTAACAAGCCTGCGCGTGTCAGTCCATCGTTCGTCCGTTCCAATTCGAGAGGAGAGGGGGAGAGGGGTGTAGAGATAAACAAGGAGGTTGTGGTGGGGGTATGAGAAAGGGGGTGGGGGTTAAACGCGGGAAGATGTCTTAAATACAGTTTGTAACACCGTCCTCCTTTGAGAATCGCTTCTAGAAGGCAAAGAGAACTCATGGCAATTATAGGAAAATGCACATTCAGAGGATGTTGAGTGGCTAGATGAGGATTAAGTTGATCTGTCTGCAATTAATCTTCCAGGAAACGATGATGGGGAAAGATTTATGCCAGTCGTAACTATGGATGAACACTTATCTTAACAATGGATGGATGATTTCTAGTGATTTTTTTTAAAAATAGAACATAATTCACAGGCTTACTATAAACATATTCAATATAGCACCAGAGCTGCTCACATAATTTGTCAATCTAGTCCTTTTTTTAGTCGCATTGTTTTGTTGCCATATTTATTATTTAATCACTGGTTGAGGTCAGTTTCGCTAATCTACTTCTTATCCTGTGTCAATAGAATGCATAATCGGAAGATTATCTCAAAGTTGACCCCACTCATTGTAAATGAATAGGTAGCAGAGAAATGGTGTTTATTATATAATTTTCAAGTCTAATTTTTGCATTTTTTTTTCAATTCAATTGATTGAGTTACTGTTTCAAAGAATAACTGAGACTAATGTTCACAATTGGTTATTCTACTATTAAAGTCATTTAATAATCTGATAGTTCTTTTAATATTTATAGTTTAAGGCAGTTTAATAGTGAAGTGCGATTTAAATTTTCGATTAAATTTTAATTAGCTATTAATGAAAATTTTTTTCAAAAGTTTGACGTACTTTAGGGGGGGGGGGGGTCCTGAGATTTGTGACACTTTGTGACGGGGGGGAGGGGGGGTCGAAAATCGTCAAAAATAGCGTGACGTACTTTATGGACGGCCCCTAACTCTGTTCAATAAACGCAGTACCATTATATTTCAGTTTCTATAAATACCAATTTGACCGGCAACAATCACGCCTCGTTTTCGATGGCACATGTTTATCAAACTTGTTTGTTTTTACTTTTTTTTTTTTTGCTTTACTTCCTTTTAGGGGAGTACACATATTATTAGCCTCGTCATAAAACTGACAACTAAATTTAGTTTAAAATCTTCACCAGTTGAATGTATTTTCTCATTAGTGTGACTTTCTATTCCCAGAAAGGTTCAAAAGCGTTCAATACAATGTCCATCTTCTAAGTACCTAGGTACTTTATACAAATTAGCTGACCGCTATGTGAAATGAGAGTTCAATATGCTAGCAAATAGATTCAGTGAGTTGTGCCGGTTAAGAATTCACGCGCCAATTTTAAGTCAGCGAATGTCTTGACAAACTCCACGGAAACAAGTCTTATACAATTTGACTGGTAGAAGCATAGATATATAAGACTAGATCGCTTATGCTTATTCAATAGAGACCGAAAAAGTGTTATATTCGCGACCCTAACTTTAAAAAGAGAAGAGTACAATTCTGTACAGTTCTTTATTTTTTACCGAAAAAGATTTCCTTCCTTTTAATAAAAAAAAATCCCCATTCATGCTAGAGGTTGGCGCTTTTAAAATCAACTGATGTGTCCGAAAAAATTATATTTGACGGTTAGTAATAATATAAGCTTGTATTATTTCATGTGATTCCGTATTCGAAGAATTTCTTTAACCTGTTTATAAAGTTTATTATTTTTTTAGAGCTCAAACTAAGCGTACTACGTCATCATAGTTGCAAAGAATGTGTAAAAATATATAGGTTATACAGAAATGTACTCTTCTCTTTTTAAAGTTATGGTCCGCACAATATATATCTATGCATAGCCCGTTAGCGATCTAGTCTTATATATATCTATGGCAGAGGTGTGCGGATCTTGCAATTTAGCGTCCGCGTCCGTCCGCGGATCTCTATCAATGATCCGCGTCCGCAGAATCTTAAAACATTGGTCCGCAGTCAGTCCGCGCGTTCACATTGCTGAAATTTAGCTGTTTAAATGACTTGAAATTTTTTATGGTAACGCTAAAGAAGATCCGCGTCAGTCCGCGAGTCCGCAACTTAACCATACGAAGCGTCTGCTGTCAGTCCGCGGATTCGGAAAAGTCTGCGGGTCTGCGTCCGCAAGCGGACGCGTCCGCTGTCCGCTCATCTCTGATCTATGGGTAGAACATTTCATCTGGGTGCCATTTTTTTAAAACATTATTGATGAACCCATTCATTTTAAACTCAATGCACGTGCTGTTCCGGAAACCTCATTAAATGACATGCGCGCGCAAGTCTGTGCATTGGTCAGCTACGTCACTAACCATCTTTTTCTAACCACACTCGGTATGTGAAGGGGCGCTGAATGCTCGTAGTGGGGAAAAAAAAAGTTCGCCAGACATAAAATATGTTTGTAAGCCCCAAGTGTGGAGGCTGAAAGCTAAGATACTAAGGTAGAAGATGTGGACCAAATAAATCTACTCTGTCGACTTCAGCAGATGCGAGGGAAGTAATAGTTTGTGGGGCACACACATCGGTCATAGCTGTTTGTGTGTGGGGGGAACTAAGAAACGACAGGAATCAGAAACGCTTTTTTTTTATCGCGGGGGCCCAGGTTTATCCAAAACAGCCCCTGCGTGAATTTTCCCAAAAGGCCCCTGCGAGGTTTTTTCAAAAGATGGCCCCGGCTCCAGTCTAATCGCCCACGCAGAGCGAGCGGTTGTTGAGTGAGTATTACGAGATATTTATCTCATCATTAAAATTAACGGCAACTTAATCAGATGGAAGGGGGGTGTAAGGTGTGGAGGGCGCCAGATGGTTGTGGCGCACAGCTTGCAGATCACTTCGCCCCCACCCCTGCATTATAATTACCCCCCTCCACCTTCCTCACCACACCCCAACGTTTTGAAATGTTCCGTGCACACCGTCAAGTCAAAACAAGAACCGTCATTGAGGCTACACATTACACACAATCGTACAAACCCGATGTCTCCGTAACTCTTTCCAATTAATAAGTGCATTAAGCTGTAGACGGTTGGAGAGAAAAGATTCAATAAACCAACGATGCTGACAGTATATAGACTACATGTGTGGTGCTTGATATCAAGTTAGGAGAAAAGAGTCAATCAACCAACGATGATGACAGTATATAGACTACATGTGTGGTGCTTGATATCAAGTTAGGAGAAAAGAGTCAATCAACCAACGATGCTGACAGTGTATAGACCACATGTGTGGTGCTTGATATCAAGTTGTTGTTTTTTGATTACTTTGGATATTTTTAACTGAGTCATCACTGTCTCACATTTAATGGCCGGAGGGTGTGTTTACAATAGCACGGAGGTGGTTGGGGGGGGGAGGGTTGGATTCTTGCTGGATTATTAATTATTTTGCTATGTGTGGGTGTGTCAATTCAAGAAGACGAGATGGCTGAACACAGAGGCGTACCGATAGGGAGGCATCATGCCCCAGGCGCTACTTACAAAGGGGTGCCAAATGGTATATTTTACATATAATATTATATGGTTTTCGAATGGGGGGGGGCGCTAAAAAGATATTAAAAAGTTATTGTGCCCCGGGCGCGAGTTAAGCTCGCTACGGCACTGGCTGAACACACGACAAACTTTTGAGAATTAAAAGTCACACAATAACACACACACACACACGGACAAGAATGCTACTACTCACGTTAAAACGTGAATTATTTCACGTTGCGACTGTTCAAATAGTTTTTAAGTTCTAAGCTTTCAAAACACAAGATAAAAATTGGGCCAGCACTCTTATACAACACGCTGTTACCACTGAACAAACACGACGAGAAACAAGTTATAAGACAACAAGCAACTTACGTTGCTGCCCTGCCGTCCCATCATCTGCCCTACAATCCAAAGGGTCCGAGCTGCTGTCGTTCCTGCTGTGATCCCCGACAGACTCCCTGTGACCCCTGCGCCCCCCCGCCGATACGGCCTCCTCGGCCCCGCGTGAGGCGTGAGGCGCGTCCATCTGTCTGTCGGATCCGTAAGGCTCTTCCTTGGGGCTCAAGAGTCTGGAAGAGGAGGAGGGCGCCTGATGCAGGGGAGGCCACCATGGGGCGGCCCCCGGTGTAGGCCTGCGCGGCGGCCCGGTCCCACGACGCCAACTCGGCCTGATCGGCCACGGCCCTCCTGTTCCCAGACACGACCAGGTCCGTGGGCCTCTGGTCGGACAGAGAGGACGATGAGCCGCTGGACAGCCTGGAGCCCCTCCTGTCCTTCATCCCGGACAGCGACGAGGGCGACTGGAGACCGCTGGAGCCGGAGCTGGTGGCGGACGAAGACGAGAGCAGATGCTGGTGGTGGTGGTGATGGTGGAGCTGCTGCTGCTGGTGGTGGTGGTGGTGGAGCGGGGAGTCGCGGTTCGGAGTGTCGGAGCTGCCGGGGCGACTGGACGGTCGCTCAGAGCCGCTGCCGTTGCTGCCAGACCGGCTGGGCCCCCGGTGGGCGGCGGGCGGTTCGTGCATCGGCCCGGGGGCCGGGCTAGGGGCTCTGGCAAGCCTGGTGTCCTTTGGCTGGCCCGTGTCCGGGAGTCGATGGGCGGGGCGATCCATTCTGTTTAGTAAACTGTGCTTAAACCATGCTGGGGACAAAAAGTAGAAAAAACAGGATAAAGCACAGGACAGGGGAATAAACTGCACGTAGTTTAGAGCATTTTATTCTTAACGATACCATGAGTAGCACAAACAATGTCACAGTTAGTTCTAGCCACATAACAAACATTGTCACAGTTAGTTCTAGCCACATAACAAACATTGTCACAGTTACTTTTAGCCACATAATCAGTGCTTGATTTAAGAAAAAACCAGTGCCGGGGATGAAAACAAAAATTCTGCAGAGCCGGGGGATAAATATCTATGGTTTCATTCCCGGCAGGGATATATTAGCTAAAACAGAGCCCATCCCCGGCGGTAAATCGAGCCCTGCACATAAATATATAGCATACAGAAAACGCATCGCTATTTTGTAAAACGTCCTTTAATAATGACGAAATATCCAGTCTTGACCACGTGTTGGAAGTAGGGGCAGGTCACCCTTACCTTAAATATTCCTTACATAATTTACTACCAGGCGTGTCCAATCACCTGTGTTTCCCCGTGCTGCCTCCGTGGTCATTCAACTATTGGCTACGGCGGGAATAAAAGAAGGACACTGTAATAAACAGTCCCATTAATTAATGGTTTATGGGATCTTTTAACTTACTTACCAATCTAATAGGGCCTACCAACCGTTCAGTCAAGATAACATGCAAATTATGTTGATGGTAGTTTTGCAATCGCTGCAAAATATGATGCGCCTTGTTAAACATATATTATTTAGCTACTAAGTTTGTCAAATTTTCGTTTGGTGTGAATTTCAAGTTTCGCACACATTTCACGATTTTCATTTTTAATACGTGAATCAACAAAGTGAACATATCAGTTTCTTAATTTACTTGTATTTCATGAATAGTTTCATAACTCAGTGATTGGATTGTTTACTGTTCGACAAGGTGCACAATCAAACATAAAAGAAAACATACTCTGATGTTCAAATGCAGTATATTATAGATTGCAAACTAACGATGGACGAAAGGCGATTCAAAATAAATAAATAAATAAATCAGGCAACGGGAATTTCCCGAATCAATGTCAAGTCACCCAGTTTTAGAATCCAAATGCTGATAAGCCAAATTATTTGATATGGAGAAATAAAAACATTGTGTGTGATGGATGGAAAATGTGGCCAATTTTTTTTTAAAGCACAAACATAAATAATACATCGAGAGAAGCAATCGTATCTTCTTAATGTATCAAACATGCAAGTGACGTCTGCTGATTTTAAATCGAACATGTGATCACTATTGTTGTATATTGTCTATTTTATTAAAAGTCCGGATCATAACCGAAAACTGCGCGCTGCACAAGATATTGGCTGAGCGCAACTTTTGATGGCAATTTAATGTATTGTGCGCTACAAAATAGTATACACGCAAACACGGTGAAAGGTTTTATAATGTGTGTGCGCGCACATGAGGGACTTTGTTGAGTTGTAAGCGCGGCTTCAATTGAGTCATTATTTCATCAATTAATTACTTTTGCTCATTTTATCATGAAAAAAATGAATATGGTTTTTTAGGGGTAGTTCACAACTGTGTCAATTTTTTAACCCCCCCCCCCCATATAACAAAAATAAGAAATTTGAAACCACCCCCACCCCAACCCCTTCGGTGTTACATGATATGTGAACGGCCCCTTAGAGTATTTATAAAAAAAACAAACAGAATTCTCTCTGGACTGGTACTATTGCCTACCGCGGGACCGCCGCGAACGAGGTGGTGTGTCGGTGTCTGAGTGAGAGGGGGGGGCTATTGTTTCTATAGCAGCCCCCTGCCCGGCACATTTATCTGTTTATTTAATCTGGAACAGTTTATTTTTATTACGTTACTATCCTCCTTGTCCTATTAATTTCCCCAGAAAAAAACAAATTCTGAGTAAAAAAAACACACACAGCACACCCACGGATTTTTTTTTTGTTCTGCCAAGAATGTTCTCACACGGCCGTGATATATAGGCAAGTTCATCGTCTTCTAATGCCGTGGTATATATAGGCAAGTTCATCGTCTGCTAAAAACAAACCAAACACATACATACATACATTTCACACGAGAAGAATGTGAGATAGAGAGAAAAAACGGCAATAGGTAATTTTTATTTTCCTCTTGACACTTAGCCTCCTGAATAGGCACGGTTTAAAATAAATAAACAGCCAAATTTTACAGCCAAAATTTTTAAGGTCGGAACCGACAATATAACTATGGTCGAATCTATAAATGGAGTAGACAATGATCAGACAATATCATTGTACTTGTAGATACTATTAATCTAATGTTCATTTCATAATTAACTTAAAAATAATAATGAGTGGAACGGACTAATACATAATAACGTGTTGGCTGATAATGTTTACCCCCGATACACATACACATCTTTTTTTTTGTTTTCTTGAATCGTAATATATTTGATATAATTTCATGTAATATTTGTGTAAGGAGAGTCCTGGGTTCGAACTTCAGTGAGAAACTTTGGATTTTCTCAGGTCCTCGTTTAAGTCCCCCAAGTCTGACCAGCTTAAAATGGGTCACTGACTCACAGCCACGCTTATTCACCACACACTTCTTATTCTTTAATTGTTTTACAGATCATTTCAGAGTAGTACTATGACTCGGACGAGGGACAGGTGGCAGAGCGATGGAATGTCGCGCTGAGTCCCAGGTTCGATCCTCTACGAAAACCAAAGGAATTTTCCAAGGTCCTGGTTAATGACCACAAGTCCACCCAGTTTCAAATGGGGGGGACCTGACTTAAGTTGGGGAAGTGAAGCCGGCTGATCGTTTTGCTAACCACACAATCCCTTTATGTCCAGAGGTTACTAAAACAGATGAATTCTACACTTTATCTGCCCTGATGAGCCCTTGGGCGGGCTTAAGGGAACTTTACTGTCACACCCAGGGAGCTCTAGTCAGTGGACGCGCATAACAGAATATGTATTTAAAAAGTACGATGTTCTGTCTGTCACACAGGGGGAGCTGGTGGCGCGAGACACAATGTAGGACTTACAAATCACTGAGCTATATAACTAAGCTGTGTGTAGAACTTGCAAATCACTGAGCTATATAACTTAGCTGTGTATAGAACTTGCAAATCACTGAGCTATATATAACTAAGCTGTGTATAGAACTTTCAAATCACTGAGCTATATAACTAAGCTGTGTATAGAACTTGCAAATCACTGAGCTATATAACTAAGCTGTGTGTAGAACTTACAAATCACTGAGCTATATAACTAAGCTGTGAGCCGTCGAGTTATATCACAGCTCAATGTAAACATTAAAATGCCGAAAGTTAACGTGACCCATTTTTTGTTTGTATAACGAAAAGAATGACCGACATAAATAGGTCTTTTTTTTTACAATGAAATAAACATACCTCCACTCCTGGGGGGGAGAATCAAAGATAAGAGAAACATTTTTTTTTCAGTATGGAGAGATACACTAGAAAGAGAGAATCGAATGACTTGTAACCATGTGTACGGTAATAATGCTAACAAGACCATGTTTTGTGTTTTCCAACAGGCCATCTTTGTCTCAGCTAATGTACACACATCGCGTCACAGATCGCGCACAAATTATCGACGGGGGAAATCGGTTGAATGTGGAGATTTACACATTTTTATTTCCTCATATCAATCGGAGGACAAAACAGGAATGTTATATAACATAGATCAGACACACCTACCACTCCACCCCCAACTATAAACATAATTTGTGTTTATTCGTTAATGTGGCATCATCTCACAATGTATTAGACAACCGATGAGTTCAGTGGGATATCTGTGCAACACTACTATCTTGGGTCCGGTGTTGCCAGGTGTTTTTAAGCACAAAAAAACCGTCGAAACTAAAATAAGAAACCCGCCAAAAAACCCCGGCCAGATAAAAGTTACAGAGAAAAAGATTTTAAATGTTTTTGTTTTCTCGTAAGTAGGTCACACAGAGCGTTGAACGCTTAGTACACATTTTACTCGTGTTTGTGAGCATTAATTATAATAGATGTTAGACATTATCATGTGTACTAATACAAATCATGACTGACAGAGGCATTCACTGACAGGAAGCCTCTGCGTCAGTTGAGGTTGTGTGTGTGTGGGGGGGGAGAAGAGAGGTCATAGGTGATTGGTTTTCTATCCCTGTTCCACTTATCTGAATAAAACAAACATTCTTTTAACTGAATCGTATTACAGGTTCTGCAGCTATAATCTCAACACTGAATCGTATTACAAGTTCTGCAGCTATAATATCAACACTGAATCGTATTACAAGTTCTGCAGCTATAATATCAACACTGAATCGTATTACAAGTTCTGCAGCTATAATATCAACACTGAATCGTATTACAAGTTCTGCAGCTATAATATCAACACTGAATCGTATTACAAGTTCTGCAGCTATAATATCAACACTGAATCGTATTACAAGTTCTGCAGCTATAATATCAACACTGAATCGTATTACAAGTTCTGCAGCTATAATATCAACACTGAATCGTATTACAAGTTCTGCAGCTATAATATCAACACTGAATCGTATTACAAGTTCTGCAGCTATAACATCAACAATGCATCTAATTGCACTCGCCAGGGCCCCGACCTGTGAGGGGCCCAACAGAGCCAACATTTTAAATTTATTTTTATATGTCTCTTTTTAATTTAGGGGCTCAATATTTTCTGCGCCAGGAGCCTCTACTGAGCCATCACTAACACCCTCGCACTATTTAACGGATTATAACAAACGCCAGACCCCCGTTACCAGTCCTCGTTATTTCTAGTATAATGTGGACGCTAGGTGATAACATAAAAAAAATTTTATGAAACCACTTGCAATCGAGGAACTTTTATGTGTAATTTAAGAATATAAATTGCATTTTTGATTTTTTTGAAAAAGTTCCCCACCTCCCCATTTTTTGGAAGAAAAAAGTGAAAAAAATATTTTTTTTTCAAAAAAAAAAGGACGTTTTTTTATCTTAATTCAAAAGAGTATTAATAATAACTAATCAACTTTTATTAAGATATAGATATTAATAAGATATAGAACAGTTAGTAATATGTACAGAATGTACAAGAAATGTTCAAAACATATTTTGTCCTATGAACTTCAGATTCAAAAATTCAATTTTTCTCGATTTCGCATGAAGTTCCGCCATCAGTTTCACAGCACGTTCAGCAATTCGTTAGATCTGGGAATGTCAATTAATGACTTCTCGACTGACCAATGGGTCTTTAAACACTTAATTGCCTTCTTGCATTTTATCTTGATGAGTGAGGTAAACAGTTCATTGAAGGACGCTTCATTGTAGTGTTGCGAATCGAACCAAACATTTGCCCATTCGTAGCAGATGAAGTTGCAGGCAGAAGCGAGAATACTGCGAAACTCTGGTATCAGAAATAATGCTATAACAGTAAATATTGCATGTGAGTTCCATCTTGCCTGGTGTAAATTTGGTAATTTATTCCAGCTGATGCGAGGCCAACGTGGGTTCTCGCCTGTGCTAACATCTTTTGTCGCAAGAAGCGGTAATCAGCTTGAAGAGTGACATAGTTTTGTGTTAATTTGCCCATGAAGGAATAGTTGAGTTCTTGTTTGATCATTGGCTCTTGAATAAGAAAATTCATGACAGGTTTCAGAAGAAGGTCGAGTACATGGTGATGACAGTCAATATATTGTGGCTTCTGAAAGCCATTGCTCAAGACATCATCCTGTATGAGCTTTACAATCCCGTGCAAATGGTCAGTATTTCTGCGGTCGTGTTGCAAATTAACATACAAATATTTTCTCAAGCATCATATTCATCTATTAGCTGTTGTAGTTCATTGTGAATGGCCGCGGCAGAACCACTATCACATTTGAGAATACCGAGTTTGATTTCGGTTGTCATCTTTTTCAGCAAACCTACTTGATTCTCTTCCCTTTGCACTCTTTTACCATCAAACTGGATACAATAGGGATTTTGCTTTGAAGTTTTTGAACAATTTTAGTTTTCATTTTCCGTCCTTCAGAGATTACTCATTTCCAGACACCCGCCTGACTTGGAACCGGCACATCATGACCCTGTTCAGCAATGGTTGCAAGAACGTCATGTGCTTTATGTGGAAATGTTTTTTCTGTACTAGTAAACCCGCCGTTCTAGTGCTTGCTCTTTGGTATTTCGGTTTGCATTCAGAAGATGACGTTTAAGAAATAGTTGGCGACTCGGGTGAAGAAGCAGAGGTTTATAGAATCCTGAAGATTTTGAGACAGTTGTATGTTTTTGTGTATGTTTTGAGACAGTCGTGTGTGTTTGTGTAGTTTAAGAGACAGTTGTGTTTGTTTGTGTAGGTTTTGAGACAGTTGTATGTGTTTGTGCAGGTTGTGAGACAGTTGTATGTGTTTTTGTAGGTTGTGATTGAGAAAAGCTGGCTTGAGATTGAGTTTTTGATAGTCGGATTCGTTTTCTTGGTGGAATGGATTCCAAAAGGGGCTTGTTTGACCATTGTTATCAGATGGTTTCTTTTTGTTTTTGTCATAAATCAATTAGACCATTGAGTTTCATTCTGATTAGTGTGCTGGATAATAGTGGAAAGTCTTGAATTTCCCTCCAGAGCATTTCTATATCAGTAATCATAATTTTGATTCGATCCAGTCAAACAGAAAAGTGAAGTTTCCAAGAATTTGACGGTTTGTCGGCACCCATGTGAGATTGATTAGCTTTTCAACAGATAGAATTCTTGGATACCTCTTCTGTTTAGAAGATGAGGGAAGATGAATAAAGTAAATGCCTTGTTTATAAACAAATGGAAAACAGACGACTGAAATGTGCTTAAAAGCAGTCTAGAAAGTCATATATAATAATTCAGTGTGAAATCAAAAACGAGCGTCAAACTGCGCGATATGAGAAAACAAAAATTAAAAGGTGGGGGAACTTTTTTCAATTTAAAAAAAAATTAATGTTGCTACTGTCATTTACATACAATTGTTCCTCGAATGTAAGGGGTTTCAGTTTCGTTACGAAAAAAATTGAAAACAGTTATCGCCCTAGTGCAGAGGTTTTCAACCTGTGGTCCGCGGAACCCTGGGGTCCGCGAGGAGCTTCCAAGGGGTCCGTGGGCAAGTCAATGAAAGTAGTGATTTTTCTTGTATAAAGTATAGCTTGGTTTTTTGTTTGATTGGTTAGGATTTAGCTCAACAAAAAGCACTAGCTATACCAATGTTTCAAGCACAGACAACAATGTGTAGAATTGAAAACTTTGATGGTATTTCTTTATATTTTCGTCTGAAGTCTGAACTAGACTGCATACTACTTGTACTTGTGCAGTTAATTTTTGAATCATGTCATCTTGGCAAAATTTCTTACTTATTGAGCTCTGACATGACTTAAAATATCCTGATCTGCGCAAGCGTGTGTAATGTTGATAAATAGTCTGGTTAATCAGTGGTTACAATTATTATAAGCCTAGTTTGACCTTAGAGAAAAGTTTTTGATATGAAATTGCTGGTATACACTTCACATGTTAATTTAAAATGACACCCACAGATTGTTTTTGTTGGAAGTAGATTTTTTTATAAATTTTTTAATATGAAAGTATGCCAAAGCAATAATAGGGATTTTTTCAGAATGTGAAATATTTTTACAGATAATTACATCCTCAATCCTCTCTACTCTGAAACTTTGTCTCTATTTTTTTTTTCCCTGTGTGATCTGAGTACAACGGGACTAAACCGTTTTTTTTTGTCATTTGTTTATCAATATTTTAAAATTAAACTGTGCAAGCATAGTAGCATGTATACATTTGTGAAGAGGAAAAACTGACCAGAACCTGGAGGATTATGATGATCAAGCAGCCAAATATGAACAAAAAAAGAAAACGGTGCAAATATAATCCAGAATATTTATCATTCGGCTTCACCACAGTGGTAACCGATGCTTATCAACTTTTGTGTCGTGTGCTGCAAACATTATCGAACGATGCAATGAAGCCTGCGAAATTGAGGCGCCGTTTGACTACATTTGAAACTTGCCGGTAAAGCGAAGGAATACTTTGAGAGGCAGAAAGAGCTCGATTTGAAACAGAAGGGCACGCTGATGGCCTGCACTACTGTGAACGAGAAATCTCTTCGAGCATCGTTTTTAGTTGGTAGCATTATGAATAAGCGAGCTCCAAAAAACCTCATACGATTGCAGAAGAGCTAATTATACCGGCAGAAGTCGACATGTGCAAAGTCGTTATATGCAAGGAATACAGTCAAAAAACTGAAAGCCATTCCACTGTCTGATAACAGAGTGAGTAGAAGAATTTCCGAAATGTCTGAGGATGTTCGCTGCCAACTGGATTGCACGCCTTCAACATATCAGACTTTCAATTCAGCTTCACGAAACTACAGACATTGCGAATGCAGCCCAATTGTTGGTTTACGTTTGAGACTGCTGTAAAGGTGGAACTCGTTGAAAACTTTTTGTACTGCAAATCGCTGCCGGGGTGCACAACCGGTGAAGAATTTTTCCGTGAACTTGATGCATTTTTTGAAGAATCATGACTGGCCTGTTGGACATGTGCACGGACGGCGCTGCTGCAATCACTGGCCGTAAGTCTGGTTTAGTCGCACAAGGGAAACAAGCAGCGCTCTGTACATAGTATCAGGCCCGTAGCCAGGTCAAAGTAAGCAGGGGGCACCAATACAGAGCAAGGGGGGTACCTTCTCATTTTAGTTACTTTTTCTTTATTTTTTCCTCTTTTTCTTCTTTTTAAGCGGGGGGGGGGGGGGCACCCACACCTAGGCGGGGCACGGCCCCCCAGTGCCCCTTGGCTACGGGGCTGCATAGTATCAACCCACTGAGTGATTCAGCGAGGCCTTATGGCGACAAAGGACATGAATGAAGATCTTGCTGTAGTGCAAAACAGGCACAGCCTTAGGGGCCGTTCACATATATATAACGCAAAAATGTCAATTTTTACCCTTTCCTCCCCATCCATATAACATTTGTAACACTTTGTGTGATATGAAAATATAACAAAAATAACAAATTGGCATCCACCCCCCTCTCCCTTCAGTTAGTTATATAATATGTGAACGGTCCCTTGCCGCTTTTGGGCTATGGAGGTCCGCCACCCTGGCTTGGAATGTCTGTGGGGTCCGCAGCATAAAAAAGGTTGAAAACTTCTGCCCTAGTGGACGCACTGAACGGTATCTTACAGCAAATTAAAACCTACAGACTACAGATTGGTGAATCAATGTCACTCTGCAAACGGTAAATCAGGGCTGCGGTAAAAAAAATCTAGGGCCTATAAAAAAAATGACAGCTATGGCCCTTTTGTCATACTTTCTCGCACAAATACAACAAAAAAAACCCAGCTTTGATGAATCAAAATAAATTAATCATGAAGTGGCTACGGTACCATCAAGCGCCATTATATTAGGGTTAGGAATATGGTTAGGTGCCCGTATTTTTTTGTTCGGGTACCAGCAATTATATTAGGGTTAGGAATAGGGTTAGGGCGTGGAGCGATATCTATTGCTGGTAACCGGAAAAAAAAAATACGGAGTCCCGCTTGATGGTACCGTAGCCACTGCGATAAATTAAATTAAATTTCGAAGCGGTGGAACAACCGATGTGTACGACTGGGAGAGACTGCAGGGACTGGAACACTGCACGGTAGTCTAACTCTAATGCTTCCAAGTCTGTTTACATTGATTTAGATCACGCAGACGAGATGTCAAGAGCTCAAAACTATTTATTACATTTATTACGATGGGAATTAAATTGATAAAAACGGGGAAGGCCTTTATAAAAAAAATTACAGAAAATAGACAAAAAAAATATACGCTACATTCGTGATATTTACAGTAACTCAAACATTGGCCCACCCTGAACAACTTTATCGAACCTAAAACTAGGGAGAGGAGTGGAGGGGGGAGTGAGAGTGGATATAACACATATTGAGCGACACACTTTTTTTTAAACTGCTATACCGTATCACAATGCAATGCTCTGTACTTCATGACGGAAATAAAAGTATTGGTACTTTGTACGTAATGTGGAGGAGGGAGGTGAAATCGGGGGAAGAAGGTAAGTAGGTTACTAAGTCGTCACTATAATTTTTTTTTCATCTTAGCTGTTGATTGTGTTTGTGTGGGGGGGGGCAGCGACTCAATGACCAATTGACTGACCTCTAGTGGTTGATTTTTTTTCTCGTGAAATTTTACACTTAAAGAAAAAACACTTGAACACAATTAGCTGATTTTAATAAAAACTGACTGGGGTTAAATAGTGAAACGAAGGGGGAGGGGGGGCGACAGGCCACTATTCTAAGCCCCAGCCCACCCCCCTCTTAAAAGTTTAAATTCCTATTCAATATGGCGATATCATGACCCCCCCGACCTTTACTTCCTCCCAAAATTATCCCTTCAATGTCTCTTGCTTCATAGATGCTTCCAAGGACTGACCAACCATGCAATTACGAGTACGAGTACAAGAAGTCATTTTTTTTAAATTGCAAGTAAGACTATGAGTACAGCGCATCCAAGGTGCAAGTACGAGTATATAACAAGTACTCAAGATGCAAGCACGAGTAAAAGTACTCAAGATGCAAGCACGAGTACAATGACAAGTAATCGGACCCCAGGACCATGTACTTGCATGTGCCCCCATCTTAGCTCTGCCTGGGACCTAGAATAGGGTCTTCGACTACTGCAACTATGGAGAAATATATAAACAAACGCATGCGTAACAAATTCCCTTTTCCCAACAAACATACAGAATTTGACACTTAAAACTACCTACACATCATGCTGTGTTTGATTACATCCCAGTATTATAACGACGCTCTTGACTGCTGTTCACCGTCCATTGGTCTCTGACTTTACATGTGTAGTTAAACAGAATTCATGCATCCGATAAAATTAGTTTAACGGCCCATCCGATATAAATAGCCCCAGTTTAACGGCCCATCAGATATAAATAGCCCCAGTTTAACGGCCGATGCCGATCAGATATAAATAGCCCCAGTTTAACGGCCGATCAGATATAAATAGCCCCAGTTTAACGGCCGATCCGATATAAATAGCCCCAGTTTAACGGCCGATCAGATAAAATTCTGGCTTTGCCTTTAATCACAGTCGTCTTAAAAGGAGCATTTATTTTGAATGTAGTTAGCTCAAAACATATAACCAATAAAATTACTAACATATGATGTTTGTAAAAAAAAAAATTAATTATTCAAGCTATGTTTAAAAGAGGTTGCATTTTAAAATCACTATTATTATTTTTTTGTTTGTTGTGAATGTAGAAACTATCCGCCTATCAAATGAACCCAAAAATGGAAGACATTAGGAAAAACTAAGCAGGTCATTCCTAATTTGATTCACTGTTCCAGGCTTGCGGAGCCGGAGCCGGGAGCCGCTACTTTTTGCTATTGGAGCCGGAGCCGGAGCCGAAAAAATCTGGCGGCTCCACGGCTCCCAAATAGTTTTTTTTTACAGCAGAATTTTTTTTTAGCTTTAAAATTACAAATTTGTTTGATTGTTTGCCTCCTACAATTTGTAATAGACTAAAAACAAAATGGTAGCTTTCTGTATTTAACAATTTTATTATAAACAGGAATATTCTTGAAACAGAGCAGATACATTTATAAGGCTGTGGCTATTCGGACCCGGGTCCCAATAAAATTCGATTGTTATTCGGACCCGTGGCAAATATGCACTAAGCTTAGCTATATTTAAACTTTATTAGACGGAACCCGAAAAAATAATAATACAGAGTCCGCTTAGTGAAGCCCTTAGACACTGAGTAACGATTAAATCATACAATTCAAACAATTATAAAAAAATAAACAAAAAACAATAATAAAGTTTATGTATAGCTAAGCTAAGTGCATATTTGCCACGGGTCCGAATAACAATCGGAGTTTATTGGAACGGGGTCCGAATAACAATCGGAGTTTATTGGTACCCGGGTCCAGGCCCGTAGCCAGAGGGGGGCTAGAGGGCTGACCCCCCCCGTTCATGACCTGAGTCCCCCCTCCCCCCCCCCGTGCATGATTTGAGCTTTTTGACAAAATTTTAATAAAAACGGCTATAAAACATCAATCATTTTGTTCAATTTTGTTTTAGGGGCCCGACTGAGCTGGCCAATCAACTTTTGAAAATATTAATATCAGCACGGAGGCCCGTTTCACCCCTGCCCAGGGACCCGAAATGTCTGTCGGTGGGCCCTTTTCGTAACCTTGTAATAGTTTTATATATTGATATCTTCTGAGGACAACTAGCAACTTATTTAAGTTAATAAAATAATATTGACTTCTGACTTCACTTTTATACATATGTGTATAATAAAATAATAAAGTACAAACTCCGGTGATTTCTGAGTGATGTTATTTATTTTGCAAATTTACTTTTTAGCAGAATTAATTTATTTTAAATTGAATAATTGCGACTGGTCATTTGTTATTAATAGATCTGTTCTTTGTTTTCAATATTTTATAAGAAATATCACACAAATAGCTAAGCTATATTCGTAGCATCTTTGTCGTTCTTCCCGGGTTGTACGTTTAACCAACAGTATAATGATATAAATCAGGTATCTATTATGTAACAATTGTGTAGCAGAACAAATGGTCAATATATTTATAACAGGAATCAGAAATTGCTCAGCCTCAATAAATTTTTGTCATTAAAACTCTTTACTATTTAAATTATTTTTAACAAAAACTGCAACATGCATGCACTATTGAAACGTAGTTAAAATTATATATTTCTAATTAATAGCTAAACAATCGGTACTAAAATGCACCATTCCAGATATGGAACTGCAAAAATTTCTTGGGGAAGGGACTCACTGAGGGGTCCCCTCCCAAAACCCCTCCTCTCCGTTCGCAAGCTTTCGGCGCTTCGCACCTCCATCTTTCGCCCCCCTCCCCAAACATTTCTTCTACCCCCACCAGGGGCGGAATTATGGGGGAGAGGCCGGGGGCATATCCCCCCACCTCCGGTTATCGCAAGTTTAGGTAATGCATCATTAAATTATCGAAATAATTTTTGTTCAAAGACCAATTTTCAACACTGAAAACAGTTTCGTCTTTTTACCCCCCGGGGGTCGTAAAAGTTTTGCCCCCCCGTCAAAGTTGTCTAGATCCGCCGCTGTACCCCAGAATCAGTTCTTCGGCACGCCCCCCGGCCGAAAAAAATTCTCCCCCCCAATGCAATAATCCTGGCTACGGGCCTGCCCGGGTCCGAATAGTCACTTCGAATTAATCAATAATAAATATAAATAATGAAGTCTTTAAAATATTTTAAATAATGTATCATTTTACTATTTGCTAATTTGATCATTGAAATAACTTTTTATTACTTTTTGAAATGGCGACTAAAGAAACTTCGATGGAAAATAATGATAAAAATTCTGGATGCACTGAAATGGTTTGTTTTTAAAACTGACAATGGACAATGCGTATATTTTTCAAGTTCCTGACTCTGGGGGTGAACGTGGCAAAATTCTGCATAACTTTTATCAGCGGGATGTTAGCGTGGAGCACCATGTACACAATTTTTTGTCTCGTGTGATACTTTATCTTAATAGGGAGCCGGAGCCGGAGTCGTCAAAATTTGGGAGCCGGAGCCGAAAAAAATATGGCGTGCTTCCGCAAGCCTGCTGTTAACTGTACAAATAGAACTTTAAAAAAAAAACCAAAAAAAAAAACAACTTTTTTTTAAAAAACCGACTGTAATTTTTCTTCTCCACTTCTTGGATACAAGGTCTACTTTCTTGATAGATGCTGAACGGTAAAAGATGTGGGTGGGGTGCAAAAGGGGGAAGGAACTCGCTTGTTCTACTTAACCTAATTTCTCTCGCGGCAAACCTCTACATATTTTGTGATTGGTCTAAAATTAGCCAAAGGAGAAAATACGTCATCCCATTGGACGATTGGTCTTAAAACGTTGGGGGAAATGGGTCACAGTGACCCCATAGTGAGCGCCACCTCTCCCCTTTCTCCATCGGGAATTAATCTATAAGTGACCTTTTATATTTTTTCTATCTTTCGAGGAATCGGTCGACGTCAGGGACTTAACCGGTCAGAATGACAAACGATCAACACACATCACTAACGGAACAACGCCACCGTCCTAGAAAAAGCACAGCCTATGCACTGAAAACCAATCGATGCCTTTGCACGTTAAAAATAAAAGCTAACAGTTCTTAGAAGCGAAAGGTTATGTGAGGGAAAAAAATGACAGTCATTTACAGAATTAGGGTCAAATCAAAACTGTATTATTAAATGTATTCCAGTTCGGTTATATAGTTATACGCCCAAACTGCTAAAAAGAAAATAGGGCATTGTAGGCTTATACATTAAATTTGAGTGATATACACATATGTTGTAATTTAATATGTACACTAGGTGTATCCGTGTTAAATGATCGCATTAAGAATCGTTAAGATTAAATTTTAACTGCGTAGAATAAAACGCTCATCCTAGAAAATCTAAAACACAATATTTAATATTATCTCAGCTATTACACCTACGGATTAAACCAGCTATAAAAAAAAGAGTCTAAAAATATAACATCAGATACTGGTATTTATTTACAACTGTTAGTTATCACTAATAAAGTAGGGAACATAAATACACTTCATTTACTTACAAAGAACTAAAGCAGCCCTTGTCGGTAAACACAATATTACATCACTGCTTGGAATGTACACAGTGTAGAAGTAATGTGCCAATACGCAGCACTGACGGCAATTAGAGGGGGAAAAAAATGTAAGATAGGATGACCCATTTTCCATATACTTTAGATGGTTGACCTCAGTCCACAAACACAAAAATGTATTCACAGAAAGGCAAATCTTATTACACACAAACAATGAGAATTATTATCGAGCAACAACACATAGAGCAGCTATCCTTTTCAGAAGGCATCAGGAAACAAAATAAACAGCTATAAAATATTTATCTTACCACTAGGAGGCTCCGAGGTATCGCTAAAGGACTGACCTAGTTTTTTACGTGAACAAAGCGAAATGCGGCTAAGCGGAGGCCTACAAAAACGTCAAACTGGGTAAACCTATGCAAGTATTATTTTTATTCGAAAAAAAAAAATAACAAGAAAAAATTAAAATAGAGAAATTCTTATAATCTCTACTCTATTAAATATTATTTAAAAAAAAACTTTTTTTTTAAATAATCTTGCTAGGAATTTACTTACCGTTCGGGTTAAGGGTCCGTGTTTCACCCGTGAGTGACCGACTTTTTTCCATTCTCCATCTCCAGCATTTGACCCACTTCTATCTATTTGATCCGTGGCGGTCTCATTCCCGTCATTCATCAGTCAAAATGGTTGACTAACAAAACACACCCACTTCCGCATTGTATTTAGGTTAAGTGCACTTTTGTAAACATGTTAGTTCTGTACTTGTTTGTTTTTACCTTCTTATCCAACCTTGATAAATAGTTTTATAAATTTACCTTAAATGAATATGATCCACAATATGTTTTAGTATGCTGATAATCCATTTTTGTTAGTACTTCTGGACAAGACTAAGCCTTCTCAGTTCTAAGACTAAGGCCTACTTAGCGACTTAAGCTAACTAGGAGTTAAAAAGCTTTCTTCTTGTCACCAGTCCATACTATAGAATCAGTAAGAGTAACATAGTTTAATGAAAGTACCTATTATTGAACTAAAATTTAAAGAAATATATGAATATTTTTATTCGCTCTTGCATAATTATAGCCTACTTAAAGCTGTGTCATCTGTTACCACATGAAAATAAAAAGGCTAGAAGTTGAGCCATAATAAAAAAAAATTAATCAAAATTAATGTAATAATTAACAGACAACCTACAAGTATACATGATCCAAAAATTCCTTAATATTCATTAAAAATATTAATATGTACATTTGTAATTATACACATTGACATATATTAATAATTTTTTGCATTTATTTAACATGACATTAATGATTATCATGAATCATAATATGATTTTTTATCATGTATATTTTATCATCAACATGATCAATGCATGTAATGCTTCAATAATTATATAAGCTAAACAAAGATAAATACATTATTTCATGCATATTAATATCTTTAATTACTTTAACTTCTGTAGTTCAGATAGGACCAACATAGTTAATTCAGATTTGTAATTTTTCTATTATAAACATAGTGATTTATTATGATTCATTACACAGAATCTTCAGAGTGTACAATAAAATGCCTCATTCCATAGAAAAAGATTTCACCTACAACTTTGAAACAAAGACAACCAGCTCAACACTTACTGTACCATTAACTATTCCATTGCATTCCTCACCAAAAGAGTTTGTTGCTCGGCTGGTACATTTACACAATTTGCCATCTTTTGTTCAGCATGGTAATATATTAAGTCACTTAAAGCAAAATTGTTCAATTTTAATATAATGTCATTGTTTTTTTTTTTAATTATATTTTATCATTTATTGACTTTTTTTCTGAGCAATCTTTACATCTTAGCTATTTTACCCCTGTGTGTATTATTTAAACTATTTTACCCTGTGTGTATTATTTAAACTATTTTACCCTGTGTGTATTATTTAAACTATTTTACCCTGTGTGTATTATTTAAACTATTTTACCCTGTGTGTATTATTTAAACTAACTGCTCATGATGAATTGAAAATATATTATTTTCTCACCATATTCATGTGATGTGTAAAGAGCTTTTATTAAGAAGGTCTGTAATTAATAATGCAGAAAGGTCTGTAATTAAAGAATTACATAAATTATAGTCATTTAATCTAAAGTTAATTTCCTTTTTTTTAAATGGAAAAAAAAACTCAGGGTGGCTATGTGTAATAGAGCGCACAACAATCAAACTTGGTTGGTCTGGGTTAATTAAACTATCCTTTTCTCATGTTCGTGTGATATGCCACCCAGCTTAAAAAAGGGATAATTTTTTGTAAAATCGGGATAGCGAAGTGACTGGTTTATGTGTGTCACATAATCCTGTAGAATGCTGTATTTCCCAGCAATCGATGCATTGGTCTTCCCAGCCCTTATGATAAAGAAAATCTTTACTTTACTTTTTTAAGAAAAATTTTTTAAAAATTATAAAAGCAAGTTACTTATTGTCTTTTATTTTTTGGGATTTTTTTTTCAGAGCTTGAAGATAAACTTGAGGAGTTGGTCATTAAAGAAACCAATCGTCTACATGATAAAAAACGCGCAGATGAAGTCATACAGAAAGTAAAATCTGGTGAAGTGGATGAAAATGATTTGATCAGACAATGGCTGCCCGTGATACAGTGAGGTCATAGATTTCTCTTTACTTATTTACTTTCCTGAAAGTCTAATTGTAAGTAATTTGATTAAAACACAAAGTTTATGCGTGAGATGTGGTTTAAAATAGTATAGAAGGGAAATCATCTTTCCAAACTGATTTTGTATTTGATTCATTTTGTGTAGCTCAGTACTTAGGGAATCCTAAATTTTCATTGTTATAAATTGGGCTGTCAAGATATTTGCCCGCTCCACTTTCTTTGGGATGGATGGCTGAGTGGTGTAGATACTTGACTGTTGGTTGAGAGTCCTGGGTTCGATCTTCAGTGAAACCATATGGGAAATTTTTCTGGTGAAATTCCTGCTTCAAAGTCATCCCACAAGTCCACCTAGCTTTAAATGGGTACCTGACTTAAGTTTGGGAAGTAAAGGCGGCTGGGCGTTGTGCTAACCACAGTAACCCCATTGTATTCAGAGGTTACTTGAAACAGATAAATTCTACACTTCATCTGCCCTGATGGCCCAATAGGGCTAAGGGAACGTCACTTTTTTCTTTTTTACTTTCTGTGTTTACCTATCTAAATGTCATGCATATCTTGATGATGAGCAAACTATTTTTTTCTTGTCATGGTCAATTGAGACCTGCTTTAAGAAAATATATAGCATATTACAACTTGTATGTGAACAGATAAAGGAGTAAAAGTCATATGTGACCATTTACTATGTTAAAGGACCCCTAGAAGAAAAGTGTGCTAACCAGAAACAAATATTAGATCTTTCATTTTTCTTCATTCTCAATTTTAATTGTGTAATTCTTTTTATCTGTCTAATAGGAACTCAAATCGTACGCCAAACCTCATCAGTTGAGTAAAAGATGAAAGTTCATGAAGTTTACCACACGTTAATTCACTCTGCACTGGAAACTCTGCTCAAACCTTTTGAACATGAGTATTCACTGGGAGTCGAGAAACTCACCAGAGATAGGGGACCGTGACCTTCAGCATCTACAAGACAAGTATGACATCACTGTCTTTTTTTTTTTTTAAGATTAAAAAAAACGCACTTAACAAAATTTATTTCGTATTCAACATGTTTGATAATGATGCTGGCTTTATTCACCTATATAAAGGGAGATAATTCACGTTTTTTCATTACATAGAGTTTTTTTTTTCAAAAAGTTTAACAGCATGTTTACCATTTGTTTTGTATTTTTACTTCTGATGCTGTACATTATATTAAAAACTAAACATTTGAAAACTCCAGTAAAATAATTCAGCTATGTCAAGAATCAGTCAAAAAATGAATTAAATTTGTTTGATACTTATTATCTTCTTTTTCATTTATCATTTGTTCAGATTTTTTTTATGGCCTGACTTGAAAATGGCTGATCCAGATACTGAAACTTTAGACTGTTAGTGCATTTTAAAAAAAAAACTGAATTGAGATTTACAAAACTAATACCTACAAATTTTTTTTAAGCTCACTTATTTTATTCTGCTAGGCAGCGGGCAGACATGGATGATGCTCTCAAGAATGTTGGTCTAGTCTACAAAGGATGAAGACATCAACCTGTTGGTCTGGTGCAGTTTGAAAATACTCAGGTTGATTTAAAAAAAAGCTTAATTTTTCTAATCTTATATCTCCTTATGTATCCGTAGATCTGGCTTTGGGTAAAATTTGAGATGGTTATATTTTTGGACCTTTTTTTAGCCATCTTTTAACATGGATGTAAATTGTTTAGGAGCTAGTGGTCATGAGACAAAGTCTAGTGCTGCCCAGAAAACAGCTCGAGAAATAATGTTAAGCGTATATCTCTGGTCATTGTCTTATGTTGGTTAATTAAACCCTTTAAGGAAAGTGAAGATTCCATTAAACTTGGAATTGGATCAGTAAAGCTATTGTGTGACCCATCCACTTTTGCTTTAATCCACCTATGTGTTTAATATGTTGAACACAATAGAGATTTAGTGCTAGGACCTTTCTGATTCACAGTTGTCTCATGACCAAATTTTGTAGGATATCAAATATTCTTGATGAAAAAATAAGATTTGAGTCTCATTGTTTTAAATGTATTTCTAAATAAATGTAAACACTTAAGCTATAATTATCTGTCCTTGAAAGATATAACAAATTTAAATTTTGTTTCTTCTGTAAAATTACAAATTTATTTACGTTTTGAAATCAGCTTCAAAGCTAGAACCATTTTATTTTGAAATATTCTAAAGCCACATTTTATTTCTATAAAACTTATACAATGCAGATCATTAACAAATACTGTTGGTTTATACTTGTTACAACCAAAATTTAATCTGGTCCAAACCCCAAAAGAAAAAAAGTTAATCAAGTACTGAGTGAAGGTTTTTTTAAAACTGTGATTTTAAAAAGGCTGTCTCATACAGTTAATATAATTGTCATATTAATTTAAAAATAAGTAATTTGAGCATCTTACTTTTATAATTGACTTTAGTTTTCCATGTGCATGGTATCATTGCATAGCTGTAAATGATAATGACTTGTAAATAAATATATAATTTCTGCATTGACTGATTGTTGAAATATTCATTTAAATAGATTGTTGATTGTTGAAATATTCATTTAAATAGATTGTTGATTGTTGAAATATTCATTTAAATAGATTGTTGATTGTTGAAATATTCATTTAAATAGATTGTCGATTGTTGAAATATTCATTTAAATAGATTGTCGATTGTTGCAAAATATTCATTTAAATAGATTGTTGATTGTTGAAATATTCATTTAAATAGATTGTTGAAATATTCATTTAAATAGATTGTTGATTGTTGAAATATTCATTTAAATAGGATTGTCGATTGTTGAAATATTCATTTAAATAGATTGTTGATTGTTGAAATATTCATTTAGATTGTCAAGGCAAGTGGTCATCAGAACTGAGAGCACTCCATGAACAACAGAAAAACAGAGTACAGAGAGTGGGTTTGTCAGGTCCACGAAGACTCTAAGGGCAAGCTCCATTACCAGCCTACGTGTGAGTATTTGTTTTTCTTACTGCAGCCTCACACTTTGCAGCATGCCTCATCAGTGAGTACATGATGGTATAAATTATTACTGTAGCATTGCACTCTGTTACAGTTATGTTCCTTAGACAGAACTAAGCCAGATTAAACTTGTGCTGCCGAATTGAAACTTTATGGATTGAAATACATGTTGCCAACGGCTCATTTCTGTGATGTGGTATGTGGTAGACGTATGGAGATGGTTTTGATAGCAGGTCACTTGAGAACAAAATATATTGTTAACAAGCAATTCATGTGACAAACGCAGACTAATGATGCTTTTTAGAGATGAGGTGTGTGAAGTCCTGTAAGAATGAGATAAAATCTCTTAGATCCTATAAACCATTAATGGGTCAGTTTTTATGGTGCCCTTTTTTCATCCCCACCATAGTGACAATAGTGCAATGGCCATGGAGCCACCACGGGAGATATAGCGGGGACTTAAGCCAAGACCTGAAATATCCATTGGTCCTCACCAAAGATCAAACCAGGGGACCCTCAGTCGACAGTCGAAGCTTTACACACGACCATCCGTCCACCACTTAGAGAAGAGGGAGTCGACATAATCAAATATATATTTAAAAAAACACACAGACTATTCATTCTTGATATTCTAAAACATACTAAAGTTCCAACCTAGACTAGATAGATGACTAGATAGATGACCAGATAGATGTGACTAGATAGAATTCCAGATAGATGACTAGATAGATGACTAGATAGATGTTCACTATTTGCTTCCTTGCTCAAAAATTTTCGATTCTCTTAAAGTTCAAGGGACTACTTATCTTGTTACCCTTCTGGCTCTAACCACGGTCATTATACTTATAGCATGTTTCTATGAACTCCTATCAAACTTCATACTTCTATTTTTATTGAATAGCCAATCGCTGATCCTATAACTGTATAATTTGATAGTGAATCTTGTCATTAAGTCAAGCTTAAATTCACTAGGATAATTAAGAAATTTGAAATAGACAAATAGAACTAGGTGGATAAATTTCTAAGATAAGTTTGAGATGTAAGATAGAAAACAATAAAAATTTCTAAGATAAGTTTGAGATGTAAAGATAGAAAACAAAATAAAAATTTCTAAGATAAGTTTGAGATGTAAGATAGAAAACAAAATAGTGTAAGTCAATCAATATTATAAAATGACATCATCCAAAATAAACTCAAGTTTGATTGGAAAAGTAAGAAATTATTTATTATTGTGAAACAAACCAAAACGTGCTTATTTATAAAAAGAATTAAGAATAATTACTGTCTAATTCAAACTATTAGTTATTCAAGACTTTTTTATTATTTATTATTCTTGAAAGAAAGATGCGGAGGAAATAGTGCTAAAAGCTGGAATGAAAAATAATATAAATAGATTTTAGAAGTGTGCAAAAAGAAAGAAAATAGGAGGCATGCACTATAGGCTTAACTTGGTTTCATCTTATGCTGCTAATATTTATATTATAAAGTAACTGAGAACGCTACTTACATTTTGATTTCAATTCCATTATTGTAGGTGTAAGTATTTTTACATGATAGGTGTTATAAAGTTATCTTTCAAGTCTGAGAGGGCGTGATCAACACGCAGAACAATTTAAGGGTCCCCATGGCAAGATTGTTTCAAAGTCAATGAAACAGTGCACAACTTGGGCTTTGCGTTGAGACTTTAATCCTGGCATGGTTTTAGGCCCTTTCACTTCAAGGTTTCATCTATCCCTGTCTCGAGGATTTCCTTGTTAATATATAATGTCTATGAGACTGATTAAACTTCAGTGTCCTATTCATGTTATGATTGCTCAGCAATATTGTTGATTGGCAGTAGTTTCTAATAAATCAGATATTTATAAGTATTTCATTTATATTTCTGTGGCTGGCATCAGAAAAATAAGTTAGGGATTTACTGAACAAGTGGATGATTATGGTTGTTTATTGAGAGGTAGTAGAGGATAGATCATTCAAATCATGATGGACTTACAAGTGGATGATTATGGTTGTTTATTGAGAGGTAGTAGAGGATAGATCATTCAAATCATGATGGACTTACAAGTGGATGATTGGTGGTTGTTTATTGAGAGGTAGTAGAGGATAGATCATTCAAATCAGTGATGGGACTTACAAGTGGATGATTATGGTTGTTTATTGAGAGGTAGTAGAGGAGCATCATTCAAATCATGATGGACTTACAAGTGGATGATTATGCTTTGTTTATTTAGAGGTAGTAGAGGATAGACTATTCAAATCATGATGGACTTACAAGTGGATGATTATGGTTGTTTATTGAGAGGTAGTAGAGGATAGATCATTCAAATCATGATGGACTTACAAGTGGATGATTATGGTTGTTTATTGAGAGGTAGTAGAGGATAGATCATTCAAATCATGATGGACTTACAAGTGGATGATTATGGTTGTTTATTGAGAGGTAGTAGAGGATAGATCATTCAAATCATGATGGACTTACAAGTGGATGATTATGGTTGTTTATTGAGAGGTAGTAGAGGATAGATCATTCAAATCATGATGGACTTACAAGTGGATGATTATGTTTTGTTTATTGGAGAGGTAGTAGGTGATAGATCATTCAAATCATGATGGACTTACAAGTGGATGATTATGTTTTGTTTATTTAGAGGTAGTAGAGGATAGATCATTCAAATCATGATGGACTTACAAGTGGATGATTATGTTTTGTTTATTTAGAGGTAGTAGAGGATAGATCATTCAAATCATGATGGCTGCTGCATGTAGGCAGATCCTCATTACAATTGTTGTTATATGTACTGCTCAATTTGTATATAAGATTTGTAACAACTAAATGAAATGAACTAATTTTATCTGATATTTTGAGCTTGGGTTTAGTTAAGTTTTTTTTTCTCTTCATTATCAACAAGTTTAACATTGACAGTGTCATTAGCTACAGTACTTTGGTATTTAGTCAGACTGTCCAGTTCAATAGACAGTGTCATTAGGCACAGTACTTTGGTATTTAGTCAGACTGTCCAGTTCAATAGACAGTGTCATTAGGTACAGTACTTGGTATTTAGTCAGACTGTCCAGTTCAATAGACAGTGTCATTAGGTACAGTACTTTGGTATTTAGTGAGACTGTCCAGCTCATTGCACTGTCCAGTTCAATAGACTGTCCAGTTCAATAGACTTAGCTGAGAATTTTTTTATTTGAAAAAGACTTCAGGAAACAAACATTAAATTTATTTTTTTAATTTGTTTTTATCGTGTTCATCAAAGAGCAAGTACAGAACTCATATCGTGGTTCATCAAAGAGCAAGCACAGAACTCATATTGTGTCCATCAAAGAGCAAGTACAGAACTCATATCGTGTTCATCAAAGAGTGCAAGTACAGAACTCATAAAAATTTGCTCCGTTGCACACATGGAAAAAAGACTTCTAATTTTTAAGCAAGACGCATCAATTAAACATTGAATTTAATACCAAAAATTATTTTTTAGTCAGAGACTCAAGAGAGCTATCTTCATCTCTTCCTGATGCTGGTGTGGATGAAAGACAATCTCACGAACAAGACTCAAGAAAGTTTCACAATACATTTAGGTCAGTATCTAAGTAATAAAAAACAACAGCTCAGTATATATGGGTTTGAGCTTTACGCTTTGGTCCCACATGAACACCTAAATGTTTCTAACATTTTCTATTTAAAATCTAGATTCTATGTTTTTATTTTGTTTATACATTCTCTTCACATAACTCAGTAATTCATAAAGTAAGATTTCTAAAATATTTCACAAATTGTGGACTCTGTATACCTTCTGGGATAATAGAAAAATGACAGATCATGATGAACGTAATATTCATAGGCTAGTTGTTTAAGAAAGAAAATAAAAGCCATCACAAAACGTCAATTTGGTAACTTGTCATATCAGGTGTTAACATAATTGTTATTTGTCATATCAGATGTTAGCATAATTGTTACTTGTCTTATCAGATGTTAACATAACATTGTTACTTGTCATATCAGATGTTAACATAACATTGTTAGTTTCATTCTTTTATTTTATGAAATATTTTATGAATCAAATGATTTAAAGTTTCCAGTGAAGTTCACCAACTTTCTAATCTTTTCTTTTTTTGCTGATTTCTTTTTTTTTTGCTGATTTCTTTCTTTTTGTTCATATTTATTTAAACTTTCAGGAGTTCTCAATTTGTCTGTTTCTTTAGGCGCCCAAATGAAAACAACGCATAACTTGGAGAGACTTTTATGTACGGATATCTTGGATTTATGTCAGCACAAAACCACATACAGTTGGGTAAGTCTATTAACGATGTATTTACTAATTTTACATTTAAATTTTGAATATTGTCTTCAGGGTAAAATGTTACATTATCAGATCTTATTCCAGGTTTATGGATTTCATATTACTTAGTCATTTATTTGCTTAATGTCAAGGAGAGAAAAACAAAAATTCAACATTACATCTCTGATGTTACATCCGACCATCCGTCAAACTAATCTGTTCACCAGCCTTTACTCCACAGATTAGTTGCAAATGCATCAAAAATGTAAATTCCTGTTTTATTCCCCAGTGGGATGGTGATACCCTGCAGCCGCAGAGACTGCAGACGGCCATGTCCCTTTACCTGTAAACAATCTGTGTGGCCTGATTCTATTGGCGGACAACAGACTCCAACTCTTACACTGGGATCAAAACAGAGTAAGTGGCTCATACATTTTGTTGATTTTTTATTATCATTGGTTTGTTTCATTTCACTCTTACACTTGCTGCTCATCAGTGACTTTTAATTTATTTACATAAGAGATGAAAAAAAAGGCGGAATACCGTTAAAAAAACTCACCTAGCTCTGTCTTTTTTTTTTTCAAATATTCAATTAAATCCATAAAAGATGATCGTTGAACTTTTTGGTGTGAGGAAACAACAAAGCAATGAATTTAACGCTGATTGGGCAGAACTTTGGTAGAAATAATGTGAAAGACAAACAAATATGTACACACATCCAGATCCAATTATCAATAGGACCTGTTAAAAAAAATATTCCCATCTTTTCTTTATAAAAATTCAAACCGCGCACTTCTGTCACACCTTAAACAACCCCGTTGAGCAATGTTCTCTCTAAGGTGTGGTATGAAGTGAACAAAAAATTTTGTCTCTGAGCGACATTTTGTTTTGAGGCCAAAATTTGTGAGCGATTTAAGCGAGGTCGTTTGCCTGAGTGAGCGATCGTACGTAGTATGAGCCACGCTCTGAATTCATGCGAGCGTCGCTCACGTCAGCTTAAAGGGAACATTGAGTATTTACAATTATTCAGTGCAACATTCATGTGTCAGTCATTTTCTACATCTGCCCTTAAGACAATCCAATTCATAAATAAATTATGCTACATAGTGACAGTGAAATGAGTGCACTGATAAAGCCAGGCTAATGAGAAAAAAATCTGGTTTAAGTAGGTACTGAGAATAAAATGTCATGGCTTGTTTGGTTGTCTCTATTTTTTTAAAAAGATTTGTCAAATTAAATATGAATTCTTGTTTTAGGTTATAGAATTTCTTTGTGTTTACAGATTTTTTTTTAACAATAGAAAACAGCTGTAATACGATCAAATTCCCCAATGTTAACTTTTTTTTAAGGGTTAACTTATTACTTCCAAAAAATATCTTATTGTTTCCAAAATTTGTAAGTATGCTTTGGTCATTTACTTTGTTTCAGAATTTGCTCAGATCTGTGAGAGCTCAACAGATTTTCATTTTCCTACCCTGGACCACCAGTTCCACACCATAGAACAGCAGTTGCCCAAGGCAGCAGAGGTCAAGGCCAAAAAAGAAAGGGTCATGATGAGACTGACCATCTCAGTCTAAATAGCAGCTCCTAGCAGCAGCTCCAATGAAGAGAAAGTGAGGAGAGTTTAACTTTTCATGTCTCATGTATCGCACTCTATCTCAGGGGTGGCCAATCCAGTGCCGCAGAGATGGGGGTGGGGGCAAATGCCCAGGGGCCCGGACTGAGCTGGCCAATCAACTTTTGAAAATATGACAGCCCTGCCCAGGGGCCCGGAATTTCTGTCAGTGGGGCCTGGGCTAATCAATGAAAGCCACGCTTCCATTTTATATATTGTAAAAAAAATCCTTTAAAGAACTGCAATCAGACAGATCATTAAAATTTAGTAAACAAAAAGTAAAAAACATTTTGAAATACATAGGTCAGTGGGAGCCATCAGGCCAACCTGTACAAAATGTCAATAAGTTCAAATATGAAATGAAAGATCAGTAAGCCACTCTAAAAAAATTCTGATTCTTCCAGGAGAAAAACGCTGAGAAGAAACTTCACTCCGGAGACTTTTACCTCACCAAACATTCAAACTTATCCCAGGTTCATGTTGTGTTTCTTACGTTGTATCGGATGACAACTTGCGGACATCGGGATATAACTTCTCCAGGCACCCTGTGATTCTCAGCATCCGCAACATCATCAAGCTTTGTTTCCGCTACGACATTCACATACTGACTGTGCCACTTCTGCTGACCCATGAAATGTCTGAGGTGGGCCATTTTCTGACAAACAAATTTAACCGGTCCTGTGTTATCTTGGTCCTAATGATACAAACAAATTTAACCGTCTCTGTGCTATCTTGGTCCTAATGATACAAAAACAAATTTAACCAGTCCTGTGCTATCTTGGTCCCAATGATACAAACAAATTTAACCAGTCCTGTGCTATCTTGGTCCTAATGATATAAACAAATTTAAACCATCCTGTTATCTGGTCCTGATGATACAAACAAATTTAACCAGTCTTGTGCTATCTTGGTCCTAATGATACAAACAAATTTAAACTGTCCTGTGCTATCTTGGTCCTGATGATACAAACAAATTTAACTAGCCTTGTGCTATCTTGGTCCTAATGATACAAACAAATTTAACCAGTCCTGTGTTATCTTGGTCCTAATGATACAAACAAATTTAACCAGTCCTGTGCTATCTTGGTCCTAATGGATATAAACAAATTTAAACCGTCCTGTGCTATCTTGGTCCTGATGAGATACAAACAAATTTAACCAGTCTTGTGCTATCTTGGTCCTAATGATACAAATTTAAACCGTCCTGTGCTACTCTTGGTCCTAATGATACAAACGAATTTAACCAGTCTTGTGCTATCTTGGTCCTAATGATACAAACAAATTTAACCAGTCCTGTGTTATCTTGGTCCTAATGATACAAACAAATTTAACCAGTCCTGTGCTATCTTGGTCCTAATGATATAAACAAATTTAAACCGTCCTGTGCTATCTTGGTCCTGATGATACAAACAAATTTAACCAGTCTTGTGCTATCTTGGTTCTAATGATACAAACAAATTTAAACCGTCCTGTGCTATCTTGGTCCTAATGATACAAACAAATTTAAACCGTCCTGTGCTATCTTGGTCCTAATGATACAAACAAATTTAACCAGTCCTGGGCTATCTTGGTCCTAATGATACAACAAATTTAACCAGTCCTGCTATCTTGGTCCTAATGATATAAACAAATTTAAACCATCCTGTGCTATCTTGGTCCTGATGATACAAACAAATTTAACCAGTCTTAGGTTATCTTGGTCCTATTGATACAAACAAATTTAAACCGTCCTGTGCTATCTTGGTCCTAATGATACAAACAAATTTAACCAGTCCTGTGCTATCTTGGTCCTAATGATACAAACATTAACCAGTCCTGTGCTATCTTGGTCCTAATGATTCAAACAAATTTAACCAGTCCTGTGTTATCTTGGTCCTAATGATACAAACAAATTTAACCAGTCCTGTGCTATCTTGGTCCTAATGATACTTTATCTTGAGATAGAACTACTGAAGTTCATTTATTCCAACTATGCCATAGCTGATGCTGCATTGGCCATGAATATATAACATGATCCATGGCAGGGAGAGAAGTGAGTGTTGTCGGTCATAACTCTTATAGTAAAATATTTTGATGTTTTTATGCTATATATAAAACACAAGCCAATATAGATCTATATTTGTATAAATTATTAGACTAACAAGACATATGGTATATATATAAATGAAAGTTGTACATATTTAAACTTGAAGTCATTTTACTATGAATGATTATGCTAACTATATTCAATAAACACAGTACCATTATATAACATCATATGACTTTGACCGGCAATACTCATACCTTGTCCCTGAGCCATGGGTAGAATCCTGTTGTGGGATCATATCCCAATTACCTAAAGTCTCCTTGGTGGTTCCATAACCATTTTTCCCTGGTGTATATGATATGTTAATGGGCTCGTAACCCAATTACCATAAGTTTCCTGGTGGTTCCATAACTGTTATGAATATTTTTGACTTTGTTCATATGTTGGCTGTAGCTGCTGACTTTGTTTATATGGTGGCTCCATCTGTTGGCTGTTTAAATGCTGGCTCATTATTTTTGCTAGGTATCACTTAAGTAGAGAGAAACCCCTAAAAGATGAGAAAAATGACTTTTGTGAAGAAGAAAAAAATTTGCTTCTGGAAAAGATAATGATCAAAATATAGGTCATTAATTTTACCGAATTTGTCTTGAAGCCATTTTTTTTGTTCCTGGAACATAATTTCAGGAGATGACAATACCCTAACATAATTTCAGGAGATGACAATACCCTGGTGTAAGGAAGAGAGCTGGAGTTGATGTTTAAATGTGTCAAAGGTTTTATGATAGAGATGGCTATTATTATGCAGCCAGGGAGTCTAAGACCATCCAGTTCTTAGTACCTCGGTAAGTAAGTCTGCTTAGGTTTAGCTCAGCCAATACGGCACAGGTTCCAGTTAGGTTGTCGGTTTTTAAAAATCGCGGCGAAAAAAACCGGTTTACCCAGTGTTAAGCATTCTGACAAACCGGTTTTTTTGCCTTTAAAAGTCGGTTTTAGCTAGGAACTTAACAAATAGCAAAAATGCTGATACATTCCAATACATATTACAGAGAAATCTAGGAAACTGTGACTTTCCAATGAACTCCTCCTCAGTCCGACCTGTGTACATTGGCATTGATAGAAAGTAACTGTCGTACAGCCGTTGTAATGAATAGTGTAACTAATACATCTCAGGATGAGAGGGGGTAGGTGGGGAGACAATTGTATGAAGGGAGGGGCGAGGAGTTCAACAGTGGAGGAATGTTTTTAAACGGGCACTCGATGTGAGTCCATGGAGAGGCAGAGGTGTTTGTGTACTGTGTCACATATATAGATAACGTTAGAAACTTACAGAGGATGAGAGAGAGGGAAAGGCAGAAAGTGAATACCATGAGTAGAAAGAAACCGTAATTTCTATAGACTATATATATAAAATAAGCTCTATGCTGAGGTCTACATCACAACGGCTGATTTCAGAACTGGTCTGTAGCGGCAAACCAAACCTCTTTCTTTGACAATATAATATAAATGAAAACATGAGAAAGAAAAGTCATGATAGCGATGTGTTTAGTTATAAGCAGTTTAAATGAATATTTTTACTGTCTAAGATAATTTTTTTCTTGTATTTATTGTTTTACGTAAAAATTGGTTGACTTAATTACATTATCCTCATTCTTTCTCATACACGCACTAAATACTACATACATTGAAAATAATTATTGCTAGAATGTTTAAAATATCCGTTATTTCACTTATATTATAAAAACCGAAACCGGTTTTCGCCGGTTTTTTAGAAATTGACCTTTGACCCAACCGGTTTTTTCAAAAAGTCGGTTTTTGTATAAACCCTAGTTCCAGTCCATCCAACCGTCACCAGTTACCTTGCACAGGTTCCAGTCCATCCAACCATCACCAGTTACCTTGTCTGTCTTTCGGACATAGCCTGTATTCATTGTTGGCCTCAATACCCTATGTGGGTCAACTGAAGAGTTTGAATTTAGTCTGGAGAGAAATGATAGATAGTGGCCTAATAATGGTCATTGGCTCAGTATAACTCATTCTTAGAGTGACCTTTTGAATGTTCATTGTAATTTCTGTGACCTGTGTGTAAAAAAATGTTGCTTTACTATTTTATTAGGGCCTGTCAGAAGAGCTGTTTCACTCAGATCAGCAACATGATACCAACTATATTTCGGCTGTCCAACCCGTTGGTAGTCAAGTCCAATTAACTTTAGTATGATCCAGGCTGTTGCAGGTGATTTATTCTAATGCAATATTGGTCTTCAGTTCCATCATTGGACTACAATTCATGTAGCATTAGTCCATGCTCAATCTGTTTTAATTTTTATTACATTTCAAATGTCCTCGTCTCATCATGTGATATATTTATATTCATTGTAAGTTGGATGGATAATTTACAATTTTCATGTAGACAATTTACTGTTGTCCTAAAATTACAGAAAATCTAACGCATTAATTTTTGTTGTTGCTTGTATCAAGGTGGTTAAAAACTAAAACTAATGAAATGTTTTCTACCGTTCATTTGTTGTTGTTTTTTTTTAAATGCAATTTGTGTACTATTTGTGGACATATTTTTCACTGTTATAAAGCTTTAAAATACAGTAATAAATTTTATAGATAGATAATTGCAGTAATCAAATGGTCTCTTTTGCCATTTAATTTTTTTTTTTACCTAGATATTATTCAGGTCATTTGAGAAAATTTATCAAAAAAATTAGAGCCGCTGTTGGATACAAACAATTTGATAGAAATTGGGCGTCATAATTAGAAAAATGTTACCATAAATTAACGAAATCTAATCAACACAAATTATTACAATTATTTGGCCCAAACTAGTTTGTCATGCTTTATTCTATCAAACATTGGCACAATAAACAAACCAGTTTAATTTACAAAAGAATTATAACTGCAATAGATCCATTAATCATTAGCATTGATGTCTATTCAGACCAGTATCAATCAAATGATGCGGAAGTTTTTTATCATCAACAATGTAAAACACGGTCTTCTTCACTTGAGTGTAGGCATGTGTCAATCCTCTTCCCTCCATCCTTGTCATACCTTGCCACCAAAGTCTTGCTTATTCAACCCTACACTAAGGTACCTGCCCCCTCCACTTCCCACTGAAAAAATAACTCCCAACAGCACTGCTGTCATATAAACCGGGAGCTGTTTGCTTCCATCTCCAGAGTTGTAAAAATTGTGGGAGCTGTTTGCTCTCATCTCCAGAGTTGTAAAAAATTGTCATAGTACATGTATAAAGAACACCGTTTGGGTAATTTATTTGTTATTTTTGTTGGCTTTTCAGAGTTTTTTGTTTTTTTATTCTTTAATAGATTCTTTTTATTTTCACTACATTGCAGATGACAATAGAATTTTTGTTAGTTAAACTCTAAGATAATTAGATAAAAATATCAAAAACTTTGAGCTGATGGGGTTCCTGTAGATATATTTAATAATTATTTGTGGTCAGAACATTAAAAGAAAAAATTACGAGGTTACACGGCCAATATACTTTTGAGTAAACATGGCGGTACCTGCATTTTCTTTCGTGGTTCTGAAAAGTGATGATCTTAGTTAAATCTAAATCATTCACTATAGCTTCAAAACTGTTTCTAACTTAATGAAAATAACCAAACTTTCTGAATCAAATATATTATAACAAATGACAAAGTAAACCAATTGCTGCTGAAGAAGTGGATTTGTGGATATTTACTGATTTATAATAAGCCTTTAAACTTCAAAGTAAAAGCATTTGGTCAAATTAACATTTAGGCGTTGTGGTAAAATGTTTACTACACTGGGTATTTTAAGGGCAGTTAATCAGCAGCCCTAATAAAAATGTTGATAAAACTAACGCCCAGATAAAAAAAAGCACACAATGTAAAATGTTTGGACACTCCCTGACATATGTAGTACATAAACTCTTAGACATAGATTTTAAAATCTTTAAATCAGTGCTTCATTTCTTTTTGCCCAAAGTCAAAGATCAGATCAAGTATCTGGTCGTACCAAACATTTTTTTTTTATTTCTTATTGATGAAAGAAAAAAATAATCTATTAAGTCCAATATAATATCAATCTTCAAAGTAAAATATATATATATATCACAAATGCTCTAATTTGAATCAATAAATTAACAGATACCATTAGCCAGAAAAAGAATACCTACACGAAAAATACATGAAAGAAATAAAGTTATGATATTTCTACAAGAATATTTTATTGCAGAACAAAAACACTGAATTCATTCCATCTTTTTTATTAACAACACATACTTCTGATGAAAGAATATAAAAAAGTTATGAGCTCTTTTATTTGTCATAAATTCAAATTAAAGTCTGGGAATGGTTATTGTTCTAGTTGACAATCCCTGGACATTCACTAAACCTTAGGGGGAAAACTCCCAACATATACAGTCGATTCCGCTTGTCTGGGACACATCGGGACCGAGGCTTGCCCCAATTAAGCGGCTGTCCTAATTATACATACAAATTTACTGTTGGCTTGGTTTGGTTTCTTTGAGATTTGTCCCAAATAGCAGCTGTCCCAATTAAGAGGAATCCACTAAATTCAGATATCATCCCAAAACTCTCAGACTAGCAGACGGCCTCTACACACACAATAGCTATTCACCACACAGTAATGATGATTTCTCGGTAAATAGTTAAAAGATTTTGTTTTTTAAATAGAATTATTTAAGATTATACTCTTTTTGATACAAAGGCTATATGCCATGTAAATTAGTTAACAGGAGATACTGGTTTAATTTCATGATTACACGAATAGAACACAAAAGCCCATGCATTATTCTGAAGCCAGAATTAGGATGAGATTTGATCTCATGACCTTTCACTTTGTAGTGGTTATTTAATGGACTTTCACAACCTGACCAGGTTTCTAATGGCCATGTAGGCACCGCAAGAGCAGACATACTTCTCCAACCAAACAGTAGATACAGTGACCAACTTTTATACTTCATGACCAGCTTCACAGTATCAACCTAAGCAGCATCCCAATAAGTAATGATCATTGGGACAACATCCCAATAAGTAACTATCACCGTTGGGACAACATCCCAATAAGTAACTATCACCATTGGGACAACATCCCAACAAGTAACTATCACCATTGGGACAACATCCCAATAAGTAACTATCACCGTTGGGACAACATCCCAACAAGTAACTATCACCATTGGGACAACATGCCAATAAGTAACTATCACCATTGGGACAACATCCCAATAAGTAACTATCACCATTGGGACAACATCCCAACAAGTAACTATCACCATTGGGACAACATCCCAATAAGTAACAATCACCATTGGGACAACATCCCAATAAGTAACAATCACCATTTAAAAAAAGAAAAACGGAAGCTCAGACTTAAAAGAAGAAATCTTAACTATATGTCTGCACCAAACTTACAAAAAATATAGAAAACAAGGAATGAATTATTCATACGTTTTGTACCAATAAAATCAACAGGAAACATTGGCTGCCCCTAGTCTTTCGACTACTTATTTTATTTGGACATATTATTTTCTATTCATTATACCAATATTGAAAATACATGTACAAGTATTGTTAGACACAAAAATCATTTACAACAGTGGGGGAAGAAAATCATTTTCGTACATAAATAAATTTCATATTTAATCAAATCTTAAGGAAAATAAAAATCTTGATAAGTTCAATTTTTTAATGTACTAGCAGTAGCGTAGGAAGGATACTGTAGAATGTGTACTAGCCCCACAGGAGACTTGAAACTCAGGAAGGGCCAGAATGTGTACTAGCAGTTTTTGGAATATTGTTAAAGAAGGTGATTTAGCACTTTTCAGATTGGGAAGAAGGTGTCAAAAAATGTAACTGGCACAGGGCACCACAATATATTCTAACTGTTGTATAACACTGAGGGTGGGCAAAATGATAGCATAAATATATGAAATCAAAACTTGGCTTCTGTGTACTAGAAGTTAGTCTGCCTTAAAGAATAAACAGCAACTAACTATGTGAAGAAATTTCCATCTTGTTTAACAAATGAGGATTAACTTGTGGTCCTTTGAGTTTCAATGTGTATCAGATTATAATAAATGTTTTGACATAATGAAGTCTTCTGAACAGATGAAAGCCACAAGAAAACTGCTCCAACAGGTAAAATAACAAATTTTGAACTTTTTTTTCAATGATAGTATTATCTGATATCTTCACTTTCCAAAACAGATGTTTTAAAAATTATTCTTGACATATTCTATTAGAATTATTATTACAATCCTTTGCGACTTTCTTTCAATGTATAATGAAAAGAATCTGAATTTTTTTAGAAAGCATCTATAATAAACATAAACTTTTTAAATTATAAGACTATGTAATCTTCAAATACAAAATTTAACCACAAGAACTGATTCAACCTTTGAATGTCAAGCTGCCATTTGATCTATCAATCTTGGTAGGTCCTCAAATTCCCACTAAAACATTTTTTTAGGACAATGGGTGATGACCAACTCCTATTAGCTATCATAAACAAGTGACCACACAAATATATTCAGTGACCACACAAAGATATTCTAGTGACCACACAAATATTAGTCCTAGTGACCATACAAATATATTCTAGTGACCACACAAATATATTCTTTAGTGACCACACAAATATATTCTAGTGACCACTCAAATATATTAGTGACCACACAATATATTCCAGTGACCATACAACATATTCTAGTGACCACACAAATATATTCTAGTGACCACACAAATATATTCTAACTGTTGTATAACACTGAGGGTAAGTCGTATTTACATAAATATAAGGAAATTCAAACTCTGGAGGGTTTAAGTAACTCCACCAAAGTAAGCCAACAGTTTTTTTGGTTACACCTAAAGGATTACACAGAGCAGGAAATTAAAACAGGTTAGGCTGTTCCAAACTTAGAAACACATACTCTACAAACTATTTACAATTTTTTATTCATTTATTTCAAAACACCGAAAAATGAAAGCCCATTTTAAAACAAAAAAGAAACAAAAAAATAAATAAGCAACCAAAAATTAATCCTGACATTGCCACCAAATGTTAAATTGTTAATCCTGACATTGCCACCAAATGTTAATCCTGACATTTCCAGCAAGAACAGAAGCCAAACATTTCTAAAATCTTTGTTCCAGACAACTATTTATAACTGAAATAGTTATTTTAATCTGCTACACAAGATTAAAAAAATAATTTTTAAATGATAAAAATATTAACTTTTTATTTCTGAACAAAAATAAGAATGCAACGTAGGATTTTTTTCAACATAGGATTTTTTTTTTAATTTCCAAAGAAAATCTTAATGTCAATCATTTTTAATATCTGGACTTCTAGAAAATGTATATACATGTATTATCTAAGCTTCTAGAGAATGTATATAAATGTTTTTTACTTATAAAAAAAAGTGCTCAAATAAAGATCATCTGAATGGTTGTAAAGGTAATAGCAGACGTGATAAATAACACAAGATAATGGATGGTAATAGCAGACGTGATAAATAACACAAGATAATGGATGGTAATAGCAGACGTGATAAATAACACAAGATAATGGATGGTAATAGCAGACGTGATAAATAACACAAGATAATGGATGATTCACATGTTCAAAAAAATGTGTTATGATAACAAGAACAAAAAAATTTCAACCTTCCAGTCATCTTTTTTTTAAATGATAAATAAATACAAAAACTAGCTACAAAGTTACTGTTTAAATATCACATTTTTTATACACAGAACTAATGTGCAGGTGAAACTATAAATAGAAATGTACATGTCATATGCAGATAAATTTAGATTTCAGCAAATAAAAAAACCAATAAAAGATTTTTTTGAATTATAATCCAAGTAGGAATTATTTAATGTTATATCTTACAAAATGGTCCATTATCTAAGAGTGACCACAAAACTAATTAAAGATTTACAAAATTTTATGAATTACATACTGAATGTTAAACCTTACAAAATGTTCAGTAATTACAAAACTAACAGTGGCTAAACAGACATGGTGAAATATGTTCTTACAATTACTGCTACTACAGCTATTTCTGCTAATTTCTAATTTGTTCACAGCGAAGTTGATGAGTGCAGCATTATAAGTATGGCTGGATAAAATAACAAGCCGGACAGGTGCAGGCTAATCAGTTTGTTTAAGCAGTTAAAAAAAACAGTTATGATAAGCTGATGCCATATGTAGTGTCTAAACAAACTATTTATGTTTGACTGTCACTCTGGGATTTTAGCACAAAAAATTACACATATTTTTTAATGTACTTATTAACGAGTCATTGAATTGTTATTAAAACTGTTTTAAAAAGTGGAAGTTCATAAAGCACAAATGTGGTCAGAAATTTAGTTTAAAAGAGGAATTGTAATTAAAAATAAATAATGGTTTTAATTAAAGTAACGGTATAGAACAGGCTACATCTGTGTCCAAGAAAAGAGTAAAACAACACCCAGAATGTAGATTACAAACTTTACATAACAATATGGTACATTACAAAAATTTGGAGCCCCATCAAGTAGTCCTATCTGGCAACATAAGTCAATAACTTCATTCACAGACTGCTGAGGTAACATGGTGACCAAACTTAGATAAAAACTCAGCCAAGTGTTAGCCAGTATGCTGTTTGGATTCTGATGTTTGTGTAGGGATAATGTTCCTGGACCATCTGAGCCAGCTGCGTCAGTTGCTGTGACGCTGTTGTTGGTCTGATGCCCACCACTGCAGCTGCTGCACCCAGAGTGACATGGCGCTGCGGCCGGGCAGGGTATAACACCGGTGTTGTTGTCAGAGTCCACATCCATGCTGCTCTCTGCTGGCCAAACTGCTGACGCTGATCATGCTAGTGTCACTGGACATGGCAGAGTCGCTGGAAGGTGTTTCAGGGCTGATGGCAGATGCCATCTTGATGTCATCTCTGATGTCATCAAGTCTTCTTTCATCAGCAGCCATCTGCAGGCCGTGAAGGCTCAATTTCTGCACAGTCAGGCCTTCGCTCTTCATGACTTCAGGTCTAGCCTCTGCTTTCACTGCCCCTGGCTGTTTAGGTCTGGCATTCAGAGCCACCGGCTAGAAGTTGTTCCCTTAGCTGGGAGCCAGTTTGCAATTTCAATCCGGGAGACTGGAATCCACAGGGGGCAACAATTTAGGTATGGGGATAAAAGAATTCGGATCAGCAGGATCAACATGTTAAGTGACAGATAGCTAGATAAAACAGGGGCATCGGCTGCCTGAGAGTGGCAGCCGGCGAAGGGCCAGACAGGCATCTTCTTCGAGATGGAATACCACTGGCGTGGCCGACTTTTATAATCATCTTGAGGATCTGTGGGATTGCCTCTGGGACTGTGAGGTCGACCCACCTGGGTCGCAGTGCAGATTTTAGTGACCATTGTTTTCTTTGTTGGGTCAAGCATCACAGGAACTGAAAGTCTACGAGCTGACTCTGACTTAGTATCACCTAAAGCTGAGTTGCTGATTTCCTGTTGCCTGCTGCTGACTCCGCCGACTAGGGACTCAGAGACAAGCTGCGCTGAAAACGGAAAAGATCCCTGGCAGGTCATTCCACCCGGCTTCACTCGGCCACTGGAGCAGTGCCTTGTACGACCTTGGAAGATAGGTCCTCTAATGGAATGTCCATTGCACTGCCATCACCTGAATAGTTTGAGCCTGACCTAAGCTGAAACCTGAATGACGAGGAGAAGTTGACATTTGAGTCAAAGCCTGCACTTTGATTCAAGGTCTGAACGCCATGGCAGAGGTAGCGTCTTCTCCCATCTCCACTGATGTGGCATCCAAAGTCTCGACTCCCATCTCTTCCCTGGCCAGATTTTCTTTAATCACATTGGCTTTACCTCCAGGAAACTGAGCTGTTCCTGGCGGCTTTGCTTCTCTGAGCTGCTTTAGCCTGCAGGAGGCGTCGCTGTTCAGGAGTCACCTTCCGGCTCATCTTGCCACTGTTTGCTGATGATGATAGGTTGGCTGAATTTGTATTTATGCGGCCACTGACACCTGAGAATTGGATGAAGATGTTGGAGATACTGAACTGCTGGTAGCACTTGTATTTTTCTTAGATCAATTCTTACAGGATGACAACGACCTAATTAAAAAATTAAAAAAAAAACACTTTTAAAAAAAAAATCATCATTTACACTGACAGGTTTGTTTTTCAATCATAAAATGTTAAAATGTTGTTCTCAAACAAAGAGATCTGATTCAAAAGATTCTTGAGAAAGTTTCAAAATAAAATTTTATCATCTGCAATCAATGGATGATAAAAAATCGTGATAAAGTATTAAACTATTTTCAGTTAGAGTACATTTTTTAGAATCTGCAGTGAGAGCATGACAAAAGATTTCAACTAAAATACAACATAAAATGATAAAGATGTAGTGGAACAGGGAACAATAATTGTAGCATTTCTTGTATAAATGTTTGTAAACATATGAGTCAACACACTTACTTATATGCTACGGCTACAGAACAATTTCACCTTCCCAAAGGGCTAAGGGAACTTTACTTACTTTACTATATAAAGTGTTTAAATGTGGCTTAGGCTATTCTGTCTTAAAATTCTTTAATTGATTTACAATTTAATACACAAACTAATTGTTACCAGGAATAGGTCCGGCACGAGCAAAATGTCCTCTTTCTTCAGACTGAGAAATATCCAACAAACGTTCGATGGTGGTCATTTTCTGTTGCCTTGCCCTCTGCCGACCTTTGATTAGCCGCTGCTTAGCTGCCATGCAGCGAATGTGGTCATCAAAAACAAATTTGGCGGATAAGATTGGGATAGGCTTGGCATGAACCGAAGACTGCGGTCTGTGAACAACAATGTGGAGCAGACGGCTGTCATCTTTATCTCCTGACACTTCCACATCCTTGGAAAGATAAACAATTTTGAGAAAGAGTAAACAAAAGGTTGAAAGTTGAATTTTAAAAATTTACTGAATCATAAATGAAGTTTTTGTACAGAGTCTGGTAAAACAAAAGTGACTTTTCTGTTTCCTGTCAAAAATAAAATAATAATAATAATGGCTGCTTCTCCATTCAAAACATGAATCCCATTTTTAAAAAATCACATTTATGAATAGTTTTGGTGGCTTTAAATATGAGACGTTTTGTCTTAAATGGTAAATATTATCATACAAACTAATTGTATATATATATTTTTTTTATTTTGCAATGCGAAAAAATCTTCAGGACAATAAGGACATTCCCAAAACTAAAAATACCCTAACTTAACCAGGAGAAACTAATTAAATGATCCAAAATGAAATAATTTTAAAATTAGTTTAAAGTTTATCTATACCGTTTTTAATAGGTTTTTCAAAATTTTTGCAAGGGACATCGATTATAAAATATTACTGGAGTTCAAGTTTAAATTTTTTTCACAGAACATAAGTTACTGATGTTACCTGCAGATATCCTACAAACTTGACGACACCCCAGCCCAGGCGTTTTGTGTCGGGCTCAACTAAAATCAGTTGGACTGGATCTATGACTAGAAATCTGCGTTCCTGCCTTCGGCTGTAAGAAAGGCATGTAATGTGAAACTGAATTAGTCAGAATACTATAATAAAAAATAAAAAAACATGTAAAGATGAAAAAAATTCCTCTAACAGCATTTATTCACAGGTTTAAATATGTTATCAGAGCTGACCAAATCTCAACAAATAATCAACAAAGAATTGATTATTTTAAGCAACACAGCATTCTCTGCAACTCTACAAACATCACAACAAAAATAATTTTGACGTACCTCTCCCTGTTCACTACCGTGCACCCAATCAGATCACTGTTATCTGAAAGAAGTAAAAAAAAAAATGGAGCAATAGTTAAATAGAATTTAAAGAAAAAATTAGACGATTGCTAGTAAATAAAATGAAAAGTGATACACTAAAAATCATTTGTAGAAAAAATTAAAGGAATAAAATTATGCACTATGTCAAAGTGATTTGATTATTTCAAGGCGATCTAATCAGCGCTGGTAAAGGTACATGAGTACCCCCAGCAATACAAAGTGACTTACTCAAATCTAACACGTCCTCAGTTTTGATGCAGTTTTCTTCTTTGGTGAGCGGGAGCTGGGTCTCTGCCTCATGCATGAGATTCAATGACAGGTCTCTCACCATGAAGAATACTCTGATAGCCTAGGAGAAATGGAATCAAAATGTTTGAATTTAATCACAGCCAACCAAAGATGAACAACTAAAATATATATTTACTACAAATTATAACCATTCTAATATAGCTACAAAACAATTCCAATGAAGTACACATAAGACGGACCAATAGTTTTAAGCTACATATAAATTTTCAACATAAATTTTAGTAAAAAAAATCCTTTTTGGCCATTACACCTGATGCAGTAATACTCTATCCAGTCGTTGTAGTTATAGTGGCACTTTGTAATTACATTAAATATAAAACAATACTGAATTAGGAAAAACAATATCTGCCACAACCAGGATTTTATCCTTAGATCTCAGCTACATATCATGAATACCTACAGTGGTCTATTATACAGTGGTACCTCTGATCTCAGCTACATATCATGAATACAGTGGTCTATTATACAGTGGTACCTCTGATCTCAACTATATACATGTATCATGAATTCTGGTATATTATACAGTGGTACCTCTGTTCTCAGCTATATATCATGTATTTTGGTCTATTATACATGGTACCTCTGATCTCAGCTATATATCATGTATTTTGGTCTATTATACAGTGGTACCTCTGATCTCAGCTATATATCATGTATTTTGGTCTATTATACATGGTACCTCTGATCTCAACTATATATCATGAATTTTGGTCTATTATACAGTGGTGCCTCTGATTATAAAAAAACTTTATTTGTTCCAGAGCTCAGTCTGTAACCCAAAATATTGAAACACAAATACATTGAAATCAATGAAATCAAAAGACAATCCGTTTAAGGGTGAAGGAACCGTTCTTTTTTTATCAACATCCGATATTTTATATGACAACAGGCAAAATATATGTCACTCACGTATTAATTAAAGAGAAAAAAAAATTAAATGTAAAATAAAAAAAGATTTAGTCTAAGGGAAATCATTCTGAATCATTACTTTCAGGAGCTTTTTCTCTTAAGTTGTTGTTTGCAACCCACTCTATTCACGATCTGTGAAGCTCGCAACCTGAGGTTCCACTGTACAGAAATATAGACCTAAATATAAAATTAAAAAATAATTGCCAAACTTACTCTACGAGCTCTTTCCACTTCCCCGCAGGGCAATCTCTTGTTGAAATCTATGCCTGTCAGGGGGGTGCCAGTGGGTGGAAGAAGAATGGAGGCATCCTGCATCAAATATTCTACATTCAGAGGGCGGGTCTGGGGGGGGGGGGGGGGGACAGAGAGTAATAACACAAAAATTAAACAACATATGAGGCAAGAAGATTAAAAAACTTTACAGCAATGTCGAATCTTTAATAAATTAAACTTGCCTTCATTTCTCTGTATTCATCCTCAAACATATCTAAAAATATTTCTTCACTCTGAAAAAAAAAATTAATTGAAACTCATCTTTATTTTTTTGACAGAAGAATTATTTCAACAAGGTTATAGATGAACTAAAAAATCCTCTTTTCATTTTGTCAGATGAAGTTCCTATGCTCCAATGGATACTTTACTATCTGCAGTGTGATGTGAAGACTATGATCTGCTAATACAGTTACCCTATTCCCCAACAACCACCTCATGTAATATTCAACACCAGTTAATTTATTTACCTTATAGAAATTCCTCAACAGCTGAGTACAGCACTCCCTGGCATTCTCTATACAGGCCAGGTGCCTGTCCTGCAGGTAGGACTTCTCTTCACTGTTGACCAACTGTTTCAGCAGCTTGATACTTATCTCCAGTGTAGCCAGACGAACTTTATTGCCTTTTTAAAAGAACACAGCAACAGTGTCAGTTTTATCATTAAATACAGCAACAGTTGGTTTTATCATTAAATACAGCAACAGTTGGTTTTATCATTAAATACAGCAACAGTCAGTTTTATCATTAAATACAGCAACAGTCAGTTTTATCAAATACAGCAACAGACAGTTTTATCATTAAATACAGCAACGGTCAGTTTTATCATTAAATACAGCAACAGTCAGTTTTATCATTACAACTGGTATCATGAATACAGCAACAGTAGGTTTTATCATTACAACTGGTATCATGAATACAGCAAGACTTGTCTGTGGTCTAATTTAATTGTAACACTGACAAACAGCGGTATGACTGTCGACCTGAGGGTCGCTGGTTCTATCTCCGGTGAGGACCAATGGATATTTCAGGTCATGGCTAAAGTCCCCTCTCCCGTGGTGCCTCCATGGCCATTGGACTATCGTCTATGGTGGGGATGAAAGAAGGGCACCATAAAAACTGTCCCATTAGTGGTTTATAGGATCTAAGAGATTTCATCTTATCCTTACAGAGACTTCACACACACACCACTAAATGGCAGCAACTTTAAGGTGCGTTATTGAAATTGTATCAAAAGATAACACTCGAGTCAAAGGTTAAAAATCAGACCTAAAACTAAGTACTTGACAAACCTGACTGGCACGCCAACTCAATGATTCGTATGAGTCTCTCAACGAGGAACAAGTTGTAGTTTTTCTTGCACTGCAATGTGAAGGACAGAAATATAAAATAACAGCTATGTATTTGGTGGACACAGTTAATTAAACAATTTTAATTAAACAATTTTTAAAAAAAAGCCTCAAAGTTTCATAACTTACATGAGATCTTTGAGTTGGCATTAAGACAGTGTCCAGTAGGTTCTGAGATAAACCTGAATGAACAAGAAAAATAAATTTAGTAAAATCAGTAGCATAGGATATCAGTATTCTGCTTCTTTCTTCAAGAAATTTCCAAATATTCATTTAGTAAACAACTTGCCTGAAACTTGTTAATTTACTAACAATTATTTTCAGTCTCAATTTATATATATTTATTTGGCTATTTGTAATTTGCACCTTCACTTTTCCCCATGGCGTATAAAAGACAAAGAGCGAAAAGTGCTGAATAATCATTCTCACTACATTCAAGGGCATTAAAGATAGCTTCCAGGTAAGGTCTGTGGGTGAAAAGAAAAGAAACAAGTGAATAATGGACCTGCCATAATAAAACTTCAATTTTTTTTATAAAATATTTTAAAATTATTCAAAATAAAGATACAGCCCAAATAATACAGTGAGCCGTCTTTTTTTTCCATAACAAATGGCGAGATATAAACAAATAATAAATACAGAGATAATCCCCAATGAGAGCTGCACAACAGATATTTGCCTGGCACAGAAGAACAAAGAAAACTTAAAGCCTGTCAATTTTTCAACAGCAATGGAGTTAAAAAGAATATAATCAAAAACTTCACCTCACCCATAAGGACCATTTATATCTCAAAATATAATCAAAAACTTCACCTCACCCGTAAGGACCATTTATATCTCAAAATATAATCAAAAACTTCACCTCACCCGTAAGGACCATTTATATCTCAAAATATAATCAAAAACTTCACCTCACCCGTAAGGACCATTTATATCTCAAAATATAATAAAAAACTTCACCTCACCCGTAAGGACCATTTACATCTCAAAAGATTTACTTTGTTCTACTTAGATCAAAATTTTTTTCTATGTAAAACTACCAAGTTATTGTTTTGTTTCAACCTGCAGTAATAAAAAACGTGTCAGTAAAGGGTCTCACCTGTTATCCAGTGAAAAACTCGTCTGTACATTCTCTGACACCTGCGGCCTGGAAACAGATGCTGGCCCCAGACGGTGCTGAGTTCTTCCCATCAACTTCTCCTCATCAGTTGAGTTCTGTGTGGGACTGGACAGTTCAGTGTCACCAGAGCAGACTTCACTGCATGGACTTCTGCCGCCTTCTGGTTAGGGGATTTAAGTAATGACACGTTTTTTTATTACAATAAACTCAAATAACTAAAATCCTTTTAGCGTTCTTTCAGACAGCACTTTTGAACAGAGGGCATTGTCTGAATGCTAAATTGTGTTTACATAAAGAAATAGTTAACTGTGGACTATCTGGCTAGCGACAAATATCAACAACAACAAAAAATATGGAATGAAGATTTTCCAGCATAAATAAAATAATGTTTTATTGTTTTAAATTAAGGTTTTGATCATTGCTTTAATATAACTTTTAACCGCTTTTTATGTTAAGCTGAAAATTGCCAATTATTACAATAGCTCTGGCCTATTTTAGATACTTGTTACTTTGAAAAGCCTATTGGCCTTATTTAGATACTCTGTTACTTTGAAAGCCTATTGGCCTATTTAGATACTCTGTTACTTTGAAAAGCCTATTGGCCTATTTAGATACTCTGTTACTTTGAAAAGCCTATTGGCCTATTTAGATACTCTGTTACTTTGAAAAGCCTATTGGCCTATTTAGATACTCTGTTACTTTGAAAAGCCTATTGGCCTATTTAGATACTCTGTTACTTTGAAAAGCCTATTGGCCTTTCTGGTCTGAAATAGCCATATCAGACCAGAAAAATTAGTCTTCTGAATATTACAGATATTTCATTCATGAGTTAGGCTGTAAACTAATTAAAGGTCTTTCTTTCATGAATTAAGCTGTATACAAATTACAAGAAAATCTAAGAAAATTCACTTATGATATCAGAAAAGTTTGAAAGTTGCAACTGTCTGGAACATTACCTGTAGAAGGTGAGCTTAAAACCTCAGCCGTAACTAAAGCTGCTGTTGCAGGTTCTTCGGGGCGAGACAAACCTCTGGCCTGTTTTGAGCTGTCTGGCTGTTCAGTTCAAGCTTTGGTCGCAGGTTCTCCAAAGTTTTTTCCAGTGACTCCCTGGGTGTGACTGGAATTCTAATACCCTGGTCAAGAAGAAAATAACGTTACTATGAAACAATCTGAGATAAAGGAAAGTTTACATGATGAATAGAACATAATGGACAAGATTGAACTGTAAAGAAAATGATTTTACAAATAGTTCAATATGTTGCATGCAGAATCCGTACATGATAAATACGAAAATAAATGACAAAAAGCATAAATAAAAGGAAAGACCATTATTTTTATGTCTTTTTTTTTCTGTTTATTTATTTCAAAAAGGTTTATCAGACAGATCAAAACAATCAAGTGCTTCAATGAAATATAAACTGAACAGTAGATCCTTCTACTCACCATCTTCGGAGAGCCTCTAATGACCCACCTAGTTGGGATGGGCCACCTCCCTCCTGAAAGATGACGTGGGCCAACTGCTGCATTAAGGGGCCATAATGGATGATCAGAAATACCTAAATGAGATTTCAAAACAGACATCAGAACAACATTGTCAAAGAGACCAATTGTTAATTGATGTTAAGACTATTGTCCAAGTGACCAATTGTTAATTGATGTTAAGACTAGTGTCAAAGAGACAAATTGTAAATTGATGTCAAGACTATTGTCAAAGTGACCAATTGTTAATTGATGTTAAGACTAGTGTCAAAGAGACAAATTGTAAATTGATGTTAAGACTATTGTCAAAGTGACCAATTGTTAATCCGATGTTAAGACTAAGTTCCTTTTTTTATTTCCATATTTTTATATACATTTTATATTTATCTTAGCTGATTTTTCCTAAAATCCCTTGAGACAGTAAGAATAAGGAAAACAACACTGCTCACATGTTTCTATCATCCTGAAAAATATACAGAAAAGTGGAAAATAGTATATGAATGTTTTTTTAAAAAACCAATCGAGCAAATAGCGGTAAACATAGAATCATTAAACGCTTTGAGGAATCCCTAATGGTAACTTTTCATAAATCTTAGTTACCTAATTTCAACAGAATGAATTTTAGGCTTGTGAAAAATTCATTAAGGATGTGATGTTCTCCGCTTTCTTATATGAAACGGTTACAAACTAATCTATGACCACTTTCTTAAAGCATATCTGTTTAGTCTTTGCTTGAAAATGTTTAATACTAACTTATAACTCTCAATACAATGGTAATTTCATTATAAGCCTATCCTTACATGGCACAGCAAATCCCTTACCTCAGTGAGCTAACAGTATTATAAAAATAGACTTACGTTGTGAACTTAATGAGGCCACTAAGTGTTTCAGCCATTTCCATACTGTGGAATGAGGATTTTCATAGAAAGAACACTCCGAAGAAATTATCATATAGAAGTGGCTGAATTGATATAGGATTATGAAACCAATTCTTTCCATAACAGTAGACCTGAAAAATATTTTAACGTTGTAGACATGTTGGTAAAGAAAAAGATACTTACAATTACTTCCTCTGAAAATTTTTTCCTAATGAGTAAACGTAGAGGGGAACCAGCAACCTGTTGAGCAGCTTGTCTGTCAAAACTTCATTCAAGGTATCAATGTCAATGAGGAAAATGTTCTTAAGAGATAATGCAAATGGTCCGGTGCTCAGCAACAAGATCAGCAAGTCGATCTCTACTCCTGTGACTGAAATTGTTCTTTTCTTTCCAATAATTATTTCTTTACTTGACCATACAACTTTTCCAGCTTTTTATAAAAAAGTCACTTAACACAGAAAATGATCAGTTTCAAAGTTGAAATTGAGTGCAAAATGTTTCAAGCTAATCAACAAGCGAGCACAGAAGGAGACAACAACAAATAACCGACTTGAGAAAACATTTAAGCAACTTACTCATGGTCGTAACACATGTATCCAGGTCCAGGATGGGTTACCAATGAACCAAACTAAATTAGAGAAATATGGAGCGGCCGTCTGTCTCTCGATGTAGCCTAGCATTGCTTATCATCAACTATAGGAACAGACAATAGTTTGTAAATTATTAATTGTTTAATCTAAATATCATGCCCAAATTAACTGCCAAAGAAAAATCCTGGCACAATTAAATCTGAGCATCCAGTCATCAATGAAAGGTCAATACTTCTATATAAAATTCTTTAAAAACATTCATGCCGGATAATTGACGGGCGATCCTCACCATGGATTCTGAATGATTGAAAGTATTTTATGGCTTCACTGTATAGGAGCAAAATTCATGTATGCCAAACATTAAAAAAAAAAATGTTTTTAAAGCAAAATCTCAACTCTTTCAGAACAATGAGATAACAGCATTACATGATTCATAAAGAATATGAATGACACCCGAAAATATTTTTGGTGAAATAAAATAATTATTGCCCCAATAGTGTAGTTGCTAACAGTTACATGAAACATGACTTAAATTTTAAAATAAAGGAAAACACAGAAAAGACAAGGACGACAGCCCTCCCCCTTGATTTAAATAAATTTAAATAGACTAAATAAATTTAAATAGACTAAATAAATTATAATTTATTGTTACACAGAAATAATATCATTTTACTTTTTTTTAAAATATGTAATAATATTTATGCTTGAGATATTACCAGCTTAGATCATTTTTTAAAATATCAATATTCTTTAATTATGACTATTTTTTGGTACAAAACAATCTATACTTATATTTTAGGGTAAATTTTTTCCACAGAACAGACAAACAAAATGCAATTCCCAAATTATATAGTTATAGGATTCTCCCCAACTTTCAATATGCAAAATTAATTGGAACCCATTCTTGATTCATCATAATTAACCATGCAGTGTTTTTTTTTTCTATATGTAATGTACCTGGTTTGTATAAATCCACAAACTAAAAGAAGTTTTTAAAAGCTAACTAAATCTCATCGGTATTTTTTAAATTCCTTCTTCCAATGTCTATAAACATTTAATAACTGACACACAGCAGTTCAGAATGTTTTAAATTTAATAACCTCAAAAAACAAGCACAATACTTCTATCCAACCCAGAGATCAAAACACAATCACCAACAATCATTTACATTAAAAGGATAGGGACCACACCTTCAGGGGGTTTAGCTTAATCCAACACCATCCAAATTAAATCTGCTTTAAATGTTAATGAGGTTAAATAGCTTACTTCTCTTATCTCAATACTTTTACAGTACAGATAATTTGTTCAGATCATAAATATAATACTCTATGCATATATAAATGAACATATTCCATTGAGAGTTTAAAAATGTTTATAACACCTGGTATCAATTGTTTTTGCTCAGCTTATTTGTACACATATAGGACCTAAATATGTGTACACAATCTTATTTGTATACATATAGGACCTAAATATGTGTACACAATCTTATTTGTATACATATAGGACCTAAATATGTGTACACAATCTTATTTACATAAGTTAACATATAGTCAGAGAAAGAGTGATCCATTCAGGACCTAAATATATATACACAAACTTATTTACTTAAGTAAACATATAATCAAAGAAAGAGTGATCCATTTAGGACCTAAATATATATATACACAAACTTATTTACTTAAGTAAACATATAATCAGAGAATGAGTGATCCTGTGTTTCTCTTAACCAAGAAAACAAGCACCACAGAGAAATATAAATTCTCATTTATTTAATAGTTCATTTAAACAGATCGTATGTTAATATATATTACCATGCAAAGTAATCCACACACAAAAAAAACATAAGCAGAGACAGGCAATCTGATATAGTTTTAAAGACTTTACAGGGAATAAAAATGTTAGAAAAAAAATCAATAACCAAAATGAATAAGCTAAAAGGTATGATGGTTAACTAGGTACTAGGTAGGGCAAGTGGTGGGAAATTTATGTATATTATGATTCATTGGTTTCTAAAAGAAGATTACTATGGAGGGGCTAGAAATAATGAAATGATGTAAAACATTTTAAATTAAAAAGCATTTAACGTTTTTGAGCAATAAGTTAGCTAATATATGTGTTCAAATTTTGTCTACCAATATATATAAGAGAATATATGTAACATGTTTTAGTATAAAACAAAGCGATTATCAGAGAACTAATACACACAATGCAAACTGCCTAAAAACCATAAACACCCATTGAATAAAAAAAAAAGAAGAAGTTAATTTAGTTGGTTTCTAGCCAATAAAATTTTACATTTCGCAACTATCTCTGATCATTTTGCTAAATCTCCTTTAATGAAAAAAAAACCATTTGTATTTGTTCTAAACTTACAGGTGTGTGGGCACTCTGCAACAAAGGATTTACACCAATAAATAGAAGTTAACAGAGATTGACAGACATAGAAGTTAACAGAGACTGACAGACAGATAGAAGTTAACAGAGACTGACAGACATAGACAAAAAGTAACAAAGATTTACACCAATTAATAGAAGTTAACAGAGACTGACAGTCGTAAATAAAGAGAAACAAAATTGTACACACATAAATAGAAGTTAACAGAGATTGACAGACGTAAATAAAGAGAAACAAAATTGTACACACATAAATAGAAGTTAACAGAGACTGACAGTCGTAAATAAAGAGAAACAAAATTGTACACACATAAATAGAAGTTAACAGAGATTGACAGACGTAAATAAAAATTGATACAAATAAATAGAAGAAAGAAAGGTTTCCCCAAATAACAAAAGGAAAACAAAAAGACAACAAAAATAAAACCTTCAAGGGGAGACTACACTTAAAGTTGACACAAATATAAAGGCAGAAAAAAAAACGTTTCATAATGTCTTTGAAAAGATAATTATTTAAAAAAAAGGAAAGGAAAACAGCGAATAAACAAATAATCTGAACGACTCTCAGTAACATCTGTGCAGATAACATTGTTAGTCTGGTTTAACCTTAGGCCTACCTCATTGTAAAAAAAGTGAATGGTATGTTTGTTCAGCTTCAGCGACAAGGTTTTCAAAAAGGAAATATAATAGGCCATGACCTGCGGGGAAAATAAAAGACAACAAAAGTTTATAATACATCAGTGTTTTTTGAAGTTGTTTTTTAAAAAGGTTAAATAAACAAGGTGGCAAAGCCCTTATTAAGGTCATTTCTTTAGCAATAAAATTTAAATATTTTTTTAATTAGTTAAAAGTGCCTATGTCTAAAAGCATATACATGTAGTCGATTCCTTTATTTTAGTTACCATTTATTATGAAATAAGGTGCATGAATATCATTTATAAAATCAGTTCTGGTTCAACTGATATAATGTCTAAATATTATTTTTCAAAATAATAGTGTAGCTCTCTAGAAAAGTATTTTAAAATATATATATATATATATAAGTGTTAACAATGGTCAAGAAAAATATTAAATATTTCATTTTTTTTTTCTAGGTAAACATTTTTTTTTCATAAGTTTAAGCAAATAAAAAAAAATTGCTATGTGTAACAGACTCTATACCTCTTCATCAGAGAAGTCAAATTTATGCACAATAATTGAGTTGATGTGATTGTTAGACAAAAGATAATCTGAAACAAAAATACAATATCTAAATTACTGCAAGTAAAGAGAATGTTCTGGCCCCAAAGGCTCACACTTTTCAAAAGATTCACAAAGATATAGTACATTTTAGTACCTTAACTTTCAATTAATATAATTCATAACATAAATTTCCCTTAGCCTAAAAGGTCATCAGCAGAGAAGCAAAATTATACCCTCCCCTCTCACAAAGAAAGAGTTTGAATACTTCGCATCAATTAAGTAGCACAAGTAGCCCTAGAAATGGTTGGGAAAGCTAATCCTAATGATTTTAGCATTAATCTGTAAAAAAAAAAAAAACAAGCAATTTAAGTCTTTTTCGTTTCGGACAAAGGACATTTTAGAGCATTTTCGCCGGACGAAATCCGTATTTTTTTTTCCGGGTTACAGCCATAAATATTGCTCCACGCCCATGAATTTTGATAAATTTAGATAGGGAAGTAATCATGTTGAATAACTATTACAAAAATAAATAATGATTACGCCCCTTTGATTAGCTTTTATTATTTATATCTAAAATATAAGCAAAAACGGTACATAAGAAACTCTTATATTTTGGCTCTGAGAGGTCAGATTGCGAAATGGACTTTCTTTTGATGTACACTTGGCAGGCCAAGACCTACAAAATGATATATACATCATGGGTCTAGGACTTATGGTTGCTGAGATATAGGGCGCTCCATTGTTAATATAGCTTATATAGTAAAAAACGGTACTTTATAAGCCCCCTTTTACGGCCCTCATAGGTCAGATCGCGAAATGAACTTTTGCTGCACACATTTTACGGCAGGCCAAGACCTACAAAATGATAAATACATCATGGGTCTAGGACTTATGGTTGTTGAGATCTAGGGTGATGACGGACAGACAGACA
>JAGDYQ010000139.1:952057-1142836 GCA_021962125.1 Bulinus truncatus | reverse complement strand
ATTTTTTAACCCCCCCCCCCCATATAACAAAAATAAGAAATTTGAAACCACCCCCACCCCAACCCCTTCGGTGTTACATGATATGTGAACGGCCCCTTAGAGTATTTATAAAAAAAACAAACAGAATTCTCTCTGGACTGGTACTATTGCCTACCGCGGGACCGCCGCGAACGAGGTGGTGTGTCGGTGTCTGAGTGAGAGGGGGGGGCTATTGTTTCTATAGCAGCCCCCTGCCCGGCACATTTATCTGTTTATTTAATCTGGAACAGTTTATTTTTATTACGTTACTATCCTCCTTGTCCTATTAATTTCCCCAGAAAAAAACAAATTCTGAGTAAAAAAAACACACACAGCACACCCACGGATTTTTTTTTTGTTCTGCCAAGAATGTTCTCACACGGCCGTGATATATAGGCAAGTTCATCGTCTTCTAATGCCGTGGTATATATAGGCAAGTTCATCGTCTGCTAAAAACAAACCAAACACATACATACATACATTTCACACGAGAAGAATGTGAGATAGAGAGAAAAAAACGGCAATAGGTAATTTTTATTTTCCTCTTGACACTTAGCCTCCTGAATAGGCACGGTTTAAAATAAATAAACAGCCAAATTTTACAGCCAAAATTTTTAAGGTCGGAACCGACAATATAACTATGGTCGAATCTATAAATGGAGTAGACAATGATCAGACAATATCATTGTACTTGTAGATACTATTAATCTAATGTTCATTTCATAATTAACTTAAAAATAATAATGAGTGGAACGGACTAATACATAATAACGTGTTGGCTGATAATGTTTACCCCCGATACACATACACATCTTTTTTTGTTTTCTTGAATCGTAATATATTTGATATAATTTCATGTAATATTTGTGTAAGGAGAGTCCTGGGTTCGAACTTCAGTGAGAAACTTTGGATTTTCTCAGGTCCTCGTTTAAGTCCCCCAAGTCTGACCAGCTTAAAATGGGTCACTGACTCACAGCCACGCTTATTCACCACACACTTCTTATTCTTTAATTGTTTTACAGATCATTTCAGAGTAGTACTATGACTCGGACGAGGGACAGGTGGCAGAGCGATGGAATGTCGCGCTGAGTCCCAGGTTCGATCCTCTACGAAAACCAAAGGAATTTTCCAAGGTCCTGGTTAATGACCACAAGTCCACCCAGTTTCAAATGGGGGGACCTGACTTAAGTTGGGGAAGTGAAGCCGGCTGATCGTTTTGCTAACCACACAATCCCTTTATGTCCAGAGGTTACTAAAACAGATGAATTCTACACTTTATCTGCCCCGATGAGCCCTTGGGCGGGCTTAAGGGAACTTTACTGTCACACCCAGGGAGCTCTAGTCAGTGGACGCGCATAACAGAATATGTATTTAAAAAGTACGATGTTCTGTCTGTCACACAGGGGGAGCTGGTGGCGCGAGACACAATGTAGGACTTACAAATCACTGAGCTATATAACTAAGCTGTGTGTAGAACTTGCAAATCACTGAGCTATATAACTTAGCTGTGTATAGAACTTGCAAATCACTGAGCTATATATAACTAAGCTGTGTATAGAACTTTCAAATCACTGAGCTATATAACTAAGCTGTGTATAGAACTTGCAAATCACTGAGCTATATAACTAAGCTGTGTGTAGAACTTACAAATCACTGAGCTATATAACTAAGCTGTGAGCCGTCGAGTTATATCACAGCTCAATGTAAACATTAAAATGCCGAAAGTTAACGTGACCCATTTTTTGTTTGTATAACGAAAAGAATGACCGACATAAATAGGTCTTTTTTTTTACAATGAAATAAACATACCTCCACTCCTGGGGGGGGGGGGAGAATCAAAGATAAGAGAAACATTTTTTTTTCAGTATGGAGAGATACACTAGAAAGAGAGAATCGAATGACTTGTAACCATGTGTACGGTAATAATGCTAACAAGACCATGTTTTGTGTTTTCCAACAGGCCATCTTTGTCTCAGCTAATGTACACACATCGCGTCACAGATCGCGCACAAATTATCGACGGGGGAAATCGGTTGAATGTGGAGATTTACACATTTTTATTTCCTCATATCAATCGGAGGACAAAACAGGAATGTTATATAACATAGATCAGACACACCTACCACTCCACCCCCAACTATAAACATAATTTGTGTTTATTCGTTAATGTGGCATCATCTCACAATGTATTAGACAACCGATGAGTTCAGTGGGATATCTGTGCAACACTACTATCTTGGGTCCGGTGTTGCCAGGTGTTTTTAAGCACAAAAAAACCGTCGAAACTAAAATAAGAAACCCGCCAAAAAACCCCGGCCAGATAAAAGTTACAGAGAAAAAGATTTTAAATGTTTTTGTTTTCTCGTAAGTAGGTCACACAGAGCGTTGAACGCTTAGTACACATTTTACCGTGTTTGTGAGCATTAATTATAATAGATGTTAGACATTATCATGTGTACTAATACAAATCATGACTGACAGAGGCATTCACTGACAGGAAGCCTCTGCGTCAGTTGAGGTTGTGTGTGTGTGGGGGGGGGGGAGAAGAGAGGTCATAGGTGATTGGTTTTCTATCCCTGTTCCACTTATCTGAATAAAACAAACATTCTTTTAACTGAATCGTATTACAGGTTCTGCAGCTATAATCTCAACACTGAATCGTATTACAAGTTCTGCAGCTATAATATCAACACTGAATCGTATTACAAGTTCTGCAGCTATAATATCAACACTGAATCGTATTACAAGTTCTGCAGCTATAATATCAACACTGAATCGTATTACAAGTTCTGCAGCTATAATATCAACACTGAATCGTATTACAAGTTCTGCAGCTATAATATCAACACTGAATCGTATTACAAGTTCTGCAGCTATAATATCAACACTGAATCGTATTACAAGTTCTGCAGCTATAATATCAACACTGAATCGTATTACAAGTTCTGCAGCTATAATATCAACACTGAATCGTATTACAAGTTCTGCAGCTATAACATCAACAATGCATCTAATTGCACTCGCCAGGGCCCCGACCTGTGAGGGGCCCAACAGAGCCAACATTTTAAATTTATTTTTATATGTCTCTTTTTAATTTAGGGGCTCAATATTTTCTGCGCCAGGAGCCTCTACTGAGCCATCACTAACACCCTCGCACTATTTAACGGATTATAACAAACGCCAGACCCCCCCGTTACCAGTCCTCGTTATTTCTAGTATAATGTGTGGACGCTAGGGTGATAACAAAAAAAAATTTTATGAAACCACTTGCAATCGAGGAACTTTTATGTGTAATTTAAGAATATAAATTGCATTTTTGATTTTTTTGAAAAAAGTTCCCCCACCTCCCCATTTTTTGGAAGAAAAAAGTGAAAAAAAATATTTTTTTTCAAAAAAAAGGACGTTTTTTTATCTTAATTCAAAAGAGTATTAATAATAACTAATCAACTTTTATTAAAAAATAAGATATAGAACAGTTAGTAATATGTACAGAATGTACAAGAAATGTTCAAAACATATTTTGTCCTATGAACTTCAGATTCAAAAATTCAATTTTTCTCGATTTCGCATGAAGTTCCGCCATCAGTTTCACAGCACGTTCAGCAATTCGGTTAGATCTGGGAATGTCAATTAATGACTTCTCGACTGACCAATGGGTCTTTAAACACTTAATTGCCTTCTTGCATTTTATCTTGATGAGTGAGGTAAACAGTTCATTGAAGGACGCTTCATTGTAGTGTTGCGAATCGAACCAAACATTTGCCCATTCGTAGCAGATGAAGTTGCAGGCAGAAGCGAGAATACTGCGAAACTCTGGTATCAGAAATAATGCTATAACAGTAAATATTGCATGTGAGTTCCATCTTGCCTGGTGTAAATTTGGTAATTTATTCCAGCTGATGCGAGGCCAACGTGGGTTCTCGCCTGTGCTAACATCTTTTGTCGCAAGAAGCGGTAATCAGCTTGAAGAGTGACATAGTTTTGTGTTAATTTGCCCATGAAGGAATAGTTGAGTTCTTGTTTGATCATTGGCTCTTGAATAAGAAAATTCATGACAGGTTTCAGAAGAAGGTCGAGTACATGGTGATGACAGTCAATATATTGTGGCTTCTGAAAGCCATTGCTCAAGACATCATCCTGTATGAGCTTTACAATCCCGTGCAAATGGTCAGTATTTCTGCGGTCGTGTTGCAAATTAACATACAAATATTTTCTCAAGCATCATATTCATCTATTAGCTGTTGTAGTTCATTGTGAATGGCCGCGGCAGAACCACTATCACATTTGAGAATACCGAGTTTGATTTCGGTTGTCATCTTTTTCAGCAAACCTACTTGATTCTCTTCCCCTTGCACTCTTTTACCATCAAACTGGATACAATAGGGATCTTTGCTTTGAAGTTTTTGAACAATTTTAGTTTTCATTTTCCGTCCTTCAGAGATTACTCATTTCCAGACACCCGCCTGACTTGGAACCGGCACATCATGACCCTGTTCAGCAATGGTTGCAAGAACGTCATGTGCTTTATGTGTGGAAATGTTTTTCTGTACTAGTAAACCCGCCGTTCTAGTGCTTGCTCTTTGGTATTTCGGTTTGCATTCAGAAGATGACGTTTAAGAAATAGTTGGCGACTCGGGTGAAGAAGCAGAGGTTTATAGAATCCGAAGATTTTGAGACAGTTGTATGTTTTTGTGTATGTTTTGAGACAGTCGTGTGTGTTTGTGTAGTTTAAGAGACAGTTGTGTTTGTTTGTGTAGGTTTTGAGACAGTTGTATGTGTTTGTGCAGGTTGTGAGACAGTTGTATGTGTTTTTGTAGGTTGTGATTGAGAAAAGCTGGCTTGAGATTGAGTTTTTGATAGTCGGATTCGTTTTCTTGGGTGGAATGATTCCAAAGGGGCTTGTTTGACCATTGTTATCAGATGGTTTCTTTTTGTTTTTGTCATATAAATCAATTAGACCATTGAGTTTCATTCTGATTAGTGTGCTGGATAATAGTGGAAAGTCTTGAATTTCCCTCCAGAGCATTTCTATATCAGTAATCATAATTTTGATTCGATCCAGTCAAACAGAAAAGTGAAGTTTCCAAGAATTTGACGGTTTGTCGGCACCCATGTGAGATTGATTAGCTTTTCAACAGATAGAATTCTTGGATACCTCTTCTGTTTAGAAGATGAGGGAAGATGAATAAAGTAAATGCCTTGTTTATAAACAAATGGAAACAGACGACTGAAATGTGCTTAAAAGCAGTCTAGAAAGTCATATATAATAATTCAGTGTGAAATCAAAAACGAGCGTCAAACTGCGCGATATGAGAAAACAAAAATTAAAAGGTGGGGGAACTTTTTTCAATTTAAAAAAAAATTAATGTTGCTACTGTCATTTACATACAATTGTTCCTCGAATGTAAGGGGTTTCAGTTTCGTTACGAAAAAAATTGAAAACAGTTATCGCCCTAGTGCAGAGGTTTTCAACCTGTGGTCCGCGGAACCCTGGGGGTCCGCGAGGAGCTTCCAAGGGGTCCGTGGGCAAGTCAATGAAAGTAGTGATTTTTCTTGTATAAAGTATAGCTTGGTTTGTTTGATTGGTTAGGATTTAGCTCAACAAAAAATACTAGCTATACCAATGTTTCAAGCACAGACAACAATGTGTAGAATTGAAAACTTTGATGGTATTTCTTTATATTTTCGTCTGAAGTCTGAACTAGACTGCATACTACTTGTACTTGTGCAGTTAATTTTTGAATCATGTCATCTTGGCAAAATTTCTTACTTATTGAGCTCTGACATGACTTAAAATATCCTGATCTGCGCAAGCGTGTGTAATGTTGATAAATAGTCTGGTTAATCAGTGGTTACAATTATTATAAGCCTAGTTTGACCTTAGAGAAAAGTTTTTGATATGAAATTGCTGGTATACACTTCACATGTTAATTTAAAATGACACCCACAGATTGTTTTTGTTGGAAGTAGATTTTTTTTATAAATTTTTTAATATGAAAGTATGCCAAAGCAATAATAGGGATTTTTCAGAATGTGAAATATTTTTACAGATAATTACATCCTCTAATCCTCTCTACTCTGAAACTTTGTCTCTATTTTTTTTTCCCTGTGTGATCTGAGACAACGGGACTAAACCGTTTTTTTTTTTGTCATTTGTTTATCAATATTTTAAAAATTAAACTGTGCAAGCATAGTAGCATGTATACATTTGTGAAGAGGAAAACTGACCAGAACCTGGAGGATTATGATGATCAAGCAGCCAAATATGAACAAAAAAAGAAAACGGTGCAAATATAATCCAGAATATTTATCATTCGGCTTCACCACAGTGGTAACCGATGCTTATCAACTTCTTTGTGTCGTGTGCTGCAAACATTATCGAACGATGCAATGAAGCCTGCGAAATTGAGGCGCCGTTTGACTACATTTGAAACTTGCCGGTAAAGCGAAGGAATACTTTGAGAGGCAGAAAGAGCTCGATTTGAAACAGAAGGGCACGCTGATGGCCTGCACTACTGTGAACGAGAAATCTCTTCGAGCATCGTTTTTAGTTGGTAGCATTATGAATAGCGAGCTCCAAAAAACCTCATACGATTGCAGAAGAGCTAATTATACCGGCAGAAGTCGACATGTGCAAAGTCGTTATATGCAAGGAATACAGTCAAAAACTGAAAGCCATTCCACTGTCTGATAACAGAGTGAGTAGAAGAATTTCCGAAATGTCTGAGGATGTTCGCTGCCAACTGATTGCACGCCTTCAGCATATCAGACTTTCAATTCAGCTTCACGAAACTACAGACATTGCGAATGCAGCCCAATTGTTGGTTTACGTTTGAGACTGCTGTAAAGGTGAACTCGTTGAAAACTTTTTGTACTGCAAATCGCTGCCGGGGTGCACAACCGGTGAAGAATTTTTCCGTGAACTTGATGCATTTTTTGAAGAATCATGACTGGCCTGTTGACATGTGCACGGACGGCGCTGCTGCAATCACTGGCCGTAAGTCTGGTTTAGTCGCACAAGGGAAACAAGCAGCGCCTTACATAGTATCAGGCCCGTAGCCAGGTCAAAGTAAGCAGGGGGGCACCAATACAGAGCAAGGGGGTACCTTCTCATTTTAGTTACTTTTTCTTTATTTTTTCCTCTTTTTCTTCTTTTTAAGCGGGGGGGGGGGGGCACTCCACACCTAGCGGGGGGGGGGCACGGCCCCCCAGTGCCCCCCTTGGCTACGGGGCTGCATAGTATCAACCCACTGAGTGATTCATAGCGAGGCCTTGGCGACAAAGGACATGAATGAAGATCTTGCTGTAGTGCAAAACAGGCACAGCCTTAGGGGCCGTTCACATATTATATAACGCAAAAATGTCAATTTTTACCCTTTCCTCCCCATCCATATAACATTTGTAACACTTTTGTGTGATATGAAAATATAACAAAAATAACAAATTGGCATCCACCCCCTCTCCCTTCAGCGTTATATAATATGTGAACGGTCCCTTGCCGCTTTGGGCTATGGAGGTCCGCCACCCTGGCTTGGAATGTCTGTGGGGTCCGCAGCATAAAAAAGGTTGAAAACTTCTGCCCTAGTGGACGCACTGAACGGTATCTTACAGCAAATTAAAACCTACAGACTACAGATTGGTGAATCAATGTCACTCTGCAAACGGTAAATCAGGGCTGCGGTAAAAAAAAAATCTAGGGCCTATAAAAAAAATGACAGCTATGGCCCTTTTGTCATACTTTCGCACAAATACAACAAAAAAAAACCCAGCTTTGATGAATCAAAATAAATTAATTAACGAAGTGGCTACGGTACCATCAAGCGCCATTATATTAGGGTTAGGAATATGGCTGGTGCCCGTATTTTTTTGTTCGGGTACCAGCAATTATATTAGGGTTAGGAATAGGGTTAGGGCGTGGAGCGATATCTATTGCTGGTAACCGGAAAAAAAAAATACGGAGTCCCGCTTGATGGTACCGTAGCCACTGCGATAAATTAAATTAAATTTCGAAGCGGTGGAACAACCGATGTGTACGACTGGGAGACTGCAGGACTGGAACACTGCACGGTAGTCTAACTCTAATGCTTCCAAGTCTGTTTACATTGATTTAGATCACGCAGACGAGATGTCAAGAGCTCAAAACTATTTATTACATTTATTACGATGGGAATTAAATTGATAAAAACGGGGAAGGCCTTTATAAAAAAAATTACAGAAAATAGACAAAAAAAAATATACGCTACATTCGTGATATTTACAGTAACTCAAACATTGGCCCACCCTGAACAACTTTATCGAACCTAAAACTAGGGAGAGGAGTGGGAGGGGGGGGGGAGGAGAGTGGATATAACACATATTGAGCGACACACTTTTTTTTAAACTGCTATACTGCACAATGCAATGCTCTGTACTTCATGACGGAAATAAAAGTATTGGTACTTTTAAAATGTAATGTGGAGGAGGGAGGTGAACGGGGGAAGAAGGTAAGTAGGTTACTAAGTCGTCACTATAATTTTTTTTTTCATCTTAGCTGTTGATTGTGTTTGTGTGGGGGGGGGGCAGCGACTCAATGACCAATTGACTGACCTCTAGTGGTTGATTTTTTTTTCTCGTGAAATTTTACACTTAAAGAAAAAAACACTTGAACACAATTAGCTGATTTTAATAAAAACTGACTGGGGTTAAATAGTGAAACGAAGGGGGAGGGGGGGGGGGCGACACAGGCCACTATTCTAAGCCCCAGCCCACCCCCCTCTTAAAAGTTTAAATTCCTATTCAATATGGCGATATCATGACCCCCCCCCCGACCTTTACTTCCTCCCAAAATTATCCCTTCAATGTCTCTTGCTTCATAGATGCTTCCAAGGACTGACCAACCATGCAATTACGAGTACGAGTACAAGAAGTCATTTTTTTTAAATTGCAAGTAAGACTATGAGTACAGCGCATCCAAGGTGCAAGTACGAGTATATAACAAGTACTCAAGATGCAAGCACGAGTAAAAGTACTCAAGATGCAAGCACGAGTACAATGACAAGTAATCGACCCCAGGACCATGTACTTGCATGTGCCCCCATCTTAGCTCTGCCTGGGACCTAGAATAGGTCTTCGACTACTGCAACTATGGAGAAATATATAAACAAACGCATGGTAACAAATTCCCTTTTCCCAACAAACATACAGAATTTGACACTTAAAACTACCTACACATCATGCTGTGTTTGATTACATCCCAGTATTATAACGACGCTCTTGACTGCTGTTCACCGTCCATTGGTTCTGACTTTACATGTGTAGTTAAACAGAATTCATGCATCCGATAAAATTAGTTTAACGGCCGATCCGATATAATAGCCCCAGTTTAACGGCCGATCAGATATAAATAGCCCCAGTTTAACGGCCCATCCGATATAAATAGCCCCAGTTTAACGGCCGATCAGATATAAATAGCCCCAGTTTAACGGCCGATCAGATATAAATAGCCCCAGTTTAACGGCCGATCAGATAAAATTCTGGCTTTGCCTTTAATCACAGTCGTCTTAAAAGGAGCATTTATTTTGAATGTAGTTAGCTCAAAACATATAACCAATAAAATTACTAACATATGATGTTTGTAAAAAAAAAAATTAATTATTCAAGCTATGTTTAAAAGAGGTTGCATTTTAAAATCACTATTATTATTTTTTTGTTTGTTGTGAATGTAGAAACTATCCGCCTATCAAATGAACCCAAAAATGGAAGACATTAGAAAAACTAAGCAGGTCATTCCTAATTTGATCACTGTTCCAGGCTTGCGGAGCCGGAGCCGGGAGCCGCTACTTTTTGCTGGAGCCGGAGCCGGAGCCGAAAAAATCTGGCGGCTCCACGGCTCCCAAATAGTTTTTTTTTTACAGCAGAATTTTTTTTTTAGCTTTAAAATTACAAATTTGTTTGATTGTTTGCCTCCTACAATTTGTAATAGACTAAAAACAAAATGGTAGCTTTCTGTATTTAACAATTTTATTATAAACAGAATATCTGAAACAGAGCAGATACATTTATAAGGCTGTGGCTATTCGGACCCGGGTCCCAATAAAATTCGATTGTTATTCGGACCCGTGGCAAATATGCACTAAGCTTAGCTATATTTAAACTTTATTAGACGGAACCCGAAAAAATAATAATACAGAGTCCGCTTAGTGAAGCCCTAGACACTGAGTAACGATTAAATCATACAATTCAAACAATTATAAAAAAATAAACAAAAAACAATAATAAAGTTTATGTATAGCTAAGCTAAGTGCATATTTGCCACGGGTCCGAATAACAATCGGAGTTTATTGGAACGGGGTCCGAATAACAATCGGAGTTTATTGGTACCCGGGTCCAGGCCCGTAGCCAGAGGGGGCTAGAGGGCTGACCCCCCCCCCGTTCATGACCTGAGTCCCCCCTCCCCCCCCCGTGCATGATTTGAGCTTTTTGACAAAATTTTAATAAAAACGGCTATAAAACATCAATCATTTTGTTCAATTTTGTTTTAGGGGCCCGGACTGAGCTGGCCAATCAACTTTTGAAAATATTAATATCAGCACGGAGGCCCGTTTCACCCCTGCCCAGGGACCCGAAATGTCTGTCGGTGGGCCCTTTTCGTAACCTTGTAATAGTTTTATATATTGATATCTTCTGAGGACAACTAGCAACTTATTTAAGTTAATAAAATAATATTGACTTCTGACTTCACTTTTATACATATGTATAATAAAATAATAAAGTACAAACTCCGTGATTTCTGAGTGATGTTATTTATTTTGCAAATTTACTTTTTAGCAGAATTAATTTTATTTTAAATTGAATAATTGCGACTGGTCATTTGTTATTAATAGATCTGTTCTTTGTTTTCAATATTTTATAAGAAATATCACACAAATAGCTAAGCTATATTCGTGCATCTTTGTCGTTCTTCCCGGGTTGTACGTTTAACCAACAGTATAATGATATAAATCAGGTATCTATTATGTAACAATTGTGTAGCAGAACAAATGGTCAATATATTTATAACAGGAATCAGAAATTGCTCAGCCTCAATAAATTTTTGTCATTAAAACTCTTTACTATTTAAATTATTTTTAACAAAACTGCAACATGCATGCACTATTGAAACGTAGTTAAAATTATATATTTCTAATTAATAGCTAAACAATCGGTACTAAAATGCACCATTCCAGATATGGAACTGCAAAAAATTTCTTGGGGAAGGGACTCACTGAGGTCCCCTCCCAAAACCCCTCCTCTCCGTTCGCAAGCTTTCGGCGCTTCGCACCTCCATCTTCGCCCCCCTCCCCAAACATTTCTTCTACCCCACCAGGGGCGGAATTATGGGGAGAGGCCGGGGGGCATATCCCCCCACCTCCGGTTATCGCAAGTTTAGGTAATGCATCATTAAATTATCGAAATAATTTTTGTTCAAAGACCAATTTTCAACACTGAAAACAGTTTCGCCCCGCCCCCGGGGGTCAAAGTTTTGCCCCCCCGTCAAAGTTGTCTAGATCCGCCGCTGTACCCCAGAATCAGTTCTTCGGCACGCCCCCCCCCGGCCGAAAAAAAAATTCTCCCCCCCAATGCAATAATCCTGGCTACGGGCCTGCCCGGGTCCGAATAGTCACTTCGAATTAATCAATAATAAATATAAATAATGAAGTCTTTAAAATATTTTAAATAATGTATCATTTTACTATTTGCTAATTTGATCATTGAAATAACTTTTTATTACTTTTGAAAATGGCGACTAAAGAAACCTCGATGGAAAATAATGATAAAATTCTGGATGCACTGAAATGGTTTGTTTTTAGTAAAACCGACAATGGACAATGCGTATATTTTTCAAGTTCCTGACTCTGGGGGTGAACGTGGCAAAATTTGCATAACTTTTTATCAGCGGGATGTTAGCGTGGAGCAATTACACAATTTTTTGTCTCGTGTGATACTATCTTAATAGGGAGCCGGAGCCGGAGTCGTCAAAATTTGTGGGAGCCGGAGCCGAAAAAAAAATATGGCGGCTCCGCAAGCCTGCTGTTAACTGTACAAATAGAACTTTAAAAAAAAAAACCAAAAAAAAACAACTTTTTTTTTAAAAAACCGACTGTAATTTTTCTTCTCCACTTCTTGGATACAAGGTCTACTTTCTTGATAGATGCTGAACGGTAAAAGATGTGGGGTGGGGTGCAAAGGGGGAAGGAACTCGCTTGTTCTACTTAACCTAATTTCTCTCGCGGCAAACTCTACATATTTTGTGATTGGTCTAAAATTAGCCAAAGGAGAAAATACGTCATCCCATTGGACGATTGGTCTTAAAACGTTGGGGGGGGGGGGGAAATGGGTCACAGTGACCCCATAGTGAGCGCCACCTCCCCCCCTTTCTCCATCAATTAATCTATAAGTGACCTTTTTATTTTTTTTCTATCTTCGAGGAATCGGTCGACGTCAGGGACTTAACCGGTCAGAATGACAAACGATCAACACACATCACTAACGGAACAACGCCACCGTCCTAGAAAAAGCACAGCCTATGCACTGAAAACCAATCGATGCCTTTGCACGTTAAAAATAAAAGCTAACAGTTCTTAGAAGCGAAAGGTTATGTGAGGGAAAAAAATGACAGTCATTTACAGAATTAGGGTCAAATCAAAACTGTATTGTTAAATGTATTCCAGTTCGGTTATATAGTTATACGTCCAAACTGCTAAAAAGAAAATAGGGCATTCTAGGCTCATACATTAAATTTGAGTGATATACACATATGTTGTAATTTAATATGTACACTAGGTGTATCCGTGTTAAATGATCGCATTAAGAATCGTTAAGATTAAATTTAACTGCGTAGAATAAAACGCTCATCCTAGAAAATCTAAACACAATATTTAATATTATCTCAGCTATTACACCTACGGATTAAACCAGCTATAAAAAAAGTGTCTAAAAATATAACATCAGATACTGGTATTTATTTACAACTATCAGTTATCATTAATAAATACACTTCATTTACTTACAAAGAACTAAAGCAGCCCTTGTCGGTAAACACAATATTACATCACTGCTTGAATGTACACAGTGTAGAAGTAATGTGCCAATACGCAGCACTGACGGCAATTAGAGGGGGAAAAAATGTAAGATAGGATGACCCATTTTCCATATACTTTAGATGGTTGACCTCGTAGTCCACAAACACACAAAAATATATTCACAGAAAGGCAAATCTTATTACGCAAAAACAATGAGAATTATTATCGAGCAACAACACATAGAGCAGCTATCCTTTTCAGAAGGCATCAGGAAACAAAATAAACAGCTATAAAATATTTATCTTACCACTAGGAGGCTCCGAGGTATCGCTAAAGGACTGACCTAGTTTTTTACGTGAACAAAGCGAAATGCGGCTAAGCGGAGGCCTACAAAAACGTCAAACTGGGTAAACCCATGAAGTATTATTTTTATTCGAAAAAATAGATAACAAGAAAAAAATTAAAATAGAGAAATTCTTATAATCTCTACCTATTAAATATTATTTAAAAAAAAACTTTTTTTTTTAAATAATCTTGCTAGGAATTTACTTACCGTTCGGGTTAAGGGTCCGTGTTTCACCCGTGAGTGACCGACTTTTTTCCATTCTCCATCTCCATTTGACCCACTTCTATCTATTTGATCCGTGGCGGTCTCATTCCCGTCATTCATCAGTCAAAATGGTTGACTAACAAAACACACCCACTTCCGCATTGTATTTAGGTTAAGTGCACTTTGTAAACATGTTAGTTCTGTACTTGTTTGTTTTTACCTTCTTATCCAACCTTGATAAATAGTTTTATAAATTTACCTTAAATGAATATGATCCACAATATGTTTTAGTATGCTGATAATCCATTTTTGTTAGTACTTCTGACAAGACTAAGCCTTCTCAGTTCTAAGACTAAGGCCTACTTAGCGACTTAAGCTAACTAGGAGTTAAAAAGCTTTCTTCTTGTCACCAGTCCATACTATAGAATCAGTAAGAGTAACATAGTTTAATGAAAGTACCTATTATTGAACTAAATTTAAAGAAATATATGAATATTTTTATTCGCTCTTGCATAATTATAGCCTACTTAAAGCTGTGTCATCTGTTACCATGAAAAATAAAAAGGCTAGAAGTTGAGCCATAATAAAAAAAAATTAATTTAATGTAATAATTAACAGACAACCTACAAGTACATGATCAAAAATTCCTTAATATTCATTAAAAATATTAATATGTACATTTGTAATTATACATTGACATATATTAATAATTTTTTGCATTTATTTAACATGACATTAATGATTATCATGAATCATAATATGATTTTTTATCATGTATATTTTATCATCAACATGATCAATGCATATAATGCTTCAATAATTATATAAGCTAAACAAAGATAAATACATTATTTCATGCATATTAATATCTTTAATTACTTTAACTTCTGTAGTTCAGATAGGACCAACATAGTTAATTCAGATTTGTAATTTTTCTATTATAAACATAGTGATTTATTATGATTCATTACAGAATCTTCAGAGTGTACAATAAAATGCCTCATTCCATAGAAAAAGATTTCACCTACAACTTTGAAACAAAGACAACCAGCTCAACACTTACTGTACCATTAACTATTCCATTGCATTCCTCACCAAAAGAGTTTGTTGCTCGGCTGGTACATTTACACAATTTGCCATCTTTTGTTCAGCATGGTAATATATTAAGTCACTTAAAGCAAAATTGTTCAATTTTAATATAATGTCATTGTTTTTTTTTAATTATATTTATCATTTATTGACTTTTTTTCTGAGCAATCTTTACATCTTAGCTATTTTACCCTGTGTGTATTATTTAAACTATTTTACCCTGTGTGTATTATTTAAACTATTTTACCCTGTGTGTATTATTTAAACTATTTTACCCTGTGTGTATTATTTAAACTATTTTACCCTGTGTGTATTATTTAAACTAACTGCTCATGATGAATTGAAAATATATTATTTTCTCACCATATTCATGTGATGTGTAAAGAGCTTTTATTAAGAAGGTCTGTAATTAATAATGCAGAAAGGTCTGTAATTAAAGAATTACATAAATTATAGTCATTTAATCTAAAGTTAATTTCCTTTTTTTTTAAATGGAAAAAAAAAAACTCAGGGTGGCTATGTAATAGAGCGCACAACAATCAACTTGGTTGGTCTGGGTTAATTAAACTATCCTTTTTCTCATGTTCGTGTGATATGCCACCCAGCTTAAAAAGGGATAATTTTTTAAAAAATCGCGATAGCGAAGTGACTGGTTGATGTGTGAGTCACATAATCCTGTAGAATGCTGTATTTCCCAGCAATCGATGCATTCGTCTTCAGCCCTTATGATAAAGAAAATCTTTACTTTACTTTAAGAAAAATTTTTTAAAATTATAAAAGCAAGTTACTTATTGTCTTTTATTTTTTGGGATTTTTTTTTCAGAGCTTGAAGATAAACTTGAGGAGTTGGTCATTAAAGAAACCAATCGTCTACATGATAAAAACGCAGATGAAGTCATACAGAAAGTAAAATCTGGTGAAGTGGATGAAAATGATTTGATCAGACAATGGCTGCCCGTATACAGTGAGGTCATAGATTTCTCTTTACTTATTTACTTTCCTGAAAGTCTAATTGTGTGCAATTTGATTAAAACACAAAGTTTATGCGTGAGATGTGGTTTAAAATAGTATAGAAGGGAAATCATCTTTCCAAACTGATTTTGTATTTGATTCATTTTGTGTAGCTCAGTACTTAGGGAATCCTAAATTTTCATTGTTATAAATTGGGCTGTCAAGATATTTGCCCGCTCCACTTTCTTTGGGATGGATGGCTGAGTGGTGTAGATACTTGACTGTTGGTTGAGAGTCCTGGGTTCGATCTTCAGTGAAACCATGGGAAATTTTTCTGGTGAAATTCGTTTCAAAGTCATCCCACAAGTCCACCTAGCTTAAGTTTGGGAAGTAAAGGCGGCTGGACGTTGTGCTAACCACACAACCCCATTGTATTCAGAGGTTACTGAAACAGATAAATTCTACACTTCATCTGCCCTGATGGCCCAATAGGGCTAAGGGAACGTCACTTTTTTTTTTTTTACTTTCTGTGTTTACCTATCTAAATGTCATGCATATCTTGATGATGAGCAAACTATTTTTTTTTCTTGTCATGGTCAATTGAGACCTGCTTTAAGAAAATATATAGCATATTACAACTTGTATGTGAACAGATAAATATAAAAGTCATATGTGACCATTTACTATGTTAAAGGACCCCTAGAAGAAAAGTGTGCTAACCAGAAACAAATATTAGATCTTTCATTTTTCTTCATTCTCAATTTTAATTGTGTAATTCTTTTTTTATCTGTCTAATAGGAACTCAAATCGTACGCCAAACCTCATCAGTTGAGTAAAGATGAAAAGTTCGCTGAAGTTTACCACACGTTAATTCACTCCCCTGCACTGGAAACTCTGCTCAACCTTGAACATGAGTATTCACTGGGAGTCGAGAAACTCACCAGAGATAGGGACCGTGACCTTCAGCATCTACAAGACAAGTATGACATCACTGTCTTTTTTTTTTTTAAGATTAAAAAAAACGCACTTAACAAAATTTATTTCGTATTCAACATGTTTGATAATGATGCTGGCTTTATTCACCTATATAAAGGGAGATAATTCACGTTTTTTCATTACATAGAGTTTTTTTTTTTTCAAAAAGTTTAACAGCATGTTTACCATTTGTTTTGTATTTTTACTTCTGATGCTGTACATTATATTAAAAACTAAACATTGAAAACTCCAGTAAAATAATTCAGCTATGTCAAGAATCAGTCAAAAAATGAATTAAATTTGTTTGATACTTATTATCTTCTTTTTCATTTATCATTTGTTCAGATTTTTTTTATGGCCTGACTTGAAAATGGCTGATCCAGATACTGAAACTTTAGACTGTTAGTGCATTTTAAAAAAAAAACTGAATTGAGATTTACAAAACTAATACCTACAAATTTTTTTTAAGCTCACTTATTTTATTCTGCTAGGCAGCGGGCAGACATGGATGATGCTCTCAAGAATGTTGGTCTAGTCTACAAGGATGAAGACATCAACCTGTTGGCTCAGAAGCAGTTTGAAAATACTCAGGTTGATTTAAAAAAAAAAGCTTAATTTTTCTAATCTTATATCTCCTTATGTATCCGTAGATCTGGCTTTGGGTAAAATTTGAGATGGTTATATTTTTGGACCTTTTTTTAGCCATCTTTTAACATGGATGTAAATTGTTTAGAGCTAGTGGTCATGAGACAAAGTCTAGTGCTGCCCAGAAAAACAGCTCGAGAAATAATGTTAAGCGTATATCTCTGGTCATTGTCTTGTTGGTTAATTAAACCCTTTAAGGAAAGTGAAGATTCCATTAAACTTGGAATTGGATCAGTAAAGTTATTGTGTGACCCATCCACTTTTGCTTTAATCCACCTATGTGTTTAATATGTTGAACACAATAGAGATTTAGTGCTAGACCTTCTGATTCACAGTTGTCTCATGACCAAATTTTGTAGGATATCAAATATTCTTGATGAAAAAATAAGATTTGGTCCATTGTTTTAAATGTATTTCTAAATAAAATGTAAACACTTAAGCTATAATTATCTGCCCTTGAAAGATATACCAAATTTAAATTTTGTTTCTTTTTAAAATTTCAAATTTATTTACGTTTTGAAATCAGCTTCAAAGCTAGAACCATTTTATTTTGAAATATTCTGTTTTATTTCTATACAACTTATACAATGCAGATCATTAACAAATACTTGTTGGTTTACTTGTTACAACCAAAATTTAATCTGGTCCAAACCCCAAAAGAAAAAAGTTAATCAAGTACTGAGTGAAGGTTTTTTTTTGAACTGTGATTTTAAAAAGGCTGTCTCATACAGTTAATATAATTGTCATAGTGATTCTCTAAATAAGTAATTTGAGCATCTTACTTTCATAATTGACTTTAGTTTTCCATGTGCATGGTATCATTGCATAGCTGTAAATGATAATGACTTGTAAATAAATATATAATTTCTGCATTGACTGATTGTTGAAATATTCATTTAAATAGATTGTTGATTGTTGAAATATTCATTTAAATAGATTGTTGATTGTTGAAATATTCATTTAAATAGATTGTTGATTGTTGAAATATTCATTTAAATAGATTGTCAATTGTTGAAATATTCATTTAAATAGATTGTCAATTGTTGAAATATTCATTTAAATAGATTGTTGATTGTTGAAATATTCATTTAAATAGATTGTTGAAATATTCATTTAAATAGATTGTTGATTGTTGAAATATTCATTTAAATAGATTGTCGATTGTTGAAATATTCATTTAAATAGATTGTTGATTGTTGAAATATTCATTTAGATTGTCGAAGGCAAGTGGTCATCAGAACTGAGAGCACTCCATGAACAACAGAAAACAGAGTACAGAGAGTGGGTTTGTCAGGTCCACGAAGACTCTAAGGGCAAAGCTCCATTACCAGCCTACGTGTGAGTATTTGTTTTTCTTACTGCAGCCTCACACTTTGCAGCATGCCTCATCAGTGAGTACATGATGGTATAAATTATTACTGTAGCATTGCACTCTGTTACAGTTAAGTGTTCCTTAGACAGAACTAAGCCAGATTAAACTTGTGCTGCCGAATTGAAACTTTATGGATTGAAATACATGTTGCCAACGGCTCATTTCTGTGATGTGGTATGTGGTAGACGTATGGAGATGGTTTTGATAGCAGGTCACTGAGAACAAAATATATTGTTAACAAGCAATTCATGTGACAAACGCAGACTAATGATGCTTTTTAGAGATGAGGTGTGTGAAGTCCCTGTAAGAATGAGATAAAATCTCTTAGATCCTATAAACCATTAATGGGTCAGTTTTTATGGTGCCCTTTTTTCATCCCCACCATAGTGACAATAGTGCAATGGCCATGGAGCCACCACGGGAGATATAGCGGGGACTTAAGCCAAGACCTGAAATATCCATTGGTCCTCACCAAAGATCAAACCAGGGACCCTCAGTCGACAGTCGAGCGCTTTACCACACGACCATCCGTCCACCACTTAGAGAAGAGGTCGACATAATCAAATATATATTTAAAAAAACACACAGACTATTCATTCTTGATATTCTAAAACATACTAAGTTCCAACCTAGACTAGATAGATGACTAGATAGATGACCAGATAGATGACTAGATAGAATTCCAGATAGATGACTAGATAGATGACTAGATAGATGTTCACTATTTGCTTCCTGCTCAAAAATTTTCGATTCTCTTAAAGTTCAAGGGACTACTTATCTTGTTACCCTTCTGGCTCTAACCACGGTCATTATACTTATAGCATGTTTCTATGAACTCCTATCAAACTTCATACTTCTATTTTTATTGAATAGCCAATCGCTGATCCTATAACTGTATAATTTGATAGTGAATCTTGTCATTAAGTCGTGTTTAAATTCACTAGGATAATTAAGAAATTTGAAATAGACAAATAGAACTAGGTGGAAAAATTTCTAAGATAAGTTTGAGATGTAAGATAGAAAACAATAAAAATTTCTAAGATAAGTTTGAGATGTAAAGATAGAAAACAAAATAAAAATTTCTAAGATAAGTTTGAGATGTAAGATAGAAAACAAAATAGTGTAAGTCAATCAATATTATAAAATGACATCATCCAAAATAAACTCAAGTTTGATTGGAAAAGTAAGAAAGTATTTATTATTGTGAAATGAACTAAAAAGTGATTATTTATAAAAATAATAAACAATAATTACTGTCTAATTCAAACTATTAGTTATTCAAGACTTTTTTAAAATTTATTATTCTTGAAAGAAAGATGCGGAGGAAATAGTGCTAAAAAAGCTGGAATGAAAATAATATAAATAGATTTTAGAAGTGTGCAAAAAGAAAAAGAAAATAGGAGGCATGCACTATAGGCTTAACTTGGTTTCATCTTATGCTGCTAATATTTATATTATAAAGTAACTGAGAACGCTACTTACATTTTGATTTCAATTCCATTATTGTAGGTGTAAGTATTTTTACATGATAGGTGTTATAAAGTTATCTTTCAAGTCTGAGAGGGCGTGATCAACACGCAGAACAATTTAATGGGTCCCCATGGCAAGATTGTTTTAAAGTCAATGAAACAGTGCACAACTTGGGGCTTTGCGTTGAGACTTTAATCCTGGCATGGTTTGTGGGCCCTTTCACTTCGGCTGTTTCATCTATCCCTGTCTCGAGGATTTCCTTGTTAATATATAATGTCTATGAGACTGATTAAACTTCAGTGTCCTATTCATGTTATGATTGCTCAGTAATATTGTTGATTGGCAGTAGTTTCTAATAAATCAGATATTTATAAGTATTTCATTTATATTTCTGTGGCTGGCATCAGAAAAATAAGTTAGGGATTTACTGAACAAGTGGATGATTATGGTTGTTTATTGAGAGGTAGTAGAGGATAGATCATTCAAATCATGATGGACTTACAAGTGGATGATTATGGTTGTTTATTGAGAGGTAGTAGAGGATAGATCATTCAAATCATGATGGACTTACAAGTGGATGATTATGGTTGTTTATTGAGAGGTAGTAGAGGATAGATCATTCAAATCATGATGGACTTACAAGTGGATGATTATGGTTGTTTATTGAGAGGTAGTAGAGGATAGATCATTCAAATCATGATGGACTTACAAGTGGATGATTATGTTTTGTTTATTTAGAGGTAGTAGAGGATAGATCATTCAAATCATGATGGACTTACAAGTGGATGATTATGGTTGTTTATTGAGAGGTAGTAGAGGATAGATCATTCAAATCATGATGGACTTACAAGTGGATGATTATGGTTGTTTATTGAGAGGTAGTAGAGGATAGATCATTCAAATCATGATGGACTTACAAGTGGATGATTATGGTTGTTTATTGAGAGGTAGTAGAGGATAGATCATTCAAATCATGATGGACTTACAAGTGGATGATTATGGTTGTTTATTGAGAGGTAGTAGAGGATAGATCATTCAAATCATGATGGACTTACAAGTGGATGATTATGTTTTGTTTATTGAGAGGTAGTAGAGGATAGATCATTCAAATCATGATGGACTTACAAGTGGATGATTATGTTTTGTTTATTTAGAGGTAGTAGAGGATAGATCATTCAAATCATGATGGACTTACAAGTGGATGATTATGTTTTGTTTATTTAGAGGTAGTAGAGGATAGATCATTCAAATCATGATGGCTGCTGCATGTAGGCAGATCCTCATTACAATTGTTGTTATATGTACGTTCAATTTGTATATAAGATTTGTAACAACTAAATGAAAATGAACTAATTTTATCTGATATTTTGAGCTTGGGTTTAGTTAAGTTTTTTTTTCTCTTCATTATCAACAAGTTTAACATTGACAGTGTCATTAGCTACAGTACTTTGGTATTTAGTCAGACTGTCCAGTTCAATAGACAGTGTCATTAGGTACAGTACTTTGGTATTTAGTCAGACTGTCCAGTTCAATAGACAGTGTCATTAGGTACAGTACTTGGTATTTAGTCAGACTGTCCAGTTCAATAGACAGTGTCATTAGGTACAGTACTTTGGTATTTAGTGAGACTGTCCAGTTCAATAGACTGTCCAGTTCAATAGACTGTCCAGTTCAATAGACTTAGCTGAGAATTTTTTTATTTGAAAAAAAAAAAGACTTCAGGAAACAAACATTAAATTTATTTTTTAATTTGTTTTTATCGTGTTCATCAAAGAGCAAGTACAGAACTCATATCGTGTTCATCAAAGAGCAAGTACAGAACTCATATTGTGTCCATCAAAGAGCAAGTACAGAACTCATATCGTGTTCATCAAAGAGCAAGTACAGAACTCATAAAAATTCTGTTCGTTGCACATGGAAAAAAAGACTTCTAATTTTTAAGCAAGACGCATCAATTAAACATTGAATTTAATACCAAAATTATTTTTTTTTAGTCAGAGACTCCGCAGCTTATCTTCATCTCTTCCTGATGCTGGTGTGGATGAAAGACAATCTCACGTAACAAGACTCGAAGAAAGTTTCACAATACATTTAGGTCAGTATCTAAGTAATAAAAAAAACAACAGCTCAGTATATATGGGTTTGAGCTTTACGCTTTGGTCCCACATGAACACCTAAATGTTTCTAACATTTTCTATTTAAAATCTAGATTCTATGTTTTTATTTTGTTTATACATTCTTTCACATAACTCAGTAATTCATAAAGTAAGATTTCTAAAATATTTCACAAATTGTGGACTCTGTATACCTTCTGGGATAATAGAAAAACGGCAGATCATGATCATGAACGTAATATTCATAGGCTAGTTGTTTAAGAAAGAAAATAAAAGCCATCACAAAACGTCAATTCTGTAACTTGTCATATCAGGTGTTAACATAATTGTTATTTGTCATATCAGATGTTAGCATAATTGTTACTTGTCTTATCAGATGTTAACATAACATTGTTACTTGTCATATCAGATGTTAACATAACATTGTTAGTTTCATTCTTTTATTTTATGAAATATTTTATGAATCAAATGATTTAAAGTTTCCAGTGAAGTTCACCAACTTTCTAATCTTTTCTTTTTTTGCTGATTTCTTTTTTTTTGCTGATTTCTTTTGTTCATTTTATTTAAACTCAGGAGTTCTCAATTTGTCTGTTTCTTTAGGCGCCCAAATGAAAACAACGCATAACTTGAGACTTTTATGTACGGATATCTTGGATTTATGTCAGCACAAACCACATACAGTTGGGTAAGTCTATTAACGATGTATTTACTAATTTTACATTTAAATTTTGAAAATTCTCTTCAGGGTAAAATGTTAGATTATCAGATCTTATTCCAGGTTTATGCATTTCATAATACTTAGTCATTTATTTGCTTAATGTCAAGGAGAGAAAAACAAAAAATTCAACATTACATCTCTGATGTTACATCCGACCATCCGTCAAACTAATCTGTTCACCAGCCTTTACTCCACACAGATTAGTTGCAAATGCATCAAAAATGTAAATTCCTGTTTTATTCCCCAGTGGGATGGTGATACCCCAGCCGCAGAGACTGCAGACGGCCATGTCCCTTTACTCCAACAATCTGTGTGGCCTGATTCTATTGGCGGACAACAGACTCAACTCTTACACTGGGATCAAACAGAGTAAGTGGCTCATACATTTTGTTGATTTTTTATTATCATTGGTTTGTTTCATTTCACTCTTACACTTGCTGCTCATCAGTGACTTTTAATTTATTTACATAAGAGATGAAAAAAAAAAAAGGTTACCCATGAATACCGTTAAAAACTCACCTAGCTCTGTCTTTTTTTTTTTTTCAAATATTCAATTAAATCCATAAAAGATGATCGTTGAACTTTTTTGGTGTGAGGAAACAACAAAGCAATGAATTTAACGCTGATTGGGCAGAACTTTGGTAGAAATAATGTGAAAGACAAACAAATATGTACACAATATCCAGATCCAATTATCAATAGGACCTGTTAAAAAAAATATTCCCATCTTTCTTTTATAAAAATTCAAACCGGCGCACTCTGTCACACCTTAAACAACCCCGTTGAGCAATGTTCTCTCTAAGGTGTGGTATGAAGTGAACAAAAAATTTTGTCTCTGAGCGACATTTTGTTTTGAGGCCAAAATTTGTGAGCGATTTAAGCGAGGTCGTTTGTCGGAGTGAGCGATCGTACGTGTAGTATGAGCGACGCTCTGAATTCATGCGAGCGGTCGCTCACGCGCTCAGCTTAAAGGGAACATTGTTGTTGAGTATTTACAATTATTCAGTGCAACATTCATGTGTCAGCCATTTTCTACATTCGTCCTTAAGACAATCCAATTCATAAATAAATTATGCTACATAGTGACAGTGAAATGAGTGCACTGATAAAGCCAGGCTAATGAGAAAAAAAAAATCTGGTTTAAGTAGGTACTGAGAATAAAATGTCATGGCTGGTTTGGAGGTTGTCTCTATTTTTTTAAAAAAAAGATTTGTCAAATTAAATATGAATTCTTGTTTTAGGTTATAGAATTCTTTGTGTTTACAGATTTTTTTAACAATAGAAAACAGCTGTAATACGATCAAATTCCCAATGTTAACTTTTTTTTTAAGGGTTAACTTATTACTTCCAAAAAATATCTTATTGTTTCTAAAATTTATAAGTATGCTTTCGTCATTTACTTTGTTTCAGAATTTGCTCAGATCTGTGAGAGCTCAACAGATTTTCATTTTCCTACCCTGGACCACCAGTTCCACACCATAGAACAGCAGTTGCCCAAGGCAGCAGAGGTCAAGGCCAAAAAGAAAGGGTCATGTGATGAGACTGACCATCTCAGTCTAAATAGCAGCTCTAGCAGCAGCTCCAATGAAGAGAAAGTGAGGAGAGTTAACTTTTCATGTCTCATGTATCGCACTCTATCTCAAGGGTGGCCAATCCAGTGCTGCCGAGATGGGGAAGGGGGCAAGTGCCCAAGGGCCCGGCGAGTTTTAGGGGCCCGGACTGAGCTGGCCAATCAACTTTTGAAAATATGACAGCCCTGCCCAGGGGCCCGGAATTTCTGTCAGTGGGCCTGGGCCAATCAATGAAAGCCACGCTTCCATTTTATATATTGTAAAAAAAATCCTTTAAAGAACTGCACCGTAGACAGATCATTAAAATTTAGTAAACAAAAGTAAAAAAAACATTTTGAAATACATAGGTCAGTGGGAGCCATCAGGCCAACCTTGCACAATGTCAATAAGTTCAAATATGAAATGAAAGATCAGTGTTTAATTTCTAAAAAAAAAAATTCTGATTCTTCCAGGAGAAAAACGCTGAGAAGAAACTTCACTCCGGAGACTTTTACCTCACCAAACATTCAAACTTATCCGAGGTTCATGTTGTGTTTCACGTTGTATCGGATGACAACTTGCGGACATCGGATATAACTTCCAGGCACCCTGTGATTCTCAGCATCCGCAACATCATCAAGCTTTGTTTCCGCTACGACATTCACATACTGACTGTGCCACTTCTGCTGACCCATGAAATGTCTGAGGTGGGCCATTTTCTGACAAACAAATTTAACCGGTCCTGTGCTATCTTGGTCCTAATGATACAAACAAATTTAACCGTCCTGTGCTATCTTGGTCCTAATGATACAAACAAATTTAACCAGTCCTGTGCTATCTTGGTCCTAATGATACAAACAAATTTAACCAGTCCTGTGCTATCTTGGTCCTAATGATATAAACAAATTTAAACCATCCTGTGCTATCTTGGTCCTGATGATACAAACAAATTTAACCAGTCTTGTGCTATCTTGGTCCTAATGATACAAACAAATTTAAACTGTCCTGTGCTATCTTGGTCCTGATGATACAAACAAATTTAACCAGTCTTGTGCTATCTTGGTCCTAATGATACAAACAAATTTAACCAGTCCTGTGATATCTTGGTCCTGATGATACAAACAAATTTAACCAGTCCTGTGCTATCTTGGTCCTAATGATATAAACAAATTTAAACCGTCCTGTGCTATCTTGGTCCTGATGATACAAACAAATTTAACCAGTCTTGTGCTATCTTGGTCCTAATGATACAAATTTAAACCGTCCTGTGCTATCTTGGTCCTAATGATACAAACGAATTTAACCAGTCTTGTGCTATCTTGGTCCTAATGATACAAACAAATTTAACCAGTCCTGTGTTATCTTGGTCCTAATGATACAAACAAATTTAACCAGTCCTGTGCTATCTTGGTCCTAATGATATAAACAAATTTAAACCGTCCTGTGCTATCTTGGTCCTGATGATACAAACAAATTTAACCAGTCTTGTGCTATCTTGGTTCTAATGATACAAACAAATTTAAACCGTCCTGTGCTATCTTGGTCCTAATGATACAAACAAATTTAAACCGTCCTGTGCTATCTTGGTCCTAATGATACAAACAAATTTAACCAGTCCTGGGCTATCTTGGTCCTAATGATACAAACAAATTTAACCAGTCCTGTGCTATCTTGGTCCTAATGATATAAACAAATTTAAACCATCCTGTGCTATCTTGGTCCTGATGATACAAACAAATTTAACCAGTCTTGTGCTATCTTGGTCCTAATGATACAAACAAATTTAAACCGTCCTGTGCTATCTTGGTCCTAATGATACAAACAAATTTAACCAGTCCTGTGCTATCTTGGTCCTAATGATACAAACAAATTTAACCAGTCCTGTGCTATCTTGGTCCTAATGATTCAAACAAATTTAACCAGTCCTGTGTTATCTTGGTCCTAATGATACAAACAAATTTAACCAGTCTTGTGCTATCTTGGTCCTGATGATACTTTATCTTGAGATAGAACTACTGAAGTTCATTTATTCCAACTATGCCATAGCTGATGCTGCATTGGCCATGAATATATAACATGATCCATGGCAGGGGAGAGAAGTGAGTGTTGTCGGTCATAACTCTTATAGTAAAATATTTTGATGTTTTTATGCTATATATAAAACACAAGCCAATATAGATCTATATATTTGTATAAATTATTAGACTAACAAGACATATGGTATATATATAAATGAAAGTTGTACATATTTAAACTTGAAGTCATTTTACTATGAATGATTATGCTAACTATATTCAATAAACACAGTACCATTATATAACATCATATGACTTTGACCGGCAATACTCATACCTTGTCCCTGAGCCATGGGTAGAATCCTGTTGTGGGATCATATCCCAATTACCTAAAGTCTCCTTGGTGGTTCCATAACCATTTTTCCCTGGTGTATATGATATGTTAATGGGCTCGTAACCCAATTACCATAAGTTTCCCTGGTGGTTCCATAACTGTTATGAATATTATTTTGACTTTGTTCATATGTTGGCTGTAGCTGCTGACTTTGTTTATATGGTGGCTCCATCTGTTGGCTGTTTAAATGCTGGCTCATTATTTTTGCTAGGTATCACTTAAGTAGAGAGAAACCCCTAAAAGATGAGAAATGACTTTTGTGAAGAAGAAAAAAAATTTGTTTGGAAAAGATAATGATCAAAAATATAGGTCATTAATTTTACCGAATTTGTCTTGAAGCCATTTTTTTTTGTTCCTGGAACATAATTTCAGGAGATGACAATACCCTAACATAATTTCAGGAGATGACAATACCCTGGTGTATGAAGAGAGCTGAGCTGATGTTTAAATGTGTCAAAGGTTTTATGATAGAGATGGCCACATACAGTAGCCAGGAGTCTAAGACCATCCAGTTCTTAGTACCTCGGGTAAGTAAGTCTGCTTAGGTTTAGCTCAGCCAATACGGCACAGGTTCCAGTTAGGGGTTGTCGGTTTTTAAAAACCGGCGGCGAAAAACCGGTTTTTTGACGAAAGTCGAAGCATTCGACAACCGGTTTTTTTGCCTTTAAAAGTCGGTTTTAGCTTAGAACTTAACAAATAGCAAAAAATGTTGATACATTCCACGATATTACAGAGAAATCTAGGAAACTGTGACTTTCCAATGAACTCCCTCCTCAGTCCGACCTGTGTACATTGGCATTGATAGAAAGTAACTGTCGTACAGCCGTTGTAATGAATAGTGTAACTAATACATCTCAGGGATGAGAGGGGGTAGGTGGGGAGACAATTGTATGAAGGGAGGGGCGAGGAGTTCAACAGTGGAGGAATGTTTTTAAACGGGCACTCGATGTGAGTCCATGGAGAGGTGCAGAGGTGTTTGTGTACTGTGTCACATATATAGATAACGTTAGAAACTTATACAGAGGATGAGAGAGAGAGGGAAAGGCAGAAAGTGAATACCATGAGTAGAAAGAAAACCGTAATTTCTATAGACTATATATATAAATAAGCTCTATGCTGAGGTCTACATCACAACGGCTGATTTCAGAACTGGTCTGTGTGCGGCAAACCAAACCTCTTTCTTTGACAATATAATATAAATGAAACATGAGAAAGAAAAGTCATGATAGCGATGTGTTTAGTTATAAAGCAGTTTAAATGAATATTTTTACTGTCTAATTGATAATTTTTTTCTTGTATTTATTGTTTTACGTAAAAATTGGTTGACTTAATTACATTATCCTTCATTCTTTCTCATACACGTTAATTAAATACTACATACATTGAAAATAATTATTGCTAGAATGCTTAAAATATCCGTTATTTCACTTATATTATAGTAAAACCGAAAACCGGTTTTCGCCGGTTTTTTTTAGAAATTGACCTTTGACAACCGGTTTTTTCAAAAGTCGGTTTTTGTATAAACCCTAGTTCCAGTCCATCCAACCGTCACCAGTTACCTTGCACAGGTTCCAGTCCATCCAACCATCACCAGTTACCTTGTCTGTCTTTCGGACATAGCCTGTATTCATTGTTGGCCTCAATACCCTATGTGGGTCAACTGAAGAGTTTGAATTTAGTCTGGAGAGAAATGATAGATAGTGGCCTAATAATGGTCATTGGCTCAGTATAACTCATTCTTAGAGTGACCTTTTGAATGTTCATTGTAATTCTCAGACCTGTGTAAAAAAATGTTGCTTTACTATTTTATTAGGGCCTGTCAGAAGAGCTGTTTCACCAGATCAGCAACATGATACCAACTATATTTCGGCTGTCCAACCCGTTGGTAGTCAAGTCCAATTAACTTTAGTATGATCCAGGCTGTTGCAGGTGATTTTATTCTAATGGCAATATTGGTCTTCAGTTCCATCATTGGACTACAATTCATGTAGCATTAGTCCATGCTCAATCTGTTTTAATTTTTATTACATTTCAAATGTCCTCGTCTCATCATGTGATATATTTATATTCATTGTAAGTTGGATGGATAATTTACAATTTTCATGTAGACAATTTACTGTTGTCCTAAAATTACAGAAAATCTAACGCATTAATTTTTGTTGTTGCTTGTATCAAGGTGGTTAAAAACTAAAACTAATGAAATGTTTTCTACCGTTCATTTGTTGTTGTTTTTTTTTAAATGCAATTTGTGTACTATTTGTGGACATATTTTTCACTGTTATAAAGCTTTAAAATACAGTACTAAATTTATAGATAGATAATTGCAGTAATCAAAATAACTTTTGCCATTTAATTTTTTTTTTACCTAGATATTATGTGGGTCATTTGAGAAAATTTATCAAAAAAATTAGAGCTGCTGTTGGATACAAAACAATTGATAGAAATTGCGTCATAATTTTTTAAAATGTTACCATAAATTAACGCAAATCTAATCAACACAAATTATTACAATTATTTGTATTCAAACTAGTTTGTCGTTTTATTCTATCAAACATTGGCACAATAAACAAACCAGTTTAATTTACAAAAGAATTATAATTAACTGCAATAGATCTATTAATCATTAGCATTGATGTCTATTCAGACCAGTATCAATCAAGTGATGCCAGTTTTTATCATCAACAATGTAAAACACGTGTCTTTCACTTGAGTCAATCCCCCCTTCCCTCCATCCTTGTCATAATTGCCACGAAAGTCTTGCTTATTCAACCCTACACTAAGGTACCTGCCCCCCCTCCACTTCCCATCCTGAAAAAAATAACTCCCAACAGCACTGCTGTCATATAAACCAGGAGTTGCTTGCTTCCATCTCCAGAGTTAACCGGGAGCTGCTTGCTTCCATCTCCAGAGTTGTACAAAATTGTCATAGTACATGTATAAAGAACACCGTTTGGGTAATTTATTTGTTATTTTGTTGGCTTTTCAGAGTTTTTTGTTTTTTTTATTCTTTAATAGATTCTTTTTATTTTCACTATATTGCAGATGACAATAGAATTTTGTTAGTTAAACTCTAAGATAATTAGATAAAAAATATCAAAACTTTGAGCTGATGGGGTTCCGTATATATTTAATAATTATTTTCAGGGTCAGAACATTAAAAGAAAAAATTACGAGGTTACACGGCTAATATAATTTTGAGTAAACATGGCGGTACCTGCATTTTCTTTCGTGGTTCTGAAAAGTGATGATCTTAGTTAAATCTAAATCATTCACTATAGCTTCAAACTGTTTCTAACTTAATGAAAATAACCAAACTTTTCTGAATCAAATATATTATAACAAATGACAAAGTAAAACCAATTGCTGCTGAAGAAGTGGATTTGTGGATTATTTACTGATTTATAATAATTTTTGAAACTTCGAAGTAAAAGCATTTTGGTCAAATTAACATATTTAGGCGTTGTGGTAAAATATTTACTTTGTTAATCGCACATTTTAAGGGAAGTCAATCAGCAGCCCTAATAAAAATGTTGATAAAACTAACGCCCAGATAAAAAAAGCACACAATGTAAAATGTTTGGACACTCTCTGATGTATGTAGTACATAAACTCTTAGACATAGATTTTAAAATCTTTAAATCAGTGCTTCATTTCTTTTTGCCCAAAGTCAAAGATCAGATCAAGTATCTGGTCGTACCAAACATTTTTTTTTTATTTCTTATTGATGAAAGAAAAAAATAATCTATTAAGTCCAATATAATATCAATCTTCAAAGTAAAATATATATATATATCACAAATGCTCTAATTTGAATCAATAAATTAACAGATACCATTAGCCAGAAAAAGAATACCTACACGAAAAATACATGAAAGAAATAAAGTTATGATATTTCTACAAGAATATTTTATTGCAGAACAAAAACACTGAATTCATTCCATCTTTTTTATTAACAACACATACTTCTGATGAAAGAATATAAAAAAAGTTATGAGCCCTTTTATTTGCCGTAAATTCAAATTAAAGACGGGGAATGGTTGGGCTGTTCTAGTTGACAATCCCTGGACATTCACTAAACCTTAGGGGGAAAAACTCCCAACATATACAGTCGATTCCGCTTAATTGGGACACATCGGGACCGAGGCTTTTTGCCCCAATTAAGCGGCTGTCCCAATTAAACATACAAATTTACTGTTGGCTTCTTGGTTTGGTTTCTTTGAGATTTGTCCCAAATAAGCAGCTGTCCCAATTAAGAGGAATCCACTGAACTAGGATATCATCCCAAAACTCTCAGACTAGCAGACGGCTCTACACACACAATAGCCATTCACCACACAGTAATGATGATTTAGGTATGTAGATAAAAGATTTTGTTTTTTAAATAGAATTATTTAAGATTATACTCTTTTTGATACAAAGGCTATATGCCATGTAAATTAGTTAACAGGAGATACTGGTTTAATTTCATGATTACACGAATAGAACACAAAAAAGTCCATGCATTATTCTGGCCAGAATTAGGATGAGATTTGATCTCATGACCTTTCACTTTGTAGTGGTTATTTAATGGACTTTCACAACCTGACCAGGTTTCTAATGGCCACATAGGCACCACAAGAGCAGACACATGTGTTTCTCCAACCAAACAGATACAGTGACCAACTTTTGTACCATGACCAGCTTCACAGTATCAACCTAAGCAGCATCCCAATAAGTAATGATCATTGGGACAACATCCCAATAAGTAACTATCACCGTTGGGACAACATCCCAATAAGTAACTATCACCATTGGGACAACATCCCAATAAGTAACTATCACCATTGGGACAACATCCCAATAAGTAACTATCACCATTGGGACAACATCCCAACAAGTAACTATCACCATTGGGACAACATCCCAATAAGTAACTATCACCATTGGGACAACATCCCAATAAGTAACTATCACCATTGGGACAACATCCCAACAAGTAACTATCACCATTGGGACAACATCCCAATAAGTAACAATCACCATTGGGACAACATCCCAATAAGTAACAATCACCATTTAAAAAAAGAAAAACGGAAGCTCAGACTTAAAAGAAGAAATCTTAACTATATGTCTGCACCAAACTTACAAAAAATATAGAAAACAAGGAATGAATTATACGTTTTGTACCAATAAAATCAACAGGAAACATTGGCTGCCCCTTGTCTTTCGACTACTTATTTTATTTGGACCAAATATTTTCTATTCATTATACCAATATTGAAAATACATGTACAAGTATTGTTAGATACAAAAATCATTTACAACAGTGGAAAAAAAATCATTTTCGTACATAAATAAATTTCATATTTAATCTTGATAAGCTCAATTTTTTTAATGTACTAGCAGTAGCGTAGGAAGGATACTGTAGAATGTGTGGCCCCACGGGAGACTGAACTAGGAAGGGCCAGCGAAGGAGTATTGTTAAATGATTTTTGCACTTTTCAGATTGGGAAGAAGGTGTCAAAAAATGTAACTGGCACAGGGCACCACAATATATTCTAACTGTTGTATAACACTGAGGGTAAGTCGTATTTACATAAATATATGAAATCAAAACTTGGCTCTGTGTACTAGAAGTTAGTCTGCCTTAAAGAATAAACAGCAACTAACTATGTGAAGAAATTTCCATCTTGTTTAACAATGAGGATTAACTTGTGGTCCTTTGAGTTTCCAATGTGTATCAGATTATAATAAATGTTTTGACATAATGAAGTCTTCTGAACAGATGAAAGCCACAAGAAAACTGCTCCAACAGGTAAAATACAAATTTTGAACTTTCAATGATAGTATTATGTGATATATTCACTAAAACAGATTTTTTTAAAAATTATTCTTTGACATATTCTTATCAAAATTATTATTACAATTCTTTGCGACTTTCTTTTCAATGTATAGTGAAAAGAATCTGAATTTTTAGAAAGCATCTATAATAAACATAAACTTTTTAAATTATAAGACTATGTAATCTTCAAATACAAAATTTAACCACAAGAACTGATTCAATCCTTTGGAATGTCAAGCTGCCATTTGATCTATCAATCTTGGTAAGTCCTCAAATTCACTAAAACATTTTTTAGGACAATGGATGATGACCAACTTCAATTAGCTATCATAAACAAGTGACCACACAAATATATTCTAGTGACCACACAAATATAGTCTAGTGACCACACAAATATATTCTAGTGACCACACAAATATATTCTAGTGACCACACAAATATATTCTAGTGACCACACAAATATATTCTAGTGACCACTCAAATATATTCTAGTGACCACACAAATATATTCCAGTGACCATACAAATATATTCTAGTGACCACACAAATATATTCTAGTGACCACACAAATATATTCTAACTGTTGTATAACACTGATGGTAAGTCGTATTTACATAAATATATGAAATCAAAACTTCGAGGGTTTAACTAACTCCACCAAAGTAAGCCAACAGTTTTTTTGGTTACACCTAAAGGATTACACAGAGCAGGAAATTAAAACAGGTTAGGCTGTTCCAAACTTAGAAACACATACTCTACAAACTATTTACAATTTTTTATTCATTTATTTCAAAACACCGAAAAATGAAAGCCCATTTTAAAACAAAAAAGACACAAAAAAATAAATAAGCAACCAAAAATTAATCCTGACATTGCCACCAAATGTTAATCCTGACATTTCCAGCAAGAACAGAAGCCAAACATGTCTAAAATCTTTGTTCCAGACAACTACATGTATTTATAACTGAAATAGTTATTTTAATCTGCTACACAAGATTAAAAAAATATAATTTTTAAATGATAAAAATATTACTTTTTATTTCTGAACAAAAATAAGAATGCAACGTAGGATTTTTTTTTCAACGTAGGATTTTTTTTTTAATTTCCAAAGAAAATCTTAATGTCAATCATTTTTAATATCTGGACTTCTAGAAAATGTATATACATGTATTATCTAAGCTTCTAGAGAATGTATATAAATGTATTTTACTTATAAAAAAAAGTGCTCAAATAAAGATCATCTGAATGGTTGTAAAGGTAATAGCAGACGTGATAAATAACACAAGATAATGGATGGTAATAGCAGACGTGATAAATAACACAAGATAATGGATGGTAATAGCAGACGTGATAAATAACACAAGATAATGGATGGTAATAGCAGACGTGATAAATAACACAAGATAATGGATGATTCACATGTTCAAAAAAATGTGTTATGATAACAAGAACAAAAAAATGTCAACCTTCCAGTCATCTTTTTTTTAAATGATAAATAAATACAAACTAGCTACAAAGTTACTGTTTAAATATCACATTTTTTATACACAGAACTAATGTGCAGGTGAAACTATAAATAGAAATGTACATGTCATATGCAGATAAATTTAGATTTCAGCAAATAAAAAAACCAATAAAAGATTTTTTTGAATTATCCAAGTAGGAATTATTTAATGTTATATCTTACAAAATGGTCCATTATCTAAGAGTGGCCACAAAACTAATTAAAGATTTACAAAATTTGTGAATTACATACTAAATGTTAAACCTTACAAAATGTTCAGTAATTACAAAACTAACAGTGGCTAAACAGACATGGTGAAATATGTTCTACAATTACTGCTACTACAGCTATTTCTGCTAATTTCTAATTTGTTCACAGCGAAGTTGATGAGTGCAGCATTATAAGTATGGCTGGATAAAATAACAAGCCGGACAGGTGCAGGCTAATCAGTTTTGTTTAAGAAGTTAAAAAAAAACAGTTATGATAAGCTGATGCCATATGTTGTGTCTAAACAAACTATTTCTGTTTGACTGTCACTGGATTTTAGCACAAAATTACAAATATTTTTTTTAATGTACTTATTAACGAGTCATTGAATTGTTATTAAAAAAACTGTTTTAAAAAAATGGTCAGAAATTTAGTTTAAAAGAGGAATTGTAATTAAAAATAAATAATGGTTTTAATTAAAGTAACGAGATATAGAACAGGCTACATCTGCGTCTAAGAAAAGAGTAAAACAACACCCAGAATGTAGATTACAAACTTTACATAACAATATGGTACATTACAAAATTTGAGCCCCATCAAGTAGTCCTATCTGGCAACATAAGTCAATAACTTCATTCACGGACTGCTGAGGTAACATGGTGACCAAACTTAGATAAAAACTCAGCCAAGTGTTAGCCAGTATGCTGTTTGGATTCTGATGTTTTGTAGGGATAATGTTCCTGGACCATCTGAGCCAGCTGTGTCAGTTGCTGTGACGCTGTTGCTGGTCTGATGCCCACCACTGCAGCTGCTGCACCCAGAGTGATGGCGCTGCGGCCGGGCAGGGGTATAACACCGGTGTTGTTGTCAGAGTCCACATCCATGCTGCTCTCGCTGGCCAAACTGCTGACGCTGATCATGCTAGTGTCACTGGACATGGCAGAGTCGCTGGAAGGTGTTTCAGGGCTGATGGCAGATGCCATCTTGATGTCATCTCTGATGTCATCAAGTCTTCTTTCATCAGCAGCCATCTGCAGGCCGTGAAGGCTCAATTTCTGCACAGTCAGGCCTTCGCTCTTCATGACTTCAGGTCTGGCGTCTGCTTTCACTGCCCCTGGCTGTTTAGGTCTGGCACCAGAGCCACCGGCTAGAAGTTGTTCCCTTAGCTGGGAGCCAGTTTGCAATTTCAATCCGGGGAGACTGGAATCCACAGGGGGCAACAATTTAGGTATGGGGATAAAAGAATTCGGATCAGCAGGATCAACATGTTGCGACAGAAGAGATAAAACAGGGGCATCGGCTGCTCTGAGAGTGGCGGCCGGCGAAGGGCCAGACAGGCATCTTCTTCGAGATGGAATACCACTGGCTTGGCCGACTTTTATAATCATCTGAGGATCTGTGGGATTGCTCTGACTGTGAGGTCGACCCACCTGGGTCGCAGTGCAGATTTTAGTGACCATTGTTTTCTTTGTTGGGTCAAGCATCACAGGAACTGAAAGTCTACGAGCTGACTCTGATTTAGTATCACCTAAAGCTGAGTTGCTGATTTCCTGTTGCCTGCTGCTGACTCGACTGGGACTCAGAGACAAGCTGCGCTGAAAACGGAAAAGATCCCTGGCAGTCATTCCACCCGGCTTCACTCGCTCACTGGAGCTGTGCCTCGTACGACCTTTGGAAGATAGGTCCTCTAATGGAATGTCCATTGAGCTGCCGTCACCTGAATAGTTTGAGCCTGACCTTAGCTGAAACCTGAATGACGAGGAGAAGTTGACATTGGAGTCAAAGCCTGCACTTTGATTCAAGGTCTGGAACGCCATGGCAGAGGTAGCGTCTTCTCCCATCTCCACTGATGTGGCATCCAAAGTCTCGACTCCCATCTCTTCCCTGGCCAGATTTTCTTTTATCACATTGGCTTTACCTCCAGGAAACTGAAGCTGTTCCTGGCGGCTTTTGCTTCTCTGAGCTGCTTTAGCCTGCAAGAGGCGTCGCTGTTCAGGAGTCACCTTACGGCTCATCTTGCCACTGTTTGCTGATGATGACAGGTTGGCTGAATTTGTATTTGCGGCCACTGACACCTGAGAATTGGATGAAGATGTTGGAGATACTGAACTGCTGGTAGCACTTGTATTTTTCTTAGGATCAATTCTTACAGGATGACAACGACCTAATTAAAAATTAAAAAAAAAAACACTTTTAAAAAATCATCATTTACACTGACAGGTTTGTTTTTCAATCATAAAATGTTAAAATGTTGTTCTCAAACAAAGAGATCTGATTCAAAAGATTCTTGAGAAAGTTTTAAATAAAATTCTTATCATCTGCAATCAATGGATGATAAAAAAAAATCGTGATAAAGTATTAAACTATTTTCAGTTAGAGTACATTTTTTAGAATCTGCAGTGAGAGCATGACAAAAGATTTCAAATAAAATACAACATAAAATGATAAAGATGTAGTGGAACAGGGAACAATAATTGTAGCATTTCTTGTATAAATGTTTGTAAACATACGAGTCAACACGCCCAATTATATGCTACGGCAACAGAACAATTTCACCTTCCCAAAGGGCTAAGGGAACTTTACTTACTTTACCATATAAAGCGTTTAAATGTGGCTTAGGCTATTCTGTCTTAAAATGCTTTAATTAATGTGCCGTTCAATACACAAACTGATTGTTACCAGGAATAGGTCCGGCACGAGCAAAATGTCCTCTTTCTTCAGACTGAGAAATATCCAACAAACGTTCGATGGTGGTCATTTTCTGTTGCCTTGCCCTCTGACGACCTTTGATTAGCCGCTGCTTGGCTGCCATGCAGCGAATGTGGTCATCAAAAACAAATTTGGCGGATAAGATTGGGATAGGCTTGGCGTGAACCGAAGACTGCGGTCTGTGAACAACAATGTGGAGCAGACGGCTGTCATCTTTATCTCCTGACACTTCCACATCCTTGGAAAGAGTAAACAAAAGGTTTAAAGTTGAATTTTGAAAATTTACTGAATCATAAATGAAGTTTTTGTATAGTCTGGTAAAACAAAAGTGACTTTTCTGTTTCCTGTCAAAAATAAAATAAGAATAATGGCTGCTTCTTCAATCAAAAATTGAATCACATTTTAAAAAATCACATTTATGAATAGTTTTGGTGGCTTTAAATATGAGACATTATATCTTAAATGGTAAATATTACCATACAAACTAATTGTATATATATATATATTTTTTTTTTATTTTGCAAAGTGAAAAAATCTTCAGGACATTAAGGATAAAAAAGACACTTTGGGACATTCCTGAAACTAAAAATAGCCTAACTTAACCAGGAGAAACTAATTAAATGATCCAAAATGAAATAATTTAAAAATTAGTTTTAAGTTTAATTATATAGCTTTTTAATAGGTATTTCAAAATTTTTGCAAGGGACATCGATTGTAAAATATTAATGGAGTTCAAGTTAAAATTTTTTTATAGAACATAAGTTACTGATGTTACCTGCAGATATCCTACAAACTTGACGACCCCCCAGCCCAGACGTTTTGTGTCAGGTTCAACTAAAATCAGTTGGGCTGGATCAATGACTAGAAATCTGCGTTCCTGTCTTCGGCTGTAAGAAAAGCATGCAATGTGAAACTGAATTAGTCCGAATACTATAATAAAAAAATAAAAAAACATGTACAGATGAACAAAATTCCTCTTAACTGCATTTATTCACAGGTTTAAATATGTTATCGGAGCTGACTCTTTAACAGCAATTTTTAAAAATTAAACCAAATCTCAACAAATAATCAACAAAGAATTGATTATTTATTAAGCAACACAGCACTCTCTGCAACTCTACAAACATCATAATAAAAATAATTTTGACGTACCTCTCCCTGTTCACTACCGTGCACCCAATCAGATCACTGTTATCTGAAAGAAGTAAAAAAAATGGAGCAATAGTTAAATAGAATTTAAAGAAAAAATTAGACGATTGCTAGTAAATAAAATGAAAAGTGATACACACAAAAATCATTTGTAGAAAAAATAAAAGGAATAAAATTATGCACTATGTCAAAGTGATTTGATAATTTCAAGGCAATCTAATCAGCGCTGGTAAAGGTACATGAGTACCCCCAGCAATACAAAGTGACTTACTCAAATCTAACACGTCCTCAGTTTTGATGCAGTTTTCTTCTTTGGTGAGCGGGAGCTGGGTCTCTGCCTCATGCATGAGATTCAATGACAGGTCTCTCACCATGAAGAATACTCTGATAGCCTAGGAGAAATGGAATCAAAATGTTTGAATTTAATCACAGCCGATCAAAGATGAACAACTAAAATATATATTTACTAAAAATTATAACCATTCTAATATAGCTACAAAACAATTCCAATGAAGTACACATAAGACGGACCAATAGTTTTAAGCTACATATAAATTTTCAACATAAATTTTAGTAAAAAAAATCCTTTTTAGCCATTACATCTGATGCAGTAATACTCTATCCAGTCATTGTAGTTATAGTGGCACTTTGTAATTACATTAAATATAAGACACTACTGAATTAGGAAAAAGACAATACTGAATTAGGAAAAAAACAATATCTGCCACAACCAGGATTTTATCCTTAGATCTCAGCTACACATCATGAATACAGTGGTCTATTATACATGGTACCTCTGATCTCAGCTACATATCATGAATTTTGGTCTATTATACAGTGGTACCTCTGATCTCAACTATATATCATGAATACAGTGGTCTATTATACATGATACCTATGATCTCAGCTATATATCATGAATACAGTGGTCTATTATACATGGTACCTCTGATCTCAACTATATATCATGAATACAGTGGTCTATTATACATGGTACCTCTGATCTCAGCTACATATCATGAATTTTGGTCTATTATACAGTGATCTCAATTATATATCATGAATACAGTGGTCTATTATACAGTGGTACCTCTGATCTCAACTATATATCATGAATTTTGGTCTATTATACATGGTACCTCTGATCTCAGCTACATATCATGAATTTTGGTCTATTATACAGTGGTACCTCTGATCTCAACTATATATAATCAATTTTGATCTATTATACAGTGGTACCTCTGATCTCAACTATATATCATGAATTTTGGTCTATTATACATGGTACCTCTGGTTATAAAAAAACTTTATTTGTTCCAGAGCTCAGTCTGTCACCCAAAATATTGAAACACAAAAACATTGAAATCAATGAAATCAAAAGACAATCCGTTTAAGGGTGAAGGATTTGTTCTTTATTTTTATCAACATCCGGTATTTTATATGACAACAGGCCAAATATATGTCACTCACGTATTAATTAAAGAGAAAAAAAAATTAAATGTAAAATAAAAAAAGATTTAGTCTAAGGGAAATCATTCTGAATCATTACTTTCAGGAGTTTTTGTAGCTTTTTCTCTTAAGTTGTTGTTTGCAGCCCAAACTATTCACGATCTGAGAAGCTCGCAACCTGAGGTTCCACTGTATAGAAATATAGACCTAAATATAAAATTAAAAAATAATTGCCAAACTTACTCTACGAGCTCTTTCCACTTCCCCGCAGGGCAATCTCTTGTTGAAATCTATGCCTGTCAGGGGGGTGCCAGTGGGTGGAAGAAGAATGGAGGCATCCTGCATCAAATATTCCACATTCAGAGGGCGGGTCTGGGGGGGGGTTGGGGGGGACAGAGAGTAATAACACAAAAATTAAACAACATATGAGACAAGAAGATTAAAAAACTTTACAGCAATGTCGAATCTTTAATAAATTAAACTTGCCTTCATTTCTCTGTATTCATCCTCAAACATATCTAAAAATATTTCTTCACTCTGAAAAAAAAAATTAATTGAAACTCATCTTTATTTTTTTGACAGAAGAATTATTTCAACAAGGTTATAGATGAACTAAAAACTTGGTAAAAAAAAAATCAAAATCCTCTTTTCATTTTGTCAGATGAAGTTCCTTATACTCCAATGGATACTTTACTATCTGCAGTGTGATGTGAAGACTATGATCTACTAATACAGTTACCCTATTCCAACTCATGTAATATTCAATACCAATTAATTTATTTACCTTATAGAAATTCCTCAACAGCTGAGTACAGCACTCCCTGGCGTTCTCTATGCAGGCCAGGTGCCTGTCCTGAAGGTAAGACTTCTCTTCACTGTTGACCAACTGTTTCAGCAGCTTGATACTTATCTCCAATGTAGCCAGACGAACTTTATTGCCTTTTTAAAAGAACACAGCAACAGTGTCAGTTTTATCATTAAATACAGCAACAGTCAGTTTTATCATTAAATACAGCAACATTCAGTTTTATCATTAAATACAGCAACAGTCAGTTTTATCATTAAATACAGCAACAGTCAGTTTTATCATTAAATACAGCAACAGACAGTTTTATCATTAAATACAGCAACAGACAGTTTTATCATTAAATACAGCAACAGACAGTTTTATCATTAAATACAGCAACAGACAGTTTTATCATTAAATACAGCAACAGACAGTTTTATCATTAAATACAGCAACAGTCAGTTTTATCATTAAATACAGCAACAGTCAGTTTTATCATTAAATACAGCAACAGACAGTTTTATCATTAAATACAGCAACATTCAGTTTTATCATTAAATACAGCAACATTCAGTTTTATCATTAAATACAGCAACATTCAGTTTTATCATTACAACTGGTATCATGAATACAGTACGACTTGTCTGTGGTCTAATTTAATTGTAACACTGACAAACAATGGTATGACTGTTGACCTGCGGGTCACTGGTTCAATCTCCGGTGAGGACCAATGGATATTTCAGGTCATGGCTTAAGTCCCCGCTATGTCTCCCGTGGTGCCTCCATGGCCGCTGAACTATCATCTATGGTGGGGATGAAAGAAGGGCACCATAAAAACCGTCCCATTAGTGGTTTATAGGATCTAAGATATTTCATCTAATCCTTACAGGGACTTCACACACACACCACTAAATGGCAGCAACTTTAAGGTGGCTTATTGAAATTGTATCAAAAGATAACACTAGAGTCAAAGGTTAAAAATCAGACCTAAAACTAAGTACTTGACAAACCTGACTGGCACGCCAACTCAATGATTCGTATGAGTCTCTCAACAAGGAACAAGTTGTAGTTTTTCTTGCACTGCGATGTGAATGACAGAAATAAAAAAAGAACAGCTATTAGGTGGACATAGTTAATTTAATAATTAAAAAAAAAAGCCTCAAAGTTTCATAACTTACATGAGATCTTTGAGTTGGCATTAAGACACTGTCCAGTAGGTTCTGAGATATACCTGAACGAACAAGAAAAATAAATTTAGTAAAATCAGTAGCATAAGATTTCAGTATTCTGCTTCTTTCTTCAAGGAAATTCAAAGATATTCATTTAGTAAACAATTTGCCTGAAACTTATTAATTTACAAACAATTATTTTCAGTCTCAATTTATATATATATATTTATATATATATATTTGGCTATTTGTAATGTGTACCTTCACTTTTCCCCATGGCGTATAAAAGACAAAGCGCAAAAAGTGCGGAATAATCATTCTCACTACATTCAAGGGCATTAAATATGGCTTCCAGGTAAGGTCTGTGGGGGAATAGAAAAAAAAAACAAGTGAATAAATGACCTGCCATAATTAATCTTCAAATTTTCTTTAATAAAATATTTTAAAACTATTCAAAATAAAGATACAGTCCAAATAATACAGTGAGCCGTCTTTTTTTTTGCCATAACAAATGGCGTGATATAAACAAATAATAAATACAGAGATAATCCCCAATGAGAGCTGCACAACAGATATTTGCCTGGCACAGAAGAACTAAGAAAACTTAAAAGACTGTCAATTTATCAACAGCAATGGAGTTAAACAAAATATAATCCAAAACTTCACCTCACCCATAAGGACCATTTATATCTCAAAAGATTTACTTTGTTCTACTTAGATCAATTTATTTTTTTCTATGTAAAACTACCAAGTTATTTTTTTTTTTCAACCTGCAGTAATAAAAAAGTGTCAGTAAAGGGTCTCACCTGTTATCCAGTGAAAAACTCGTCTGTACATTCTCTGACACCTGCGGCCTGGTAACAGATGCTGGCCCCAGACGGTGCTGAGTTCTTCCCATCAACTTCTCCTCATCAGTTGAGTTCTGTGTGGGACTGGACAGTTCAGTGTCACCAGAGCAGACTTCACTGCATGGACTCCTGCCGCCTTCTGGTTAGGGGATTTAAATAATGACACGTTTTTCAATTACAATAAACTCAAATATTTAAAATCCTTTTCTCGTTCCTTCAGGCAGCACTTTTAAACGCAGGGCATTGTCTGAATGCTAAATTGTGTTTACAAAAAGAAATAGTTAACTGTGGACTATCTGGCTAGCGACAAATATCAACATCAACAAATATAATGTTTTATTGTTTTAAATTAAGGTTTTAGACTAATGCTTAATTGAGTACTTTTAACCGTTTATGTTAAGCTGAAAATGAATATTACAATAGCTCTGGCCTATAGCCATATCAGACCAGAAAAATTAGTCTTCTGAATTTCTTAAGAAAATTAGAAATAAAGGAAGGTCTTTCATTCATGAGTTGAGCTATAAACAAATTACAGGTCTTTTATTCATGTTAAGCTGTAAATAAATTACAGGTCTTTTATTCATGTTAAGCTGTAAATAAATTACAGGTCTTTCATTCATGAGTTAAGCTGTAAACTAATTACAGGTTTTTCATTCATGAGTTAAGCTGTAAACAAAATACAAGAAAATCTAAGAAAATTCACTTATGATATCAGAAAAGTTTGAAAGTTGCAACAGTCTGGAACATTACCTGTAGAAGGTGAGCTTAAAACCTCAGCCGTAACTAAAGCTGCTGTTGCAGGTTCTTCGGGGCGAGACATACCTCTGCCCTGTTTTGAGCTGTCTGGCTGTTCATAGTTCCGCTTTGGTCGGGTGTTCTCCAAAGTTTTTTCCAGTGACTCCCTGGGTGGTCGGAATTCCCTGATACCCTGGTCAAGAAGAAAATAACGTCACTATAACACAATTTGACATGAAGGGTAGTTTACATGATGAATAGAACAAAATGGACAAGAGTGAATTGTAAAGTTGATTTTACAAATAGTTCAATATGGTGCATACAGAATCTGTACATGATAAATACAAAAATAAATGACAAAAGCATAATTAAAAGGAAAGACCATTAATTATTATGTCTTTTTTTTTGTTTATTTATTTCAAAAAGGTTTATCAGACAGATCAAAACAATCAAGTGCTTCAATGAAATATAAACTGAACAGTAGATCCTTTCAACTCACCATCTTCGGAGAGTCTCTATGACCCGACCCAGGCTGGGATAAGGCCACCTCCCCCTGAAAGATGACGTGGGCCAACTGCTGCATCAAGGGGCCATAATGGATGATCAGAAATACCTACATGAGATTTCAAAACAAACATCAGAACAACATTGTCAAAGAAACCAATTGTTAATTGATGTCAAAACTATTGTCAAAGAGACCAATTGTTAATTGATGTTAAGACTATTGTCAAAGAGACCAATTGTTAATTGATGTTAAGACTATTGTCAAAGAGACCAATTGTTAATTGATGTTAAGACTATTGTCAAAGAGACCAATTGTTAATTGATGTTAAGACTATTGTCAAAGAGACCAATTGTTAATTGATGTTAAGACTAGTGTCAAAGAGACCAATTGTTAATTGATGTTAAAACTAAGTTCCTTATTTTTTTATTTCCATATTTTTATATACACATTTTATATTTATCTAGCTGATTTTTCCTACCTGAGACAGTAAGAATAAGGAAACAACACTGCTCACATGTTTTCTATCATCCTGGAAAATATACAGAAAAGTGGAAAATATAGTATATGAATGTTTTTTTAAAAAAACCACCGATAAACAGGTGTAAACATAGAATCATCAAACATATTGAGGAATCCCTAATGGTAACTTTTCATAATCTTAGTTACCTAATTTCAACAGAATGAATTTTATTTATTTGCGAGCACCATTAAGGATGTGATGTTCTCCGTTTTCTTATATGAAACGAGTTACAACTAATCTATGACCACTTTCATACATATCTGTTTAGTCTTTGCTTAAAAATGTTTAATACAAACTTATAACTCTCAATACACTGGTAATTTCATTATAAGCCTATCCTTACATGGCGCAGCAAATCTACCTCAGTGAGCTAACAGTATTACAGTCAGAGACTTACGTTGTGAACTTAATGAGGCCAAACTAAGTGTTTCAGCCATCACTATAATGTGGAATGAGGACATAGAAAGAACACCCCGAAGAAATTATCACACAGAAGTGGCCGAATTGATATAGGATTATGAAACCAATTCTTTCCATAACAGTAGACTCCCCTGAAAAATATTTTAACGTTGTAGACATGTTGATAAAGAAAAAAGATACTTACCACTTCCTCTGAAAATTTTTTCCTTTTTGTTAATGAGTAAACGTAGAGGGGAACCAGCAACCTGTTGAGCAGCTTGTCTGTCAAAACTTCATTCAAGGTATCAATGTCAATGAGGAAAATGTCGTTGAGATAATGCAAATGGTCCAAGTGCTCAGCTACAAGATCAGCAAGTCGATCTCGACTCCTGTGACTGAAATTAAATTTTTTTCCAATAATTATTTTTACTTTGACCATAACTTTCCAGCTTTTATAAAAAAAAATTCACTTAACACGGAAAATGATCAGTTTCAAAGTTGAAATTGAGTAAAATGTTTCGTATCAACAAGCGAGCACAGAAGAAGACCACAACAAATAACCGACTTGAGAAACATTTAAGCAACTTACTCATGGTCGTGGCGAACACATGTATCCAGGTCCAGGATGTGGTTACCAATGAACCAAACTAAATTAGAGAAATATGGAGCGGCCGTCCTGTCTCGGATGTAGCCCAGCATTGCTTTATCATCAACTAAAGGAACAGACAATAGTTTGTAAATTATTAATTGTTTATTTTAAATATCAGCCCAAATTAACTGCTGAAAAATACTTGCACAATTAAAATCAAGCATCCAGTCATCAATGAAAGGTCAGTTACTTCTATATGTACCTTTAAAAACATTCAGCGTGATTGTCCTGACGGCGATTCTCACCATGGATTCTGAATGATTGAAAAATTTTATGGCTTCCGTGTATAGGGCAAAATCATTTGTGTGCTGCAAACATTAAAAAAATGTTTTAAAGCAAAATCTTCAACTTTTTCAGAACAATTAGATAACAGCATTACATGATTCATAAAGAATATGAATGACACCGAAAATATTTTTGGTGAAATAAAATAATTATTGCCCGAATAGTGTAGTTGCTAATAGTTAACATGAAACATGATTTAAGTTTTAAATGAAATAAAATAAAAACACAGAAAAGACAAGGATGCAGACCTCCCTTGTTTAAATAAATTTAAATAGACTAAATAAATTTAAATAGACTAAATAAATTTTAATAGACTAAATAAATTATAATTTTTTGTTACACGGAAATAATATCATTTTACTTTTTTTTTTAATATGTAATAATATTTATGCTTGAGATATGACCAGCTTAGATCATTTTTAAAATATCAATATTCTTTAATTATGACTATTTTTTGGTACAAAACAATCTATACTTATATTTTAGGGTAAGTATTCTCCACAGAACAGACAAACAAAATGCAATGCCCAAATTTATATAGTTATAGGATTCTCCCCAACTTTCAATATGCAAAATTAATTGGAACCCATTTTTGATTCATCATAATTAACCATGCAGTGTTTTTTTTATATATGTAATGTACCTGGTTTGTATAAATCCACAAACTAAAAGAAGTTTTTAAAAGCTAACTAAATCTCATCGGTATTTTTTAAAATTCCTTCTTCCAATGTCTATAAACATTTAATAACTGACACACAGCAGTTCAGAATGTTTTAAATTTAATAACCTCAAAAAACAATCACAATACTTTTATATAACCCAGAGATCAAAATACAATCACCAACAATCATTTACATTAAAAGGATAGCGACCACACCTTCAGGGGGTTTAGCTTAATCCAACACCATCCTCAGGGGGTTTAGCTTAATCCAACACCATCCAAATTAAATCTGCTTTACATGTTAATGAGGTTAAATAGCTTACTTCTCTTTTCTCAATACTTTTACAGTACAGATAATTTGTTCAGATCACAAATATAACACTCTATGCATATTTAAATGAACATATTCCACTGAGAGTTTAAAAATGTTTATAGCACCTGGTATCAATTGTTTTTGCTCAGCTTATTTGTATACATATAGGACCTAAATGTGTGTACACAATCTTATTTGTATACATATAGGACCTAAATATGTGTACACAATCTTATTTACATAAGTAAACATATAATCAGAGAAAGAGTGATCCATTCAGGACCTAAATATGTGTACACAATCTTATTTACTTAAGTAAACATATAATCAGAGAAAGAGTGATCCATTCAGGACCTAAATATGTGTACACATTCTTATTTACTTAAGTAAACCTATAATCAGAGAATGAGTGATCCATTCAGGACCTAAATATATATACACAAACTTATTTACTTAAGTAAACCTATAATCAGAGAAAGAGTGATCCATTCAGGACCTAAATATGTGTACACATTCTTATTTACTTAAGTAAACCTATAATCAGAGAATGAGTGATCCATTTAGGACCTAAATATATATATATATACACAACAAATTTATTTACTCAAGTAAACATATAATCAGAGAATGAGTGATCCTGTGTTTCTCTTAACCAAAAAAAACAAGCACCACAGAGAAATATAGATTCTCATTTATTTAATAGTTCATTTAAACAGATCATATATTAACATATATTACCATGCAAAGTAATCCACACAAAAAAAAAAAACATAAGCAGAGACAGGCAATCTGATACAGTTTTAAAGACTTTACAGGGAATAAAAATGTTAGAAAAAAAATCAATAACCAAAATGAATAAGCTAAAAGGTATCATGGTTAACTAGGTACTAGGTAGGGTAAGTGGTGGGAAATGTATTTATATTATGATTGGTATCTAAAAGAAGATTACTATGGAGAGGGCTAGAAATAATGAAATGATGTAAAACATTTTAAATTAAAAAGCATTTAACGTTTTTGAGCACTAAGTTAGCTAATATATGTGTTCAAATTTTGTCTACCAATATATATAAGAGAATATATGTAACATGTTTTAGTATAAAACAAAGCTATTACCAGAGAACTAATACACACAATGCAAACTGCCTAAAAACCATAAACACCCATTGAATAAAAAAAAAAAGAAGTTAATTTAGTTGGTTTCTAGCCAATAAAATTTTACATTTCGCAACTATCTCTGATCATTTTGCTAAATCTCTTTTCATGAAAAAAAAACATTTGTATTTGTTCTAAACTTACAGGTGTGTGGGCACTCTGCAACAAAGGATTTACACCAATAAATAGAAGTTAACAGAGATTGACAGACATAGAAGTTAACAGAGACTGACAGACATAGACAAAAAGTATCAAAGATTTACACCAATAAATAGAAGTTAACAGAGACTGACAGACGTAAATAAAGAGAAACAAAAATGTACACCAATAAATAGAAGTTAACAGAGACTGACAGACGTAAATAAAAATTGACACAAATAAATAGAAGAAAGAAAGGTTTCCCCAAATAACAAAAGGAAAACAAAAAGACCAACAAAAATAAAACCATCAAGGGGAGACTACACTTAAAGGTTGACACAAATATAAAGGCAGAAAAAAAACGTTTCATAATGTCTTTGAAAAGATAATTATTTTAAAAAAAAAGGAAAGGAAAACAGCAAATAAACAAATAATCTGAACGACTCTCAGTAACATCTGTGCAGATAACATTGTTAGCTGGGTTTAACCTTGGGCCTACCTCATTGTAAAAAAAGTGAATGGTATGTTTGTTCAGCTTCAGCGACAAGGTTTTCAAAAAGGAAATATAATAGGCCATGACCTGCGGGGGAAAATAAAAGACAACAAAAGTTTATAATAAATCAGTGTTTTTTTAAGCTGTTTTTTTTAAAAAAAGGTTAAATAAACAAGGTGGCAAAGGTCATTTCTTTAGCAATAAAATGTATATATTTTTTAATTAGTTAAAAGTGCCCATGTCTAAAAGCATATACATGTAGTCGATTCTTTTATTTCAGTTACCATTTATTATGAAATAAGGTGCATGAACATCATTTATAAAATCAGTTCTGGTTTAACTGATATAATGTCTAAATATTATTTCTCAAAATAATAGTGTAGCTCTCTAGAAAATTATTTAAAAATATAAATACATATGTTAACAATGGTCAAGAAAAATATTAAATATTTCATTTTTTTTTCTAGGAAAACATTTTTTTTTTCATAACTTTAAGCAAATAAAAAAAAATTGCTATGTGTAACAGACTCTATACCTCTTCATCAGAGAAGTCAAATTTATGCACAATAATTGAGTTGATGTGATTGTTAGACAAAAGATAATCTGAAACAAAAATACAATATCTGAATTACTGCAAGCAAAGAGAATGTTCTGGCCCCAAAGGCTCACACTAAACTCTCTTCAAAAGATTCACAAAGGTATAGTACATTTTAGTACCTTAACTTTCAATTAATATAAGTCATAACATAAATGTCCCTTAGCCTAATAGGTCATCAGCAGAGAAGCAAAATTATACCCTCCCCTCTCACAAAGAAAGAGTTTGAATACTTCGCATCAATTAAGTAGAAATGGTTGGAAAAGCTAATCCTAATGATTTTTGCATTAATTTGTAAAAAAAAAAAAAAACTTTATGGGTTTTATTTAGAGCTAAAAAATGTTTCAAATCTAAAGCATTCATGAAAGAAAGATCCAGTATCAAATTTAAAAAACGAAACAAATATACAAGTTTTCGTTAATATGCCCAAAAAAAATTAAAAATAATTCCCTAGATAACGCACAAATTTATATAAATTATCATGGCTAAAAATATAACAGTTGGTGCCCATCTAGATCTTAAGATTATTTATGCATTAATTGGATGTTTATAAATCAATGTAAAAATATATTTATTTAATCCAGTATAATTTATTCCCTCACAATTTTAAAATTAGTAATAATGATTGATACAAATATGTGTTTGTAATAATTTTTTTTACGCATTTTAAGAAAAGCTTTTTTTTTTTAAATTTGAATTTTTTTTTTGATTTCTTACTTTTTAGTGTTAAAAGAATTTCACTTGATATCATTTATAAACATAGAGTGCAAAACGGTAAGACTAAAACCATTAAAATACTGCAGTGGCAGTTATAGTCTTGTACTTCCGTATTTATTTAGCATTGTAATCTCCCATCTGATAAATACGAATAAAAAGTAATTGGCTTCTAAATTCAACAAGATGTTAATGTTAGGACTTGTTTTATGAAAATAGTGTATTATCATGGATAGTACACACATATTTAAAATTTACAACATTCTAATTAAACAAGAACAGGTCTGAAGTTGAGATACAAGACTTGCTCACAATACAGAAACAAAAAGAAATAGAATTTAATTTAAAGCTTATAAGTAAAAATTATCATATGGTTTCTATCAGCAAATATAAGTATAAAGTTTTCATTAAGTTGCTAGACAAGCCAAACATGAATAAAAAGAAGTACTTAAAAAAAGTTGAGAGTAGACAATAAAAAAAGTACTAACGTCAAAATAGTTAACCACGACTGCAAGACAAAAAGAACAAAAGAAGACTTACACAGTGAAGTTTCATTGCTAATGTTTTCAAACAAAATGTTTAACGTCTGCAACAACTGCACACATATATAACGGCCAAATTTCTGTTGCAAGTAACGCAGAAAAAAGGAAAGCATATTTTTCTCCAGGAAAAAACTGAAATAGAAAAATAAATTAAAGCATTACGACATATATAAGTTACATTATTCTAATTTGTGTATATACATATATATATATATATATATATATATGTTTATAAAAAAAATACAATTCCACAGATTTGCTTCTAAATGTAAATCAATCAAGATGAAATAAAAATAATAAATAGATGCTTAAATTTCACATTTATGATTTTTGAACTTAAAAAATTTGCAATTAAAATAAAAACACATATGTTAGAGTTTTTCAAAACTGAAAAAAAAAACTGATGTATATTACTGATTACTTTTTTTTAGTTTTTTACAGGTGAGAAATACTTCAGGACCAGGATAATTATAAACAACTGAAATTTTTTTTTTAGTGGATAAATGTTTTATTTTAAGAATTATTTTTTAACTAAATCTGAAATAAGAGACCTACTCAAAAACACTGCTGTCATTCTGATCTCCCCAAATCAGAATCTCTGAAATGGATCTCAAAGTTTCAACAAGGAGACTCCTGTTTTGTTCTGTTACTGTCTGATTTTTACACAGTAAATTGTAGAGAAACCTGAGAATAAAAAAAGATTTCATTAATTATATTTTTGTATCGACCCCTTCAAAAAAGATGAAGTCAATTAAGCTTATATTACTAATAGAATTTTTAAAACGCAGTGGCTACGGTAACATCAAGACGGAGTTCGTATTTTTTTTCCCGGGTTACATCAATAGATATTGCTCCACACCCTAACCCTACCCCTATCCCTAACCCTAATCCTAACCCTTTTCCTAACCCTAATATAATTGCCGGTACCCGAAAAAAAAATGAGTTCTCCCGCTAACACTAATATAATGGCGCTTGATGTTACCATAGCCACTTCATTTTTAAAAAGTATCCTACCAAGTTTAGCTCATTTCCAATAATGGAACAATAGGGGGTGGGGTGGGAACAACTTGCATATATAAAAAGTCATATCACTGCCAACATTAAATGATACAATGGACAACTATAACATTCTAAATCACCATCCTCTATCCCTATATTCAAATCTCATAGGAAATAAACATATACATAAGTAAGTAAAGTTCCCTTAGCCCTAATGGGCCATCAAAGCAGATGAAGTGTAGAATTCATCTGTTTCTATAACCTCTGCATATGAAGGGATTGTGTGGTTAGCACAATGCCCAGCCGCTTTTACTTCACCAACTTAAGTCAGGTACCCATTTAAAGCTGGGTGGACTTGTGGGATGACTTTGAACCCAATTACACCTGGGGAAAATTCCATGGTTCTCACCAAGGACTTTCAGGTCGACAGTCAAGTATCTACACCACTGGACCATCCATCCCACACATATATAAGAAAAAATAATAATGCATTAATGAACAAATAAGTCAATGCACACACAAAAAAATGAGTCAGTCAGCAAGTGCGAGGATACAGAGCAGCAAAAACTAGCGTTGTGCAACCTTTATACCCATCACATTTGGGAATAAAAATGCACCAAGATTCACACACAATGACAACTTATGTTTTAAGGCCTCCCACCCTTACCACACACTTTCACAAGGGGCGGGAAGACCTCATCTCTTGTTGGACAGTTGTCACAAAGTTTTTTTTTGTGGTATTCTAGACAATTATAATCTTTTTTCCGGATTATTCAGGAAAAAAGTCCACATCATTTGTCAATCAACAGCGCAGTCATAATTGATCTGGCAATCATCATAAACATTTGGTCATTGCACATAACTCATTGTCACCTATTTACAAGATCACTTGGTTGAATAAACTACAAAAGATGCTTAGTCACACTTTCCACAAATAAGTAGGAAAACAAGAAAATAAGTAAGAAAAGTTAAATAAACGCTCTTTAATTTCTTGAATGTTTAGAACTGGTTAAACATGTTTGTATGCATTTATTGATATTATGGAGTTTGTATTAAGAAACTTCTTTCATGAAAAATGGGTAGTGATAGATTGGAAGCCTTTGGTTTTTTTATTTTTTAAATAAGAGAGAATTTTGAATGTGATGACAAATTTATCACATAAATAATAATTTATTACAGAAGCTGTATGACAATGCATCAAGGTCTTTGTTTTTATCAGAATTAAACTATTAACTATGGTTTAATGTTATTTTTGAATAGTGTGCCGATAATAGAATGCTCAGGTAATGTGGGATACCATCACTGATGGCCAACAAGAAAAAAAAACATCCTTGAATCCTTCCTTGTAAAGTAGATTTTGGAATCAGCATCCATTTTTATTTTATATTTTTTAATCATTTTAAAGTCAACATTAATTTCTTTTAAAAAAAAAAAAAGCTAATAATTTGGTACATTTAGCGACAATTTATTTATTTTATAAATATAATTATACTTGACCTCTATTCTCGGACTCTATCAACATTCCAAATCATGGAATAATTGATTTCACATCAATATTATCTTATCAAAATATTAATTGTCACTATATTGTGATATTATCAAAAATAATTTGATACAATTTACTACCAAATTTTACTTTGATATTTAAATTAGGCTAATTATTGTAGAAATACAACTAAAAAAATCACACAAAAAAAGCCTTAAGGATCATACAGTACAGTACACAATACTAATAGTCATTAAAACACTGCCACATACAGATAAAAGATAGGCATAGTGAAGGCTAATGTGTAATAACTATTATTTAAGTTATTTACATTTACACAATGACAAGTAACAAGTTGAAGACAATGAAGTTACGTACTTCAGATGTTCCAGTGAGTGGGGATTCTTAGGTTTCCATATAGTTCCGTTCAGCCAGCTTTTTGGTTTGGAAAACATTTTGGGCGAGTCCGATGGCATTAGATCGGTTATATTTAAACTATTCACTGCTAATATTCTAAGCAGATTAAAAGCATTTTTTTTTGTCAATACACAACAAACACAGACACAAAGTTAAGTAGCCATGATTAAAACACTTGACCTGGAAGTGATTACTGCCCTCATGATTGCCTTTTTTTATTTATATAGGTCAGTCTCGTTCAAGCCACCGCCCCCCCCCCCCGCTCTCTCTCTCTCTCTCTCTCTCAATATATATATATATATATATATATATATATATATATATATATATTATAATGTATTGAAAAGTCTTTGATATATTTAGGACAATGTTTGCTAACTGACCAATGTCTGATGTTCTTGGCCCATGTTCTTACTAGCCGGTCAATGTCGAAGTGACGATGTGAATAGTATCATATGAAAGAGATAGCATCAATTACGAATTTTTGGGTTTTTGGGGAAACATAAAAGCATATATGTTTATTGCAAATAGATTGGCCAGTGCCGAACCTAGGGATTTGTGGGCCCGATGGGCTTGGCCTCTTTGGGGCCCCCTGCATTTTGACATTCGACGCCATGTCATGAGATAATGTACTTAATATTTAATGAAAAAAATATTTTGCCCCCCCCCGCAAGCTGGGGCCCGGGGGACTTTCGAATTTGGACCCCCTCTTCCCTCCCCACCCTAGGTACGCCTCTGAGATTGACCATTAGACGTGACCGACTGCTTTTTATTTGATATGAACAGTTTTAGTTAGGATTTGTAGTCCTTTTCAAACTAATTGTGATAATAAAACTGGTATTCTGATTGTCTTTTCTCTGTCAACCCTTATTAAAGACAAGAAAATGTCATAAGCAAGTAACATTTTGCATTTTTTGTTCTGTGTTACAGAGTTAAAATATTCTCAATGATAAATCATTATGCTCTCAGTAAACGTAGCCTACAATTTAACAGAAGGGTTGTCACTTTTGCAACTTGCTATAATCTTTGATTTTACTCTTTTTTCATCCAGGTTCCAATAAACTATGCACATTGTTTTTCCGCACCAAAAATTTCGTTATTATGTGACACATCTGATCCAATATTCGTTGTCATGTCACACATCTGATCCAATATTCGTTACCATGTCACACATCTGATCCAATGTTGTTTAATTAAATCACCACTTACATTGATTAAATCAGCTTCGAAATAGTCGTTTCATGTAGTCTTAGACTACATAAAATGACCCCCCCCCTTTCCCCAGTGCCGTAACGAGCTCCACAATACCTTTTGATGCCGTTTTAGCGCCCCCTCCCCTATTCAAAAACCATATAATATTATATGTAAAATATACCATTTGACGCCCCTTTATGAGTTGCGCCCGGGGAATGACGTCCCCTTGCCCACCCCTAACTACGCATCTGCCCCCCTCCCTTCCCCGTTCTAGGGCCTCCCCCCCCCCGTTAATGTTCAAAAGCGAGTGGGCGGTGCTCAATAAAGGCCCCAGGAAAACTTTCACCGCCCCCATTGCCTGCTCTGGTGCTGATCTCCCCGGCAGCTCCATGATCGTTGCAGAGCCGGACAGAAGGGCCGGACGTTCCAGGGTACTCTGACAACTGGGATCCCTCTGTAACCACCACCCCCTTTCCCAAAATGGCGGTTCCACCTGACTGAAATCGTTCGACCATGTTTTGTTTTCATTTTGTTGAATATGTAGCCAGAGGCGGACTCGTTGATAGGCGGCTGACAGGGTCACCGGTTTTATAGGCGCCCCTCCCCCCTCTCTCTCTCTCGCCTTCATCGTTCAGTTATCACCATTGTTCGCCTGCGAGTCAACAATGGCTGTTTTAATTGTGACATCTTGAGTACAGACCACCTTCTCTGATCTCCTGCGGTCGGAGCTTTTTTTTTTTTGTTATTCTGCAAGTATTACAAAATTATAATTCTATTCGGATTTTATTTTGAAAGTACACATTTCAGTAAATGGAGTTAATTGGCTTGTTCCCCTGAAGAAATATTTTTTTTTGTAAATTATCTCTTTCTGATAGTTTCAGTGTGTGTGTGGGAGGGGGGTGAGGGATAAACTGGGTTCAATTTAGATCAATGAAATGATAGTCCGCAACTATGTTGGCTTGGGGACGGATGCTCGTGCGGTAACGCGCTCGACTGTCGACCTGAAGGTACCTGGTTCGATCTCCGGTGAGGACCAAGGACATTTTTCAGGTATTGGCTCAAGTTCCCGATATATATATATATATATATATATATCTCCCGTGGCGCCCCCATGGCCTTTGCACTATCGGCTGTGGTGGGGATGAAAGAAGGGCACCATAAAAACCGTCCCATTAGTGGTTCATAGGATCTAAAAGATTTCATCTCATCCTTACAGGGGACATCACTCACACTGACTATGTTGGCAGTAGATGTGCTGGTGCTCAATTTGTTTGAACCAGATTTTTAAATAAAATCTCTCGTATCACATTGAATTCAAATGATGCTATGTTTCTCTTTCAGTGGTGTCTGTGAGTGGTCCATGATTACTCCACCTACCTTATTGGTCACATCTAATTCTCCACCAACTAATCCAGGCATGACTCGCTCAGTGGCGCAACTAGGGGGGGGAGGGGAACATTGGGTGGCATTTGTCCCCCCCCCCCCCAGAAATAAAAAAAAATTATAAGATTAGACCAAAATTAGTCACATGTAAGTAAGTTGTATCTCATAATGTTTAATACAAGTGATTTTTTTGCCCCCCCCCCCTCCTGAAAGTTTGGTCTAGTTGCGCCTCTGGACTCGCTCATGTTTATTTAGATCATTTAACATCGTAAGAAATTTGGACATTTTATTTTAGTCATTTGGCGGGCTTTAGGTTGGCTTCTTATTGAGTTTGGGCGGTTTTCGTTAAACTATCTGGCAACACTGAAGATTAAGAATTGAGAGTTAGTGTCTAGTAAAGGAGTGGACAAATTAAGGCCTTTCATACGAGCAACCAAGTGGGACGGATGGCCGAGTGGTGTAGATACTCGACTGTCGACCTGAGAGTCCTGGGTTCAATCCTTGGTGGAACCCATGGAATTTGTGCTAGGTGAAATATGGTTCAAAGTCGTACCCCCAATTCCACCCAGCTTAAAACGTGTACCTGACATAAGTTGTAGAAGTAAAGGCGGCTGGGCGTTGTGCTAACCGCACAATCCCTTCTCTGTTTTTATACAAGCAATGACCAATTCAACATTGTCAGCTCATCACAATGTATATAGACACTCCATGCATCCGCTCCTGGTCTGGCCCTTCTGCCTAATTTAATAACCCATTGTGGCCCACGATTTAAATGATTGAAATGTTCGGCCTAGTTTGTTTTTGTACGACTTATATTATATATAAAAGAGTTTTAATTTGTTGTTAATTTAGAAAGTAAAACAAAAACGGTGGGGGGAATACAATATTCAATAGAAATTATTATTTCCAGACGACTTGGAATTGAATTTGAAGTATTACTCCCCCTCTCTCGCCTTCATCGTTCAGTTATCACCATTATTCGCCTGCGAGTTAACAGGTGCTGTTTTAATGGTGACATCTTGAGTACAGACCGCCTTCTCTGATCTCCTGCGATCGCCACCGGAGAGCAGTTTTAGCTTGGTGAACCTCCGAATATAAAGTGCGACGCGCGATCCGCTGTCAGCGTGCTGGTTGAGTATCGTGCACACGATACCGGAAACGCTAAGCAGCACGCCGAGTAGCGTCATGAAAAACCCAGAACTTGTCTGCATGCTCTGCCCATCTTGTGCCAACACATCCTCGTTCATGGATCCCATGATCAGCATCACCAGGAAGCCCGTGGTAGCTAGGAGAAAAATTGTTTAAATAAATGTATATAAGTAACAAAGGCTAAAATGGCGTAACTAGAGACAGGGCCGGCTATAAGAATTGCGGGGGCCCAATTTAACGGATGCTTGCGATGCCCCTCTTCTAGCCTGTGACAAGAACTATGAATGATAGCGATATGCTAAATGTAAATTGCGGATCCCCTACCAGGCGGGGGGCCCAATTTGGAGCTATCGGTCTAAGGCCGGCCCTGCTTAGAGAGAGGGGTGGAGAAAGCAGGCCACCCCCGGGCGACACTTACTTTTGCTATCAGAGAGGGTCGGGTTTTTCACCAATTTAGTATTGGACACGGGAAGATGGTGGGTATTGTTCGAGTCCACCCTGGCAATTAGTTACGCTATTGTATAACTAACAACACCAGGTTATCGTTGCCTTATCATTCATAACCAGATAAATATTTTATGGGGGTATCCTAAAAGGAAAATTCCATGAATGATCAGGTGATGGCTATGTTGATATCAGTGCCCCTGCCCCCACACATATCCCATGGCTTTCCTAACACAGGGCCCCACCCGCCAACTCCACGAGCCTGGGGCCCCCATGCATCTCTCTTAGCTGTAATCACGGGCTTATCCATTACACGGGGACTCATAAAACAATAATTTCCCCTGTCTATGAACCCTGTCGTCTCGGGACATCTTATGGGCCGGATGAATGTTACTTTAGGCCGGATGAATGTTACTTTAGGCCGGATGAATGTTACTTTAAGCCTAATGTTGTTTAAAAAAAGAGGAGACAAAATGAAAAAAAAACGTATCCAAAACTGAAATGATTTTTTATGACCTAATGCTATTCCTGTCTTTGGCGCCCAACCCGTGGCTTATCTCCCTCTAAAACGATGCCCACTCTAACTGATAGGCTCTGAATTCAGCGATGCAGTTGAGATACCTTTTACAATTATTATGTAAGCAGTGCCATGCAATCCAAACTCATGCCTAGGGGTACAGTAACTTGCTATGTTATGAACCAGCAATCGGTGGGTGTGTGCGATCAAACCGGCACTCAGTGGCCCAGGATTGGCTGACGGCAGCACCCAAGTCAATAAAATAGTGAAAGCGTGCATGTGAAGACGTTTAACAACACTGTTTAGACTATTAACACACCAATTGTGAAAGCGTGCAAGTGAAGACGTTTAGCAACACTGTTTAGACTATTAACACACCTGCAACGGGAAAAACAAACTCTACAACAACAATTGCGTCAATCTTCTGACCCAGGCTCTCAAACAGGTTGGATCTGGTGACCTGCAAGGTCATGGCCATTAAGCCAACGATGTATGCAGCAGACGTAAGGACAATCAGGAACTGAATCAGCCTGACCTTCTTTTCATCTGAGATAATAAATAAAAATTCGTTTGATGCAGAGGCGACCTTTCACAGACGTGCGTTGGGCAGGACCGAAAGACGTAAGTATAAGACCATATACATGATCAGTGATCACATTGCTTCAATCGTGGAATCAACTGGGATGCCCTCAGGCACGAGGGGCGGTCACTCTTGCCCTCTAAATTTTTCTGAAGTTTGTGTAGTCAACTAAATTCTATATTGACTATGCGCATCTTTGGGAAGGAAATTAAGTTTTTGTGCGCAACGTATTGGAATATCTTAATCAGATAATAGACTTTATCAGTGTTACATACATTGTTATCAAAAGTCAGTATCACATATATATTGTTATCGACAGTCTTTATCAGTATCATATATATATATATATATATATATATATATATATATATATATATATATATATATATTGTTATCGACAGTCTTCATCAGTATTATATATATATATATATATATATATATATTGTTATCGATAGCGCTTATCTGGAATCACACATACATTGTTATCGGTAACCTTTATCAGCAGCACACGTATATTGTTATTGACAGACTTTACCGGTTTCGCCACACCAAATATATTCATAATGAGTGTTATCTCACAAGCTTTTCTCAACTGAGAAACTGGGTTAATTCCGTTGATGTAAAATTGCTGAAAGCGACGTGTTCGTCAACGAATCAATATAAACTTAAACTATTCAGTTTTTCACGACATATGCCTAACACCGTCTGGTACTGGTGTACCACGGCACTAGTGTTGTTTTAGTCCCAGGTCATATTTTAGTTTCAGTTTTTATTTCGTTTTTTCTGTAATAATTTTAGTTTTCGTCTAGTTTTAGTCTTGCTTCTAATTTTAGTTTTAGTTCTCGTTGACGAAAAGTCAACATTTTCGTCAACGAAGGTTTTAGTTTTAGTTTTCGTGAACGAAAGCAACACTATATTTTAGTTTCAGTTTTTATTTCGTTTTTTCTGTAATAATTTCAGTTTTCGTCTAGTTTTAGTATTGCTGCTAATTTTAGTTTTAGTTTTAGTTCTCGTTGACGAAAAGTCAACATTTTCGTCAACGAAGGTTTTAGTTTTAGTTTTCGTCAACGAAAACAACACTACACGGCACTTCGGATGCTGAGCACTGTTCTTGAGAAAACAACGATCGCCAGTTATCGCCACCCGAAAGGCCTATACGGTTTGTGATTTCTTTGATCGGGTTATGTAAACAGTCCGGTAACAGTTTTATTTCCTCAGGCTGACATTTAAAAAAAAAAATGATGACAGCTATAACATGGAAAATTAAGTTGGGGTCAAATTCCTTTTATGCTGCCTCTTGTGGTGAATTATAAGTTTGCAAATAAATGTTGGTGCTATGCATGGCCGATCTTGGGTACTTTGGACCCGAGGCAGAGACTTCCAGAGGAGTTAGGGGGCCAGAGGCAGAGACTTCCAGAGGAGTTAGGGGGCCCGAGGCAGGGACTTACAGGGGAGTTAGGGGGCCCGAGGCAGGGACTTACAGGGGAGTTAGGGGGCCCGAGGCAGGGACTTACAGGGGAGTTAGGGGGCCCGAGGCAGAGACTTCCAGAGGAGTTGGGGGCCCAAGGCAGGGACTTACAGGGGAGTTAGGGGGCCCGAGGCAGAGACTTCCAGAGGAGTTATGGGGCTCGAGGCAGGGACTTACAGGGGAGTTAGGGGGCCCGAGGCAGGGACTTACAGGATGTTAGGGGGCTCGAGGTAGGGACTTACAGGGGAGTTAGGGGGCCCGAGGTAGGGACTTACAGGAAGTTAGGGGGCTCGAGATAGGGACTTACAGGGGAGTTAGGGGTCCCGAGGTAGGGACTTACAGGGGAGTTAGGGGGCCCGAGATAGGGACTTCCAGGGGAGTTAGGGGGCCCGAGGTAGGGACTTACAGGATGTTAGGGGGCCCGAGGCAGGGACTTACAGGAAGTTAGGGGGCTCGAGGTAGGGACTTACAGGGGAGTTAGGGGGCCCGAGGCAGGGACTTACAGGGGAGTTAGGGAGCCCGAGGCAGGGACTTACAGGGGAGTTAGGGGGCCTGAGGCAGGGAATTACAGGGGAGTTAGGGGGCACCACGGAGAAGTATCCTGAGGGATAACTTTTTCAGTGTGGGGATCTAGGCAGTCGCCTAATTTGCCTCAACTTAAGAACGGCTCTGAAACTTTGTGCATGAAAATGTACATCTGATCACTCACCTACACCATTTAAAATTACCCATGGGTCATCGCAGATCCCGCCATAAGTGCAGCCCATCCACGGCCCATAATGAGCCACCAGCCTGTTCCCTTTATCATCGAGCATCTCTGGACTGGCGACGCTCATGACGATCCATGACGCAGAGTATGCGCCAATGAGAAATAAGAAAACAGAGCATGTGTTGAGCACCAAGCCAATGTAAAATGCGGAAGGCTTGAACAGTGGATCCTGTTGAATTTTGTTTCGTGGGATTTTTTTTTATTAACAAGTATGAAAATCTTATTTATTTAAGTCAATTAATCTGTTTGAATTTTTGTCATTATTAAAAGTGAAAATAAATAAATGCGTAGTAGCAGAAGTGGAAAATTTATATAGAAAATAACCTGCTCATTGATAGAAGAAAGTCAAGGTCACTTTTCACGGATCAGTTTTAAAATGTGTGCTAAACCAAATAATAAAAATAATAATAATAGGGCCTATTGTTCCTCACATGAATAACAGATGGACTCAATGTAGTTTTCAAAAGGCGTATACAATGTATTCTTTTATGAATTATTTTTTATGATAAGCTGAAACATTAATCGATACCATAATAAAACATTCTGTGTTTTCAAGCTCATTGATTTTTACAAGCTGATAATTATTACGTCTATAAGTTGGTGATTTTTCAATATAAATACATGATGAGTACTTACCACTGATTTCATTGCTTAATTGACAATATTTCAGCTTTTTCTTTTAATATAGATAGTTAATATAGTGTTTGTGCTTATAACAAAGCCTTTTACTACAACCGTATGGGGTATTCCCGATTAGAGATAAATGCTCTTTGTGGTGTGTTTGTCGTGTGATTTCAAGTCTCAACATTTTTCTTTAATGTAGGTAATCCATTTTCTAGAAAAGAAAAAAAAATGCAACAGTCATGTTTCCATACTCTTTCAATGGAACGCTTCGTTATAGTATTGTTCATTAATTGTATTGTGGCGTGAGACGTGCCTGAATCAAGTCAACTTTCTCTATTTTTGGCCGTAGCCAGGAGTGATTCTTGGAGGGGGGGGGCAACTGCTTATCATTTCCATGACATTGGTCTGTTCGCTTGGCTTCTCTCTTTTTGCCATTTGTATCAGTATGTATTTCGATGTTTCATAGTTATCTCGATTTTCTTTGGGGAAAATATTGGGGCTTTTAAATTTATACATATTTTAAGAGTAATAAACTATAATTCGTGCTATATATATTATTAAACATGTCCAAATAATAATGATATTGCTAGCAGAGTTGTTTTAACAGCGTTATAAGTCGTCGCCCCACCCCCGGAGGAAAGCCGTTCTGTCGGTGCAGGGCCGTAGTCATACATTTCAAGGCTCATAATAAACGTTAATTTCTCACAATAACGCAACAAAATAAATTAATTGAAAACTTCAGCAGTTGTTGCTTTCCACTCCCACCCCAATTGCACTCATCTGCTCTCGGTGTCCTCTCTAGATGTGCGTTTGTCCCTCCCTGGTATTCGTCTCACTGTGTGTGTTCTCTGCGTGTGACTGACCGGGCTGTTACTGACCACATGCTCTGAGTGTCCTGAATTACAGCACGATGCCTTTTATAGACCGGGTTCACGCGCTGATGGCGTCAGCAGTTTCCCCGCCAAAACTGAAGGTAGAGTAATTGTGTGGATGTGCAAGTGTAGGTGGCGAATGACACTATTTTACCACCAGAGGCGCAACTAGACCAAACTTTCAGGGGGGGGGGGGCAAAAAAATCACTTGTATTAAAAAATCACATTATTTATATATTTGTATTTTATTTTAAACAAATTTTGGTCTAATCTTTTAACTTTTTTTATTTCGGAGGGGGCAAATGCCCCCAATGCCCCCCCAGTTGCGCCACTGTTCACCACTCGTATTAAGGCAGGGGTGAACGATTGGAATAACAATGTAGGGCATTGTCCAAAAGTCTTTATTTCATCTTTATAACTAACATGTTTTTTTTTTGGTTGTAGACTATAGTTTGATTTAGTATTTATTGATGTTTTAGTCTTCTTTCCATTAAAATGATATCTTGATCCTTTGTGTTATGTGGAAGTACGGGGCCCTTTCCCGATTGAATCGTCCTTTTAAAATGATTTTTTTTTAAATAATCATAGCCTTTCATAGGTTATAAAAAAAATCTCTATCATTATTTCTAACAAAAGTAGTAATTAAGATAATTAAAAAGCAGTAGCAAGCTATAAGTTAAACACAATTAAATATGATTTATAATGAATAAAACACTTTTTATCCATTTAGATAAAATCTAGATAATTTTCTTTGTATTAGATAATTCTCGATATTTTTTCGTCTATTTCTGGATAACTATTTTGGAAAAAAGTTGGTAGCTCTGGCCAGTTCTCTATTCATCAAACAACGAGGGTAGAAAACGTTACCAGCCAAGCGGAGGTGACGTAAGACTTTCCAGCTTGGCTATAGTTTCTATAAGTTGGCATTTCCTATTATCTGTGTCCATAATCATTTCCTATTATCTGTGTCCATAACAAATGAACAAATTTGTGACTTGATTTGTTCTAATTTAGTTTTATATTGTCGTAAGTGACCTAATGATTTTTTTAGACTTTTTTTTAATATCAGTAATAATTATATTTTATACTTTTGGAAACATTTTTATGTTATTGTAAATACTTTTATTAAATAAGAAGTTATGTTACGAATCACCGAAAAAAAAATAACTGCGTTCTAAGACTAAGCCGGACTAAGCCTAAGGACCTAGAAGAATCAGAAAGTTGAGCAAGTGTAATTTCGTAATCGTTTTCTATTATTTAAAAAAAAATATGATTGTAAAACTCAAAATCACTTAAAACGGTATATCTGACTGGTTTTTTTCATTAGTATGCACTTTGAATAATTAATAAATTTAATATGAAGTATATTGAGAATGGCAATGTCTGTCAGTGTCAATGAATGGCTAGCATTTTAAGAAAAAAATATTAAAAAATAGTTTTACTCAATCTCATAATTAGGTATGTGACATGAAAATTTCTAATAGATCTAATCTGAATGTAGTATATATTATTAGAAAGAGCACAGCGGGAGCTTTCAGTTAGTTTTAAAAAAAAACTTTAAAATCAGATCTAATGCAGTTTTGTCAAATCTTAACCAAACTTACTAAAAGCAGTCAAACCAAAGTTACTCAATTCTTTTACTGTTGACAAAGAAGAAAAACCGTGTCCAAATATTTCATGTTGTGATACATAATCTAATTGGTTAATAATCTTAACTAATTACTAAACGACGTGGGCCTATCAAACGAAAGGTAATTGAAAGAGCAACAAAATGATACATATTAGTATTAAAGCTAAAAAAAAAAAAAAAGTAAAACTATTCTTTCTTTGGCCAGGTTTTGGGCTAAATTGGATAAACTGTACGACAATCAAAAGGGAAAAAACTTCAAGCAAGAAATACATTTTTGACGATAATAAAATTATGCTGGTAGTTAAGTGGCTTATCTGGCTGACTATTACTAAGAAATACAAAGCATATCATCGAAAATAAAATCATTCTGGATTAATTTTTCCAGTATTCACAGTACAAACATCCTTAGTAAACAGTGAGTACTCCCTCTTATCATGTTAACCTTAATTTCATCCTCTCAGTAACTGAGTTAGCTATAGTCTATGCTTTACTTTCAATTGCATGTTTAGACAAGGGCTAATGGGGAAGGGAGGATGCTTATACAGCACAGGTGATGAGTTGTGTCTGATTGTGGCAACATTTAACGTTAGTTGATTTCTTAATGTAAACATAGTCATAGGGTAAAGGTAATAGTGTGGGTACTAGTAATTAGTGATGCTAGAAATGCTAACAAAATGAAAGATGAAACTGATTCTCAAAGACACATAAACATAGTCATGTACTTAAATCTTGTCAGATGTTGCTTTTTTTTTTTTTAAATGAACATAATTTTTTTTAAAATGTAATTATGTTGTACAACTGTTTAATAATTTTCCTTACAAGTGAATAGTTTATATCTTAATATTATTTCAAACAACAAAGGGCAACTGGTAAAAATTGTCTACCCTTGTTGTTTATCCTACCTGTGTCAATATTGTGATAAATGGCAGGAATGATGCACCTTTTTGACCATTAAAATTTTCCATGTGCCAATATTTATTTTTTCAATGAAATTGCGTAGGTGTATAAATAAATGGTCTCTCTCTAATGGAAAATCAAGTTTAATGAGAAACAATGGAAGGAAGCATAATCTTTTATTAAAAGAACTGTGAAGAAATTCTAAAAAAATGCTTCCGATTCTAATTCAATATTATTCTTAAAATTATATACCACACTACACTATTATCTTTGTAATATGCACCAGATGAGTTAATAAAGACCACTACCCTATTCACCCTCCCCCCCTCCAAAACACAGGTCACAGTCAATGTTCCCTCTAAGCTGAGCGCGTGAGTTCAGAGCGTCGCTCTTACTACACGTACGATCGCTCACTCCGGTGGACGACATGGCTTAAATTGCTCACAAATTTTGGCCTCAAACAAAATGTCGCTCAGAGAAAGATTTTTTTTGCTCACTTCATAACCACACCTTATAGGTAACATTGGTCACAGTATGTGGGAAAGACAAACAATGTCATAAAATGTTGGATTTCCACATACCTATCATCATTAATTTGTTATCATTTGCTGATATAAACAGCCAAAACTTTGAAATTTTTCAGATTTTTTCTAAATCAAGAAAGTAATAAACTGAAACTTTTTATTCCACAATGCCTCAAAGAGCTTTTTTTATAGTTTTTGCTATTTACCAAGTTTTTTTTTAAAAGTTTGAATGTTGGTTTGTTTGTTGATGCATAGTACCATTATGTATCTCAGAATCAAAGCCAGAGTTTTATAGTGTGTTAGATGCCCTGAATTTAAAAAAACAAAAAAACTACCAATCTAATACATAATCGGCTAACCTAGGCATGCATACGTACGTTCTAACTTGTGTATAACTTCCGTGGCTAAAAATAGTCTGGGGAATTCCGAAACTGGAAATCTAAACACAACAAGGATTTCTTATTATATTGCAGGTAGCAAACAGCCAGCATCAGCAGGCTTTTCAACTAGTTTTTAAGAGATGTACAAACTTAAGTTAAAAAAAAACAACTCAACAGTAAAGTAAGTTTTTTAAAATGATTGATATATTTCCCAGTTTTGCTTGATCTCTTGTAAAATAGATAAACTGGTTTTATTAAATATAAACGACTTAGGTAAAAACAAAATGCACTGTTCCAGGCATGATGTCATAAGTGCTTAATGTATCTGTAAAAAAAAAAAACCCAACAACTGCTGTCTTGTCTTTAAAGTGAACATTACACATTTGATTTTTTTATTTTAAAATGTTTTGGTTGTTTTTTTTTACTCAGAATTTTTTTATTATTCATCTGTTCAGTGCTTTTTTTTTTTTTTTGTAAAAAAAAAAAAAATAGGTGTCGGTATTCAGTGATGATTGACTAACTTTTAACTACTAGTTCGCACCTATTTTAATTCTTATTGTGCGCCATTTTAAAATAATTCAACTGTAACAAATTAATAATAAGTGTTTAAATACAAAAAAAAGTAATAATTTTTACCCCCACGTTGAAAAAGGTGCCGGTACGCCGTACCGGTGCGTACCGGCACAAATAAAGCACTGCATCTGTTTATTTTGCTAGTATATTATTATATATATATATATAAGTGTTCTGCAAACTTAATAGTTCCTTACAAATCAGTTTAAGAAATTACTAAGGTACAGCTGGCTGCAGCTATGTTATGTTAAAAGAAATTGAGATTATTTTCTAATGTCCTGATTATGAACATATAGGCAATCTCTATCCAGTACAGCTTGAATAAAGTGGCCCCAAATTATGAATATATAGGCAACCTCTATTAAGTACAGGTTGAATAAAGTTGCCCCAAATTATGAATATATAGGCAACCTCTATCAAGTACAGGTTGAATAAAGTGGCCCCAAATTATGAATATATATGCAATCTCTATTAAGTACAGGTTGAATAAAGTGGCCCCAAATTATGAATATATAGGCAACCTCTATTAAGTACAGGTTTAATAAAGTGGCCCCAAATTTTGAATATGTAGACAACCTCTATTAAGTACAGGTTGAATAAAATGGCCCCAAAAACACATTAAAATATTAATTTTGATATTTTTTTTTTCTATTCTAGGCACAATATCGAACAATGCAAGTCATGTACAAAATGCTCCAGTTATTCATGTTCCTTTTTTTGACTATGCTGGCGGTAAATGTCGATTTAAAGAATCTAACATATGAAAAATACGTCACCTTTTGGAAAAATCATACATGTGTTTTCCCACCACAGTCTGTTTACGCTAACCAAAGTGAACTTCTTGCACCATGCATAAATGATCTCTCACATCCCCCTTGTGATACTTTCCTTAAAGTATCTACTCAACTTTGCATGGCCATAGGCAAATCAACTAACTTTACTGTTGATGATTTCAAGAACATTGTGAATGAAAGTAAACAGCTTGAGGAGAAATTGTGTAGTCTTACTCAAAGAAAAGACAAAAACATCCAATCTTTTGCCAAATACATGAACAGCTCAGAAGAGTGTGAAAAAATTTGCATTGGCTCTGGCAGAAAAATCTGTGCAGTGTTAGTTGCTGCTTTATGCAAATATACCAATTCAAGTTTTTGCAAAGGTACATGTTACTGTCATTAATGTAATACGTACTGTAATCCATTTTGTTTTCATAATAGTTAGTACTGTAGTATGTTAAGTGGTACAATGGGTCAGGAAGAAAACTTTCTTTATTCTTGAAGTAAAAAAAAAATGTAGTAAAATGTTTTTTGTGTGTGGATTGCCTGCATCTTCAAATTTATGATCTCATGTGGCGAACATTTTTGAAATATTTGAATTTTTTGAATATCATTATTTAAATACATTTTTAAAGGATTAAAATATTTTTGTCTGCAAGAACTTACCCCTTTGATGCAGACGTTACCCCTTTGATGCAGGCCTTACCCCTTTGATGCAGACCTTACCCCTTTGATGCAGACCTTACCCCTTTGATGCAGACGTTACCCCTTTGATGCAGACCTTACCCCTTTGATGCAGACCTTACCCTTTGTATGTCTTAGTATCTAAAAATGTAACAAAAAAAAACAATTTTTCAAAACATAGTGCATTTTTAGTCTCTACGGTAGCCCCTTAAGAACTATTCGATCACTACCATGGATCTATGGAAACTTTGATTTTGACTCTATGGTTTGTATTAATTCTTGTAAAGTCCCTCCTCACTATGTGGATGGTCTTCAGTTTCCCTGTTTCTCTAAAATAGATTTTCGTCAATAGCACTAGGTTTTTTTTAAAAAAAATTATTTCAGTTTTATTAAAGAAAAAGATTAGAGCCTGCATGACTGTAGTTAAAATTTATGGTGGTGGTACACAGTTAATCGCATCACTGGTTAGAAGGGATTAGTACCTTGGCATAAATGACACAATTTGAATAACATTTTTAAAATTCAACCGACGGGGTGTTATCACTTGATTCATAATTTGACTTAATAATCTCATTTAGGTCAGTTTAGTAGTGCTTTTGCAACATTCCCAATTATAGCTGAAACCATATTTGTTGGATACATAGGTAATTTAGGTCACCACATGAATTGTGGTTCTTGAACTTAGCTCCAGAGAAACATACTTTAGTTCATCATCCTGTTCTCACAATCTCTGTAAGTTCTTGGGTGATTGATGGGCATTTAATCTAGTTTAATGGTTTTGCTCTTTCCTTTGATCATGACCTGCTTGTAGCATTATGATGTTAGGTCAACATATCCTTTTCCTAGTCAGATGTTTCCTTTTTTTTTCTGAGAAAGTTGTTGTGCTCTGATTCATATTCACAGTGCACATAATCTTTACTCATGCCATTTACTGGTAGTTCCTTTGACTGTGGGGGCATTATCTCTTACTCCCTTATTGAGCTGGTAGTTGCTGCAAGGGCAGCTTTAAAGTTCACGATATCTTAGGGCTCAGTGGCCTTGCAGTCATTGGGTCCTGGGGCACAGACGGTGGCCATGCAAGACATTGGTTCCTGGGACTCACACATGGGTCTTGATATTGGTTCCTGGGACTCAGACATGGGTCTTGATATTGGTTCCTGGGACTCACACATGGGTCTTGATATTGGTTCCTGTGGCTCACGTTGAGGTCATGAAGGACATTGCATCCCGGAACTTATATCCCACCCCACTCCTGTCACGTAGTGACTATGTGTTTTGTACTTTGGCATGAATAATGTGTGTGGGGAAGGGGTGAGAGGAACACGAGACAGTGTGCAATTGGATTTTTTTATGAAAAGTCCAAGCCATACAAGGCCAGGATTGTTATATAGTAAGGAATGTTTAATAGAGGACAAAAATTGTTGCTTGTACATACAAGGCCAGGATTGTTATATAGTAAGGAATGTTTAATAGAGGACAAAAATTGTTGCTTGTAAAATTGAAACTGAGATTTTTTTAAAATTATTGTTTGTGTTGCCGACAGTTACATTAAAAATACTCTGTGACCTTTGTACAAATGTTTACCGGTTACAGTGAAGCTAACAACCTCATAGCTGCCAAATAGCACTTCTTATGTGATCTTCATCTGCCATGTAATAGTAATGAGTGGCCAAGAGAATATATTACAAGAGATTTACTTTACACTGATGTGGTCAGTCACCTGAACTTGATGCATAGTGTGTACTGGACAGAACTTACTGGTTAAATGGTTGACCCAAAACTTTGAACAACTGTGATCATTTGTAGAGACAGGAATTCATAGTGGAATTCCAACATCATTTTTATTTACTTCTTTGTTGCCTAGTTACCAATTTATTGTGTTTTAAATATCAGTAAGTTTACATCTCACTATCTGAAATTGTTTCATTTAATTATTCAAACTGAAGCAGAGTTTTTATTTGTTCCCTAAATATCCACATTTAAGTTTACTAACTTTGAGTAACTAAAACTGTAAGTAACCAAATTGATGCTTATTTTGTGATTTTTTTTTTTTGTCTGTGCTAAATATCATTATGTATTTTTGTCTGTGCTAAATATCATTATGTATTTTTTTGTAGCTCTAGACAGCAGCGGTGGAGATGATGACAAAAATTCAAAAGCAACAAATATTCAGGAATCTATTCCAACAGAAGTTCCACAAAATACATCTAAACAGCCAAAGACAGATTCAGAAACAGAAGATGCAGAGGATACATCACAGACAACCATCTTGACTATTCCTAATGTCACAGTCAAGCCCATTGAGGGAACCATGGCTGTCAAACAAAATAAAACAACGGCAAAGCAGACAGATAAGACCCCAGAAAAAGGTGGCAGTACTATTGATTCACAGTTACCAGCCACTACAGAGACTCATGTGGAAGATAATATAAGTGAAGAAAGCAAAGATAAACCTGATGTGACGGAAGGAGAGCAAAAGAATAAAATCACAGAAGCTGATGGTCCCAGTGAACAAGAAGATAAAAGCCATTCTGAGAAGGGAAATAAAGGGATTAACAAATCAGATGCTAAAAAAACAGATGATGAAACTAATGATGCTGCAGTTCTTGAGTCTGGCAGCAGTCAAGATAAAAAAAAAGTGACCAACAAGGTTGCTTATGACGATGATGATGAAAGCTACAGTTCTGGACACTTTTTGGGTTATTTCTTGGCAGCGGTTGTCATCTGTGTTGCTGGCTATATTATCTTCCATAATAAACAAAAGGTATGTTAGCAAAAAATATTTTTAAATCCTCAATTTGATTTCAAAAGCACCATAGGGTTGTAAATGGTACTAAACTCACTTGCCCTGTCTTAGTTTTAACCAGTTCTCATCAAGATATGTTCCATTCTCACCTGTCCCATTACAATGTGTTTTTCTCACCTGTCCCTAGTAAAATCTGTTTCATCTCCTCCATTTCCTTCAATATTTCTATTATGCCCCACCAATCCTTGTACAGAAAAAGTTTCAATTTAGATCTATAACTTCTTAAAATTAAGATAACCTCATTAATAAAAGATCAAACTGCTTTCGAATTTCACAAATTAATATTTTTTTTTAAAAAATCAGTGCGCAAATTAGCAAATATGCATGGTTATTTGCTTTTGTTTGATTAGCTACACATGAGAATATTTCAGAAGTTATGTATACAAACTATTCCCACTTTCTCCCCACGATTGCGTTTCCATCCTCTGCAAGACCAAAGTATTCTCGCAAATGTATTTCTATCTCCATGGGAAATCTCGCAGACCCTCATCTCCTCTTAATTGACCATACTTCAAAAAATAAGTCGTGTTTTATGCAGATGTAAAATGTTTTAGGGAACTTGGGCAGGAAGCAACGTTGTAGTGGGGAATAAAAAATTTGAAACCTGATAACTCTCCCTCGTCATCCCTCCGCATGGGGGGGGGGCAAGGGGGGGCATTTGCACTCCCCCTACATTTTGAAAAAATGTCATATACGAAGATGCCCCCCCCCCCCCCCCGGAAAATTCCCAGCAACGCCCATGTCCCTCCGTATAAAGTTCTTGGGACATATGCCATCTACACTCTGTTAACATACCGTTTCAGATAAAAGAATTTTTTGAATTTTAATAAAACTATATTAGACAGAAAAAGTATACCAGTATTAAGACAAATCTGAATATTAAATTTTGACAGACTTGAGAAGTTCTGAGAACAAAGGTATAAAATAAAGAGGATCTGAAATGGATTAAGTAAACATGAAAAAACATAGCCATTATATCTCGGGACAAAGGAAGCAACCAAGCTTAGTGTTTTGAACCAAATTTTCATTCCAGTAACTATATGTTAAACTTCTATAGTGTCATTAGAATTTCCATGCCCTCAACTTGAACACTGAATGTCTTTCTTTTAACAACAACACACTTTGTTTAAAGCAGATTAAATACCTGACTGTTATTAAGGATGGAAAATTACTGACAGCTTTCTTTATTTGTTGTTAAAAAATATTGTAAGTTTGGTTCATAAGGATCACTTAAGCATAATGTGACAGTTTTTATTGTTTACATATTTAACAGTGTGCTTCTTTTTTTTTAATCCCAGATCATGGCATTCGTCATTGAGGGACGCGGTGCCCACCAAAGACGTCAGCGATCAAAAGGAGTTAAATATTCTGAACTAAAGAGCAATGTTGAGGAAGTTATGCCTTCCCTTGAAAAGACAGCCATGGCTAAAAATTTTATTTATTAATGAAATCTTAATTTTTTTTTTTATTCATTGTTATTCCTTTTTTTTTTTATTCCTTTGGCATAATATACGAATTTTATCAAGCTGAAATTTTTATCTAACAGTACAAAGATGTTCTTTTGAAAAAGAAAAAAATCATCATTGCAATATCAATTTATATTTTACAGTTATTGGGAAATCTACTTAATAATGAAGTTTGAAAAAACTTAATGATGACACTTTGTAAAAAATAAATAATATAAAATATTAAATAAAGTGAAGATAAATTAGTGAATGGTTAAAACACAAACATACTTTTTGTTGGGTTTTTTTTAGCTTCAAAATTTAATTGAAAATATATAGGCCTATTTGAGTTTACACTGGAATTATAGGAATGTAGGCTTAATATGAAAGACTTTAATTAAGCAATACTAACCTAACCCACTCTGGGAGCAAGACTTTAATGGCTTAAAAGGTTTCTTAAACAAATATCTTTATATATGTGAAACATTTCAACCCAGACAAATTAGGCCAGTGCTGCTTTAAAGGTCTCATATATCTTAAACACATTTTACTTGTTTAAATTAGCTTTGCATTGATAACTTTATGCTGTTATCCAGTTATTCATAACATATTGCTAACATTGTTATCGACATAACATTCCGAACTACTTCCTTTTATTCTTTTGTCCTTTTCTCATTCTCTGAGTTTCTAATACTGATGAAATTAATATTATGAGCCAGTTTAGTGGGCTACATGTTAACAATTATTGAATTCCAGCTGTATTATCTCACATTGTGGACTGTATTATTTCACACTGCGTACTTAAAATTGTGAATTTATAAGATAAAATTTTCTGGCTGTCAAATATTGGGGGGTTATATAAAATGGTCAGCTGAAAAAAAGTAAAATAATTTTTTGTGTCAGTTTTGACATCTTCTATTACAAACTATCGTTTCATTGTGATTGAGATGATTTAGTGAAGTCTAAAATCATTTTCATAAATTTGATGCATCTCTTAAGAAAATGTTTTTTCTTATCTCAGAAAAAAAATTACTCGAATGATTTCTACCACTTTGTGTACATAATAAAGTGTTGGCTTTAAATATATGTTATATCACATTCACATGTGTATATACTTAAACATTTGCGCCAATACATTGTTGGGATTGGTTTTTGGGGTAAATTCAGTTTGTAAATGCATATAATCATTACCAAAATAAAACTCTAAATATTTTTTTATTCGTAATGTTTGATTGTTTGCAGTGTTGCGTCACCATAGCTTGCTCATCTGCCAACGAATCAAACAATGCCTTTGATGTCTGGCATTCAAATTTTTCTGACCAGGTCTGGACCATGATAGATTAGGACCTCTCTTACATTATTCTAAAGGCATAACTTTCAATCTCTTTTACATTAGCATTCAGTAATCAGAATTTATCCCATTTGCTTCGTTTGTAAAATAAATTGTAGCATTATTCAATATTGAACTAAGAAAATTCCGACAGTACTCACACTTGTAACAAATTGTAGTAATTTATTTCATGCTCTTTTCTGTATCATTTTTAAATAAGGGCAAAGTTTACTCTGCTAAATGTCGATACTAGTCAAAAAGATTTTTAAAAAAAAGTAATATTTATATTCAAATGTAAAGTGAAATTTTTCATTTCATCATCTGTCATCAAGAAAAAATCAAGACAAGGGATAAATATGACTGTGATTTTGTATAAGGGATTATCAAAAATATATATATAAATTTTTTTTTGTATTTGCAATGTTACTAATCATTCTTTGAAGAAGATATGTTGTATTGAATGCAGATGTTGGTCAGCACCTTACATTGTATAAAATATGCACATTGTTTAATCAAATGTATTATTTTATCTGTACTACCTGAAGGTTTATAAATTAATATATTTTCATGTATATATGTGTCTTTTTTTTTTTTTAAATTTAGTTTGACATTTTTTTCCAATTAGTAATCACTCAACTAACTTATTAATTTTCATATTTTAGTGTCAACCGTATTTCATTAATGTGGGAAATAATTTTTTTTTTCAAATAAAGATTGTAAATTGTTTTGTAAAAATCCTGTATGTCTTACTATTGAGTAAAATCGATGTTACGGTTACTTGTTTTTTTCCTTGAGGGATGTAATTTTTTTTTAAAATGTGGTTTTCTTAAGATAAAAGTTTTGAAACCCATTATGTCAGCCTAACTTTAGAAGTAAAAAATGTTTCCTTTCAGTAAACTGAACTATTGCCAAAACTATATTTTTCTGTTTCCCACAATTATAGTGAAACATTTTTTTTGCTGATCATCTGTGAGATTATTGTGATAAAACAGAAATCCTTTTTTTTTTCAAATGAAAATGTTTATAATTTGAAAAATTTTGCCTTTAAATCTTGTAATTACAGTTTATTTAGTAAATTCAATCATATTCTATGTTCAGTGTAAACGTCTTATTTAAATTGTCAAATACTGTAGTTGAATACTCTGTTGGCGTTTTACTTGTTATTGCTGCATTTTGTAATCAGCCTGATTAATTCTTCTTGTTAACTCACCACCGTGAGATTTGACTTGCATTTTGAATGAAATAATAAAACTTTGGAGTGCTTTTAATTTATTTCCATTTGGCGTGCGTGATATTTTAATTTTGGAGACATTCATTTGATTAAAAAAAATGTATTAGAAACTATTGTCATTTTAAGATTTCAGCGTTCAATCCATTGGGTTTTTTTTCTTATCCTTTTATTCAATTTTCTATTTTTGCTTTCTGTTTGCCAATATTGTTCATTTTTTTACTATGAGAATATAATGATTCATTCATATTGTTACTTGCTATTAACTTATGAAAACATGCATTGTTTTTTTTATTCTCCACTAAAGAATGGTTTCAAAAATTTTCTTCAGTCTTTTTTACTTATAAGCTATATATTTACATTTTATAAGAATATATTGCCCATTTAAAAATATTCTATACATTAGTTCATATAAACAATCGATTCAGAAGTTTAGTGTTTAGTAAAACATTTCAATGAATGATAAATTACTTTTTCAGGCTGTAGTCTTTGATGGGATAGGGGTAAAAAATCTATTCTTTTAAATTAAAAAGGTTTTCATTTATGTCTTAGATTTATAAAATAAGTTGACTATTTTCGAAAACAATAAAAGTACAGAAAAGAGCATATTTTAAAAATTTATTGAAGTAATGCACAGCATCAGAAATATCAAAACAAAATAAATTAATGTCGTGAATAACTTACAAGTGCTTATAAATAATAGGCCTAAATTACATTTGAACAACAAAATATATTAATTAAATTTGTTTGCACAATAAATACATGGCACATTATTTTATTTAAATTTTAGGCATGGCAAAGAAAACTTTGTTGCTAAAGGTTATATATTCTGTTAAAAATAAAATGGGGGAATATAACATTTATTATTTAAGGGTCAAATGATGATATACAATATAAATGACCTCTATTTTGTTAACATTAACGCTCTAGGGAAATAATGCTACCCTGGACACAAGTGACACACATCACTGTTTTTCAAAAGTTGACATTAAAAGAAAAAATGTAGAAGAACAAAACTATTTTAAGTCAAACTCCATAAGAAATGGTCTTCATTGCATTTTTCGAATATAGAAAGGTCAAAGCAAGATTAAACAAATATGAGTTACTCGAGATTTTTTACTTGTGTCTATTACCGCCTATCAGATATGAAGAGCAAATCAAACAGTTTGTTTTTTTTTCAAATAAAGTTTAATAACACTGACATAAATAATTCATTTTTGTACAATTCTGGGATTTTTTTTGGTTAAGCCCAAAAACATCCTTCAATACTAAATACAAGCAAAATATGCTGTATAAATTTTGTACCCTCTACTGTTCTAAGTCACCAATATTTATACCAGTATTTGGTTTTACCCTTGTTTCAATTTTTTAGTTCAGGGTATCTCACATTGAAACAGAACTTTTAAGATACAAAACACGCAAAATTATTTTAGTATAAAAAAAAAAACACTATCGTAAATTAAATATAACAATACATTTAAAAAAGTAACAATTGTATACTACATTGTAAACACACATAGGAAAACTACCATTCTTTCAAGCAGTGTTCCAAGCTATATGCAATGCATGCACACATAACACAGCAGAATGAAAGCTGTGTTCCAAGTTCTATGCATGCACACATAACACAGCAGAATGAAAGCAGTGTTCCAAGCTATATGCATGCACACATAACACAGCAGAATGAAAGCAGTGTTCCAAGCTATATGCATGCACACATAACACAGCAGAATGAAAGCAGTGTTCCAAGCTACATGCATGCACACATAACACAGCAGAATGAAAGCAGTGTTCCAAGCTATATGCATGCACACATAACACAGCATAATGCCCTCATTTTTTTTAGTAGGCCTACATACTGTTTCGACCACACACAAATTTCAATTTCCTTCCCAAACTACACAAGGCCAACATCTTTAAATGCACGCAGCCTTCAGCAGGCTAGAGGGAGTGAAGCTGTCATTGCGTTTGCCAGTTGAGGTATTCCACTGCTTAAATACCTCAATTAAAGTTTGCAAACTCAAAAACAATGTACCTATAAATATAGACACCAATGAGATACAACCGCAATTAAAGTTAATATTCACTGTTTTGTGTCGTCTTATTTAACACTCTAGTCAAAAAGGCTGCAGGGAAAAAAGTTATTTTTTTTAATGAAAGCATTGTTTATAAAATTAAAAGCCGTGATAAAATTTTTTTTCAGCCACTTAAAATAAAAATCATTTAGAGATGATATCACCAAACTATTATGTCATGAGTTTTTTTAATCTATACAATCAGTTAAAAATTTTAGAATGCACAATACAACATTCAGTCCATTTATTTCAAAATAAATATAATTATTCACAGAATCTAATCAGAAAGTAGTAAATTCATGGAATTTCGTTTAGCAACAGTGTAATCCCACCAAATCTGACTAAAAATGTCATATAATGGCATCGTAAGTCACTGCAACATAATGAAATTCCAAATATAAAAATTTGATAGTGTAACTACTTATACATATTCACTACAAGGAAATTAAGAATTCAACTGTCTTATCACATCAATGCTAAGTCCACAATAGCATTTAAAAATTTCACACAAAGGAATGAAAGAAACCGAAGCCAAAACACTAAACAGTGATGAAAATTTTGTTGTAGTAAAAGTAGACCGAAACTAGAAGCCAAAACGTCGTTCCCCAAATGTTCAAAGGCAAGAGTGCAGTGTGGCTATCTTTGACCATGAAGTACACAGGTGCTCTGCCAGAGAAGAACTCATGTAAGCAGTACAAGACTATGGAATTCATACCTGAAAGAAAAAAATGGATTAAGAATTTGAAATTAAGCGACATATTATTTATTGTAACAGAAGTAAGGGTTATCCGTTCTGTTGCACGGGCGGGACATAAGTTTGATATGCTTTTTTTTTTACTTCAGTCATTTTGCTAAATGCTCAAAGTTTGACTTCTAATCATCTCCGCTTAAACTTCGATTAATATTTAATTCAAAATAAATGGTACACAATTTGATGAATAATGGGTATCTTTAAAGTTACCTGCAAAAAAGAAAGGGCCGCCACTCCAAACTTTGTAAACATCCACCAAGATGTAACAGACCATGAACAGAAAGAAGGCCATGCCAGATAAGACAAATACAAAAGAGAGAGACCTGAAAAATAATGCAATGAATCTATAGATATTTTCAAAAGTTAACATATATAGTTAGATATTTTAAAATCAAATTCAAACATATCTCTGATGACACTATCTTTAAAATCAAACAATTAATATTAATCAAAATTAATATTTTCAAACAACTTTCACTAAGGCAAATGAAAAAAAAATTAACTTACCATAAATTTTTATTGATAGGAATCCAGCCCTCGTTTAATGAGCCTTTACATAGTAAGGCACCGAGACCAGCCTAGAAAAAATATTGGAATGAAACTTTGGTCAATTGTTATGGCATATTTTTTTCTTAAACTACCTCAACAATGTTATTTATTAGAAACTCTAAACAATGAAAATAAAAATTAATTCGAAAGCTGAAAGAAATGTTTTCTGAAAATGCCTTGTTCACTGCCAAACTGGCAGTTTTCCTGCCAGTTTGAGTGGTGTTTCAGTAACTTTTAATGATTCACATGTAGACTTAAATTATGCAAACTTTTTTTGATTTTATTTTTAGTACAGAGATCTTACCAAAATGACAGACCACAGAAAAAATCTGCGACATCTTTTCACCCAGTCATTGTGACTTAGCAAAATTTTGCCTACCTGAATAAAACAAAAAAAGGATCATGTATCAGATAAGTGCAGATCAATACAGTGGACTCTACATAAATATTACTGAGTGAGATTGTATAGTACACAGATTGCGTGATAATTTGAAATTTAAAAAAAAAAAAAAGCCTACCTGCAAGCCTAGGAAACACTGAACACAAGAATTCAAAGTCCCAAGTAAGCCTTCAGGGTCATAGGGTATTGTACTTTTGTAGACCTCCTAGATTAAATTAACATAAAAAAAACATGTTAATTATACAGATACATAAAATAAATGAAAGTGAATAAAAAAATATTTTAACAGAAAATATCTGGATTCAAAAGAATCTACTATTCGAATGAATCATTATTACCTTAGAGGTTGGACCCTGGTAGACGTGACTTTCCCCGAAGACTAATCTGTCGATGTATCCTGTGGCTCCTCCAGTGCAGTTAAAATACTGGCCACCTTGTTCCAAGCCACCAGGGCCTAGATAACCTCTGACAGAAATATATAATGATATTGATGAAACCAGATGAAATTTAAATGTCAAAGAAGACAGCACACACTTAATAAATGAGCCAGGTCCCATTGTATACTAGAATATACTGAACAGAATGTGCATATTCTCATTTTGGCTAATAGTTACCATAGAGAAAGAAATAAATGGCAGATTTTCACAATGCCAGTAATACATACATTACGTCCGTAATAAAAAGATACTTATTGTTGTGGCATTACTGGACCATGTTGAATTGTGTGTTATTTTCTTAAGGCAGGCCCCAAAGTCAATGAAAAGGTCATAATATAGTTTTTTTTTCCCTCCTAACCTACAACTTAATTAGTTTTCAACCATCCAGTGTGTAATATTGTATGTTTTTATATATGTTGATGCTTGAAAAAAAAAAATCAGTTTTAAAAGTGGCTTCAGAATACTTTCAAAGCAAATAGATAGACTTTTCAGTGAAATTTTACTGCTAAAGAACCTGATGATGTTTACTATAGTTGTAATGGCAGATATCGCTGGATACAGGAAAGGCCATAAACCATTAAATGGTGGATCTTATAATCTAGTTAACAACTATTTACATGTATTTAGTATAGTATAGCAAATGTGCATTCTGTAGAATAATATTCTGCGGCCAGGCCTAAATATACTATCAAGACTCAATGTGCTTCAGTTTTTATTATCATTAAAGGTGATAAAAACCATAAGGGTCAACTTGCTACAGTTTTTAATGTTATTTAAGATGATAACAAAATTTCATTACTCAGAATTGGGCATTAAAATGTATTTCTGACCTTGGACAACCTGGCACCTTAAAAAATGTATTTCTGACCTTGGACAACCTGGCACCTTAAAAAAAATGTATTTCTGACCTTGGACAACCTGGCACCTTTAAAAAAATGTATTTCTGACCTTGGACAACCTGGCACCGGCAGAGCAAAGGTTATGGCACAATGCAGGGCGATAAAAGTGAGATTAACAATCCACTCTGGCCAGAAGTTGACAATATCTCTTACTGCTGACAGGCGGTTGTACTGAAATATATATATATTCCATTAATTAAAAGGGAACATAGATCCAAAAGATACAGATTGTTATTTTTGAGAAACAAAATAACTTTTTTCAGTTCATTGTTTAAACAACAGATTGACAGAACATACTGCTGTATAACACTTTTAGTTCATTGTTTGAACAACAAATTGATAGAATATGTTCCTACAGCTGTATAACACTTTCAGTTCATTGTTTAAACAACAAATAGATCGAACACTTTCATACTGCAGTAACATTCTGTTTCACTGTAACATACTACTATGCACAATTCTCTTGGTTTAAAAAGTTCAGGAAAATTTTTTTTAAGTTCTAGTTTAAAAAAAAAAATCCCTAAGATAGTAAATTACCTGATTCGCATTATTATGAGGTGCTAAAAAAAGAAAGGTTGTTGCAGTGATCAAGTAAGTTCCTGCAAATCTTTGCAGCACACCAGGTATACGGAATGTAGTGAAATCGACACCTGGTTTATAAAGAAAAAAAAATTGTTGATGAATTTTACATGAAATCAATGGAGGATGGGGTTGAGATTCAAATGAAGAAAGGCATTAACAAAAGTTTTATATCAAACTGTTGTGTCCTTCATTCTACTATGTGAATTAGAAAAAAATAATCGCCAAATTGCTAATTTAAAGATGTATGTGCTGTATTAGTGTTAGTATTTATCAATAATTCATTTTTTCCCTTCCTGAAATGGCATTTACAGCAACAGATTTCTTTCCACATCTGATTTGATTTCTTCGATCCTTATTTGGTAGCCATAGTAGGGATGATCGCAGAGAAAAACTGAAAACTCTGGGTTGCATTTATGTATAGTTGTTCTAAAAGATGGCTCACCTGAATCAGCACCAAAAGAATTGATCAACAACCCCAGCAGGAAAAGTTTTGCGGACCGTTTGACAATCCTCAGGAAAATCTTCCATTTGGGGATGTTCTTCCTAAGCTGACTTTGAAAGCTAAAGGCCAGTGCAGTTCCCATGATGAAAATAAACCTTGGGACAGATAGTAAGAATTCAAAATAATTTATCTGAAGTTCTGATTGCTAATGTTTCAGTTCAATTCTGATGATCATATAAATGTAATGAGTCTACTGCAAGTAATTATAAGGAAATCCTGATTTAATTCAAATAAATTTATTTGTACAATATTTTTTAAATGTGCTAAAGTTAAAACACACACACACACACAAATTTTATGCATTCCTCATGCTGAGCTTGTGTTCTTTCATAGTAGGGCAGTGCTAATTAGTTTTCAATAAAATTGTCAGCGCAATAAAAGTTTTAGGACATAGCAAGCACTATTAGTAAAGCAATGCATTAATTTATTTAAAATACAGTCAAATCTTAATTAATGAGTTACTCGGCTTACAGGTGTTTGGCAAGACGAGCACAATTATTTCACAAATTTGCCTTGACAAATGCCTTGCTAGACAAACAAATTTCTTTCAATAATTCTACCTGGATATACAAGTGCGGTTTTGAAGTAAATGCAGAATGAATTTTTTGCTTTTTTGTCAAATTTTATGTGTAAGTGTGCTTCTCTTGTTCAGGTAACCTATTTGTGAGCATATATTGTTTACGAAAGTGTTGTAAATCTTATCCGAAGGGAAGTGTCACTCAATAGGCTCTCAGCCTACGCCACGCAAAAAGAAATAAAGATTATAATGAACAAACAGACAGCATCTATTGTATTGGTTACAGCCAAAGATGTCCTACACAATGATTATAACCAATAACTTCATTTCATTTAAAAGCATAGAAATGTATTAATTTCTAAGCATGATAAATATTTTTAGTTTTCTGGAGCCAATCATCCAAGTTGAATGGAAAAATCTACTTTCATATACATGTACAAGTGTTTTGGGATAACGGCAACCGGTCTGGAATGAATTATGCTGGTTGGGAAACCAAAGTTTGACTGTAATTTTCTTAAGCTAGTTTTTTTTAACATAAGCCTACTAAGGTGCTAAGCATTAGAATAAATACCCAAATATATTAGCAAAGCGCAGGTAAAATAAGGACAGAGGATAAAAAAAATAACTGGGAAAGAAGTGATGGGCGGAAAAATAATAAGTTTGAAAAATAATTGATCACTATAAGTCTGCTGAGAACAGTTAACACAATTTTTTGCTAATAAATGCCCAAATCAGTTCATTCATTTTCCTTTTATCAATGTTTTAAATACAGTGCGTGTCAGGCAATAATGTTTAGTATAATGAGATACACAGACTGTTAGAACTCACAAATGCAAGGAAAAAAATTTAAAATGTGTGAAAGAAAAGACATCAAAATGAATGGGTGGTGGAGAGTGAAAATATTTTACACCTAACAGCTGAAGCTACATTTTACACCTAACAGCTGAAGCTACATTTTATTTGTAAATGAACTAAAAAAATTTCCACAGGGTCTACTGATTAAATAGACAATAAATATCATGCTATTGATTTTCTGCTGTTCGACAGACATTAAATGTCATAATATTGATTCACTACTGTCATACAGACAATAAAAGTTGTTATAATGATATATGATGCAGCATTTAATAGTATTTTCAATAGTGCATTTCGATGCCTGGTTTCAACTTGTGGAACATTAAAATAACTTTATTTTTAGATTTAAAATGTTATAACTAAACAGCTAATCAGAATAGGATATAATGAAGCGGAAGAAAACCAAGTCAAGGATAGCTTTGATTATCATACCAAGGGAAAGCTAAGTCAGCAACAGTAACTCCGTTCCATATTGAATGAGCAAAGAACCAGTAGTCACCTCCCCCATAATTCACAAAAATCATGATAACAATGGCCACTCTGGAATAAGGACGGACATGCACAGATTCAAAAGATGTAGCTACAAGAGTATAGTATCATGCAAAAATGAAAAGAAAATATATATATATATATATATAGGTTAAAAAAATGAAATTCAAAAAAAAAAAAAAAAATCAAACTAATTATTTAATGTTAACCCTGAGAGCTGCACATGCAAAACATATATTCCCATGCTACACAAATTTTGCATTCAGAAACAATTCTGTGTGCTGAAAGTTTCTGTAAGCCAAATCAAGTCTTTGTGATCCAAGTCACAGTTTTATTCAAAAATAAAACTGACCATTTCTGTGCTTAAAATACTTACTGCAACACTCTTTGTTGTTTGTTTGTTTTTTTAAGAAAGGGATATTCCATCGAAACGAAATACATTTTTAAATGTCATCCTTTTTTTTTTGTGAATTAAAGTAGCGGTAAATTCTAAAATAAATACATGTAAATCATTTCACAATATTTGATTCTTCTGCATGTCAGTTTAAATGAACTGTTTCACAAGTTATCCTGAGTGCTAGATGTGCATGTTTGAATTATTAAATAGTATCTTGTTAACAAAGAGAGCCTCATTCTCTTACACAGTACATGAAGTTTATTATCAGAGACAATAGTTTACATTTTTTCAAATAAATTTACCGCATTTTTTAATTTTGATAAGCGGTGAGTATACAGTCAGATAAGACTTAAGGCTATTCTGCTTAAACTCCGATTTCTTATTTTTCATTTATCTATCAAAATTTTTTTTTAAAATCATTCAGATACCAAACAGAGTGAAACAATAGCATTTGCTGAAAACTTGTAACTCTAGTACAATGTACTCCTTGCATACCATTGACACTAACAGTCAGCCTAGTAGCAAGTTTGCTATCAGTGTTTAGCAGGCAGAATAGTACAGTCTACATATCTACAATACAACCACATTGTGCGTTTAAAAAATAAAAATGATTTTTATTAATTACATTATGAATTGAATTAAAAAAATAAATAAATAGTAAAGATGAAAATATAATATAAAAATTAAGAGCGTTTTTAGTCGCAAATAAAAGCCAATAAACTTGAATGATTTCTTCTAAAAAAAAACAAAAAACAGCTACATGTATTCACATCCATTTAGTCACAACAATCAAATATTTTTTTTTGCAATTTTCGCCATTAATAATTCATAAAGTGTTAAGCCAAATATAACTGGATCTTGTAAATAGACAATATGTTAGTAGATGAAAGACATTCCACACTATCAAGACAAATGTCACCTTGTATGTGCACTGAAAAAAAAGCAACTAAAAAAATGGCCAAAAATAAAAATAAATCATATGTCTACATCTATAACGAATTAGATATATATGTCAGTGAAAAGGTGTTAGCTGATGACAAGCTTATAATTCGATATAATTAGAATTTTTAACAATTAAGTACAAAATTTTACAAGCAAGGTGCAGTAAATATAAAAAGTAAAAAGAAGAGACGATCATTCAGAGAACAAATACAATAAATGCGGTACAGTAGCAGTGTAATAGTGAAGGCTCACCAAGGGAACACTAAATCTGCTACGGTGAGACCATTCCATTTGGAATGTTTGAAGAACCAATACTCTCCTCCGCCGTAATTTACAAAGATCATGAGGAGAATAGATATGCTGCCAGAATGAAAAAAAACAAGGTGGTTAAAATATGGCTTAAAAAGATCTGAATCTCAACTAACAGTGAGCACCTTCTATCAAGTCTGCCAGATCAATCCTGCTCTTTATTACCGGCCAATTTACTTTCTATTTACTTATTCCAGATCAATCTATGTTATATCTCGGTCGGATCAATAGACACTCTGTACACTGCAAGGAGCATGACAGTATATGTTCAACATGGCTTTGCCATCTTAAATTTATTCTAAAATAACAGCAAACGTCACGGCCTAATTAATGAGAACTGCATGTATTCTGATTAAAAACAAGGTCACTTTGATCTGGCTAAAATTAGGTTATTCTAAAATAAAATAACAACCTCAATATTACGATGGGTTCAACAGTAGTACATCCATTTTATATAGTTTTAATCAACAATATGCTACCTTAAAATGTAATTTAAAAGAATCATAAAAACATTTAAATGTTTTCAAACTTTAAAAAAAAAAAAAGACTGTTCTGCAGTGGGTAAAAAAAAAAACCCAGTTCTGCAGTGGGTAAAAAAAAAACAACCCAGTTCTGCAGTGGGTAAAAAAAAAATAAATCTTTTATTATTTTTTTTTTATAATGTAACAAGTCAATTTTCTCACCCTCTGAAAGCGTCTAAAGATTTCAATCTTTCTTTGGCCTCTGCAGATGGACGAGTGACAGCATCATCCATTTGACTGATGTTGGTTGGTGTTCCCAGGTCCTGTAAAACATTTACCAACAATAGAATGCATTAATTTAAAAAAAATAAAAAAAAGAAGTTCTATATATGAAAGACACTGAATGATTACAAAGCATTTACCAAACTTAAAGTTTGTGATCATTTCTATAGATTATCTGATAAAAAAATTGTTTCATTTTTTTTTTTAAATAGGGCCTTAAGAGTAATCAGTACTTAATCTCAACTGATAAAATAACATGAAATCCAATATTTAGTGGAAAGATTAACGATATAGTTTAGTTAAGTATGCTAGTAAAGATTTTCTAGCCCTATCTCCATCAGTGCCAGCATAGAAGAGATATAGGTGGGTGACTCATTCTATTTAGAAAAAGAAACTCATTTCTGTTAGTGTTACTCATATAAACAAAGTCTTTTGCTGAACTAAAAAATAGAATTCATGACAAAGAAACTAATCAATTTAAATTTGAAAAAAAAAATTTATGCTATTTTAGCTTGCTATACTTACGGACATCATACTTTCAGTGCTCCAGAAACATACAAATCGATGTATATATCCTAATCTAAAACAAAAAATTAAATAAATAAATATTCCTATAGTACAAGAGAAAATGTTAAAATGTCTTTCTTTTGGTACTATATTGTTATTACAAATCCCACTCTAAAGACTATTATAATAAAAAAGTTTTGCTTAAATCGAGTAAGCCTCTAAAGTTGGAAAAGTATAGATAACTAAATTTAAACTTAGTTTAACCTAAAAATCTCTTTTTCAGAGAAAAGGCTTCTGTTAACCGCATGAACACTTCATTTATTGGAACCATTTCAAAATGTAATTATCTTTAAATAGTTATCTTTTATCTAGTATTAGGGTAAATAAGCTTCATTACCTATATAAAAACTTGCCAAAGTTCCATAACAGGATAAGAAACAGAGCCAGTCCCAAGGCAATGTAAATAGCTGTCAAGAGAAACACAAAAGCAGGACTATTGCAATAGGTAGTCAGCGAAGTATGATTCTTGTATTATCATAAGTCATCTCAAAAACACAAATACAAAAAAAAAGAAAAATAAACAATAATGTTTCCACTAACAACGTTTATTTTATAAATAGAATGAAAGGTTCGTACGTATGTATGGATCAGGAGGCTCATAAATCACTGCCTGTGTACAGTTGATAGCATTCTCTTGGTCCCTCTCAATGAAGATGGAGTATTTCCCACCTTCTACGTAAAGCCTGGTAAGTGAACTTTCACTAAATGAGAAAAAAAAAGTTATATCCAGATAATTCAACAGATAATTCAACAGAATAAAAATACAAACATTCTTGGGGTAAACTATTAAAACAAAAAGGATATTAATACTATTACAGCCCATGAGTGCTAGTTGAGGCAGATGAAGGTGTAGAATTCATCTGGTACTTAGCCATGGCATATTAGGTGATTGTGTGGCTAGCACAGTGCCCCCAGTTGCATCTACTTTTGCCCAACTATTGTCAGGTCCCCATTTGTAAGATTGGCCGACTTGGGAACTTTCACCAGGACCTGAAAATATCCTGTGTGATCCTTACCGAGAATCTGTCCGGGATCCTAAGATCAAAAGATGAGCACTTTATACCACGTGATCACACCTGCACAAAATTATAAGCAGTCCAAGAATGAAATTTGTTCCATGGGAAATGGATTATTACGTTCAAAGATGACATTGAGGACTTCATTTGCCTGTCTTGTCTGTCAGTGTGAATTTAACACACACACACACAAAAAAACAAGCATACAACTAATTTAGTCGTGCCATATCTGAGGCTGAAATGGCCACAGAGGTTTTGATAGAAGCATCATCATAAACTGGTGTTGCTGAGATCCAAACCCTTAGCCAAGTGCTGATCAGGCGCACAACCTATCCCAGATATGGGCAAACTGCTGACTAAATATGGCTTGTTTGATCTGGCCAGCACAGTTAAAGTACATTCAATTTATACTAAATCATATAAACATTTCATCAATCTGCTTTTATAGTCCAGCCCTTCAGTCAAATTTCTGCTCTTGGTCTGGGTATTCTGTCAAATTTGAACAGCAATTAAAAATGATTGGTTATCCCTGCCAAAGCCATTACCTAAGCACAGATAGACTTTAGTCAGAGGGTAACAATAATAGCTACCTGCATGTTTCCGTTGCATTTGCAATAGTGCCATCTCTGAGATTCAGCACCCTAACTTCCACTCTCATAGGCCATCTGGAGTCGACAGAAATATTACATTGTTGTCTCACTGCTATGGTGGAAATTAAATCACACTGAAAAGTAAAGAAAATGCTGATTATGATCTGAACAAAACCAACTTTTACTTTGGTGCTATCACATTTTTAATGTTTAATCTTTTTCTTCTCTTTCACAATTAAAACATTAAAGTTATTACTTCTTAAAAACGACTCCATAACAATAAGTGTTTCATAAACAATTATAAAAGGGATGGGGGGGGGGGGGAGAGAGGAACAATGGTCCTACCTTATAACACTGTTGGGTTTGTAGATAAATTATTAGGTCTTCAGGCATGTTATCATCATTTGTTATAGTTATCTGTGCAGTGTTGACTCCCTCATCTGGTGCTTTCTCCCCGCATAAAAATGGTACAGCAGGAATGAATCCAGTAACATGGGTTAAGCTTATAGCCATAAAAAACTGCCACAAGACTGAAATGTATAATTTAGCATAAAAATAAAATACATCTTAATGATAAGCACAACTGGAGTCATATCAACCTTACTGGCTTACTGATTTTCTTATTTATAAAAAAAATGCACGCTATAGGCCTAAATGATAAAACAACCACTTAATATTTATGACAATTTATAATTTTATACAGCATAATGTCATGGTAATGACCTGAGCTGTGTTATCATGTATGTATAAATCTTTCAAAATTGATTTCATACTTGAATTAACTTCATACTACTGAATTTGAAAAAAAAAATGAATATTTTTTGGAATCAAGTATTTTTTTTTTATTTTGACAAGGGCAGCAACAAACAGGAAAATGAAGTTCAAATGATAAATTCTATTAATTATAATAAAGCAATGGCAAATCATCCAAATGATTTTAATTTTATGGAGAGAGTCTTCCTAGCAATAGGCTTTGGCGACCTTCCTCAGTTCACATTATAATTATAGATTATAGCCCCCTAATTATTATTACTAATTATATGTATCTATAATTTTTAGTCCAGGTGTTATTTTAAGACAAAATAATGAAAATATACATCATAAATAACTAATAATTTTATCACGAGGTTCTTATTATATTACTATTATTAAAATTGTTCAATTTATTTTTAAAATAATTTGTATTTAAGTATAATAGTAGAAATGTACTTAAGTCATAACAGACAGTGGACATGAGACGTCAGTCGTCAAAGAAGAGGGCATAAATTAAATATTTAAGTCAAAGACATAAACAATTATTATCAATATTATGATCATTCGGTTAAGATTATAAGTTTAAAATAATCGCCGAAACAGTAGCCTAGCATGTTTAATAAAATAATTGAAAAATACTTACTGCTGGTTTTCACCATCTTAACAGATTTTGATGTTGTCCGACACAGTATCCCACTACCCACAAGTTGTCAGTAACCGAAATTTCTTACAAAAATGTCATGTGATACAAATTATAAATATAAATAGTCTAAATATAGAAATTGAGTTTTTAGTTGTTCGGCATGTACAGAATCGTAACAAAGCAGACTATGCAGAGTAAATCAAAGTAAGCGAAAAAATGTTTTTAGGGAGTGAGCAGTTAAATTTTTATATTATTTTTTATTAAATTGTTTTAATATATTTATTTAATTTAGGTCTCAGTTTTGAAAAAATAAAATATAAATGTCTAAGAGTTTATAAAATTCTTAAAAATCCGAATAAGCATTTTAGTGGCAAAGTTCAAAGGTCAAAAGGCACCCAAGTTCAGGATAATTTCTAAACAAAAATGTCAGAAGCAGTACCAGAAGAAAAGTGTCTAGAAAATTATGTGTACAATTTTAGGAAGGATATTATCAAGTATGCTTTTAATTATATGTGCTGTTTTGTTTTCGAAGTATTTTTATGTTTTGCTATTTATAGTAATTATTAAATGTGTTTTTTTTTTAATTTTTGTGGTTTCTTGTTGCAATCTTGAATCTAATTTTTCTTCAGAGATAAAGTGGCTTTAATAACCGGCGGAGGATCAGGAATTTGTTTTACGATAGCCGAAATTTTCATGAGGTATTAGTAGCATAAATTATATAATTTCTTTTGATAATGTATCTTGTATGTAATGCTGAAACTGAAGTATATAATTGTAATAATTTAGACTTTTGTGAAGACCTAAACAACTGAACTGTTGTTTAATTCATTATAAAAAGTGACATATTTATGTCATGATCAGAACATAAATTAGATACATAAAATATATGATTTTCTTTTAACTTAAAATATACATGGCAGGCTTGTCTTAATCATTTCTAAAAGGTGACTGGTAAGGGACTATGATTTGAAGAACAAAGGGCCAAACATTTGCCTACTTTAACTTTACTAGACTTAAGCTCTATTTTAGTAAAAAAAAAAAATACAGGGAAGACATTTTATATTTTTTTAGTGGTAATGGTGTCGAATGGACAGACATTAAACACACTGTCACTTAGCAACTTTGCTTTAGGTGTAATGATATTTCTTATATTGAAGTCCAGTATTTGTACTTGTTTTATGCTGGGTTGGTGTCCCTGGGTGATTTGTCACCCTTGGCCTTGCCTTTGATTCTCCTTAATTCATATTGTTTACTAATATTTATCTTAGGGTAAACATAAATGGTTAACCTCTGAGTCAAGATACAATAGAATAAGTAACTATAAAGGTCTAAGGCTTGTAATTCATGGATATATTATGAAGTCTTATAAAGCATATATTATTAACAGTCTTAGCAATGGATATTGTACATATGTACTGTCATAGCTTGACTTCTGTCCCTTTACTTTATACTATCTATTACTCACTTAAGCATAATACTGTTAACAAACATATCACATGCTAAAAATGCTTCGATCTTTTTATCGGCTTAAATTTTGATGTTCACAAAAAGTGACTATGTTGGAGAACCCGTAATAGACAATTTTGGTAGTCCAATGACAATGTTTCATTGTTTATAATTGATAGGTCTTACCATTTTTCAATTTTAACCATGTTCAATTTCATTTATAATAACATTAAAAGTAAATATTTTCACTTGTTAGCTAAAGAACAGCATTTTTATCGTCTTATTTCCATTTGATCAATAATTGTTTAAAGTAAAATTGAGATATTTGAACACATTTTTTTTTTATTTTGGCGCATAATGTATGACCTTTATTTTTATTAACTTTCATCAGACATGGGTGTCACACTGCAATAGCTGGTAGAAATCTTGACAGACTGAAAAAGTCAGCTCATAGTCTCCATGCAGCAACGGGATACAGATGTCTCCCTATACAGATGGATGTGAGAAAGGTAATTTTTAATTGAACTGTTCCAAAATAATTAATATAAATAAAATATTTAAAAAAATGTGTTTAACTTGTCAAGAGTTTATTGCCACCTATGTTTTTAAAAGATAAGATCTATTTGTGGGGTTATGACATAAATAATTTTTTTAAAAGTTAATATATGCTCCATTTTAGACCTTATAGTCTACTGGGGCAAGTGATGCTGAGTTCAATGTTTCTATTGACAATTATTGCCAAGCTGCCTCTAATGTCTAAACCAAATATGAAGGGGGGAGATAGATGGTCATGCTGACTTTTGACCTGAGAGTACTTCTCCAGGTCCATGTGAAAGTTGGCTGAAGTCCTTCAAGTCTACCCAGCTTTAAATGGGTCTCAACTTAAGTATCTACACAACCCCTTCATATGCCATGGCTCTTGAAACAAATGAAATTCTATACTTCATTGGCCCTGATGGCCTGTAAGAGCTAAGGGGACTTAACAAATACCATGGACCCATTACAACCTTGTGCACTTCAAATTAAAATGCGAACCCTGACTAAAATTCATACTCAAGGCATTCTGATAAGCACATATTAAGACTGAGTTAGATAATGCAATAGATGGAATTCACTCAGATTAGGTTTCGGCTTTATGAGATAACATTTTAATTATTATAAAAAAAAAATAATTATCTTATAAATGAATATGACATGAATTAATGACTTTTTAAATATTTTGTGCATCTTATGAATATTAGTCTGTGTTATATTTTTTTATTGTACTTTCATAATCTGTTTAAATTGTTCATTATGTTGAAAATTTGTCACATTTGTATGTTTGTAACATCTCTTGTAATATGTCTCACCGTACTGGTGGTTCAGTATGTGTTTTAGCATTTTTAGTTGTCATTCAATTTTGCAGTACATATTAATATTATTGGTTACCACTTGCAGCCTCAAGATGTAATTGCAGGAGTAGAAATCTGTCTGAAAAAGTATGGCCGTATCGACATCCTTATTAATGGTAAATACAAAATTATAACTAATTTATTATACAGTAACCACTTAAAATTAATTTTTAAAAAGCTGATAATTCAGTTCTCATCTGTTCTGCAGAATTATCAGAAAAAATCAGAATTTATTATGCTCAGAATATTTCTGTTAAGATTATCTGAACTTGTAGAACTAGTTTTTGGACATTTGGGATCCAACCAATACTTACCAAAGGTGGTGTACTTGGTACTTGTTTTACCATTTACTTGCAATTTAAAAAATGCACCTTGGGTACTCATACCTGTACTTGGTCAGTACTTAGAACATCAGCTACATTCATCTTCGTCATCTCCCACCCACTGTTTTGGTAAAAAAAATCCTCAATACATTTATGTATTATAGTAAATTCTGTATTCTTTTTAATTATAAAAATTTATTCAACTGCCCCCTGTGTATATTACTGCAAACTTATTTCAGGTGCTGCTGGGAATTTTCTCTGCCCATTAGAGAAAATGTCATTCAACGCTTTCAAGACTGTTATCGAAATTGACGCTCTTGGCACCTACAATGTCAGCAAAGTCGTTTATGATCAGTGTTTTAAAGTGAGTTGAAATTAATCTTTTTTGTGTGTGTGTGCATTATTTACAGATAATTTGTCTGTCACTTTTCTGCATCTTGATTTTTTTAGGCTAATTTAGCCTAGGTTGAGTAATATTACTTATTTTATTAAAGTCCCTGTCAAGATGATGTGATTATAAACCACTAATGGAACAGTTTTTGTAGTGGCATCTTTTCATCTACACCATAGATGAGCATGCAAAGGCTATGGAGATAGAACAGAAGAGGATAGGTAGATGACCAGTGCAATGCCTTGCTGCCTTTAATTCCCCAGCTAATATTAGGTACACATTTCTCCTGAGAAAAATCTCTGGTCTCTCGAGATTGAACTCTGGATCATCACATCAACATTTGTGCTGTACATTGCATGACCACCTGTTCGCCCTAGTATTTGTTCTCCTCCTTCATTTCTTTATTGTCACTTATTTAGCCAAGAAGTTGAAGCGAAAAAATGGTGATGAATAGGTCACAATACTTCAAAAAACAGGCCTTCTGGCCACTGGGCAAGTGGAGAGCCAAACGACCTAAGCAAACGTGAAGAAGCCATGTGAAGTGCAGTAAAAGGGGCCCAAAACAGTGTCTAACATGCATTGCTCCTGTAAGAGATCAGAGCAAGAAAACTGGGCGACCATTTAAACCTTTTTAAGAACCTGGCGCTATCTATAGTTGGGGGAGGAGAAGGCAGCTGGAGCATGGGTTCATTATTGCATCTGATTCACACAAGCAGCCAGAGCAGTGTCCTATTGGGAAACGTTTTATAAAAAAAAATCTGGGCCAGTATTTAGTGGTATATTTTGATTGGCTTCCATCTTTTAAATATGGCTACACATAGGCATTGTGTCTTGAGATTTATGTTTAAGTGTGTCCCATCTCTCAAATAGAACTACACATTTGCAATGTCTCTTGATGTTTATGTTTTGGTCTGTTTGGATTTGCGCTGACAATTTGAATAAAAACATTCTTTAAAAAAATTACGACAATTTAAATTTAGCTCTGTAATTTTTTTTTTTTTCTTTTTTAAAAAAAATTTTTTTTCAAGGCTCATGGAGGAGTGATAATCAATATTACAGCCACATTGCATTATACAGGAACAGCACTTCAAGCTCATGTCGGAAGTGCCAAAGCTGCTATAGGTATGAATCCTTTCAATTTTCCTCCATTACAACTTTTTTAAAAGTTTTTTTTAATTCATGTGTTATAAAATATTCCTGCTCATTTTTAGATAAGCATTTGTATCTAACACAATCATTTGAATTCACTTTTGGCCATTCACTGTAATTTTGTTTGTTTATCTGTTCACTTTTGGCCATTCACTGTAATTTTGTTTGTTTATCTGTTCACTTTTGGCCATTCACTGTAATTTTGTTTGTTTATCTGTTCACTTTTGGCCATTCACTGTAATTTTGTTTGTTTATCTGTTCAGAGGCTCTCACTAGACATCAGGCCCTGGAATGGGGCCCTCAAGGTGTCAGAGCTCTGTGCGTAGCCCCGGGACCAATTGATGATACTGAGGGGATGAGAAGATTGGGTGAGTACGTCAGAAGTTTTCAGTTTTATTGCACTTGTAATTAAAATAGCAGATACATGTTTAAATAAAGTTTCCTTAGTCCTTAAGGGCTCTTGGGGCAGATGAAGTGTAGAATTCTTCTGTTTCTGTAGCCACTGAATATTAAGGGATTTTGAGGCCAGGATGATGCCCAGCCGCTTTTACTTCCCTCACATAAGTCAGGTACCCATTGGGGAACTTTCAACTACTTTTCTCCTGGACCAATGGCTCTCACATAGGATTAAAACCAAAACTATCTTGTCAGCATTCTAGCGCTCTACACCACTTGACCATCTACCCCTTAGAATAGCAAAGCTAAGCATATTATTCCAAAATATGAAGAGATATTTGTCTGGAAATGGTAAATATTGAATTCAAAGTAAAGAAAACGTTAATTCTGGTTATGAATTTTTTTTTTGTCTGTAACTTTGCAACAGGTAACTAATTTGGGTGAACAAATAGATCTACTGAATGTTTAAAATCAATAAAATTTTCTTATCTTTTCAATTAATCAACCTTTGTTGTGAAACCAGAATTAGATCTTTTTTTTTTTTTCAAATTTTATATGCTGTCACCTTTTGAATCTTTTATTAAAATGATAATCATTGTTTGGACATTAGCGCAATAACCTTTCAGCAAATTTTTCTTCTTTTCTTTTACTTTCAAGGGGGTGGTGTTCCCAAAGAATTTATAAACAGCAGTATTCCGATTGGAAGAATGGGGACTCGAAAAGAAATAGGAGAGATATGTTTGTTTCTTGTGACAGACATGGCCGGACTGATTACGTCTTCTACAGTAATAGCTGATGGTGCTGCCTGGTTGTGTAATGAAAATTCCCACCGCAGGGTAGATTTCTATAATAAATTAATGTCGAAAATGTGAAGATAACATTTTTTTTACACATGATCTTCTTTTCACTATTGTTATGTTAATACTGTTGACCAGAAATTTAAACAGATATTAAAAAATTTAATAATGCGATTTCTTAATCAGCGGTGATAGAGATAAATAGCTAAGAATTATCATTACTTATTTGTAAATTCAAACTTTAAAACACTGATTTCCAGTAATCAGTTGTTACTAATTAAAAGCGATAAATATTTACCAGAGGTAAAAATAGTTTCATCATAAATGGAGTCAAACTGGCAGTTCCATCAAAAAAATATTTTTTTTGTTTCTTGAAATGAATCCTCACACTACAGTTTTCTTCAAGTTTTGTTTGTGTATAAAAAAAAACTGGCAGAAGTGGCGACACTTAATCTCCAAAAAGAGAAACCAACTTCTCTTGTTAAAAATATTTTGTTCCCCAATCGTGAACCTTTTGTCTTCCCAAGCACCCAGTTAGTGGTAAGCCTATTCATAAACATAATTGTAGAATTCTCAACATCACTAAAATATCATTGGTGCTCGGAAGAAAATTAGTGGGACAAATTAAGTCTCCTCACAATAAGTGTAGATTTCATTTGAAACTAGGTGTTAGGTTTCTTGTTGTGGTCCCCATCACTGCATACAGGTTTACGTCGGTCATATTGGATCATTTTTATTGTTGTAAATCTTGATGGGAGAAAAGCTTTGCTCACAAATGTATGTTGATCCAAATTTACAAAATATTTTTAGGGATTTTTAGGACCTGTGGAATTCTATTAGTGTCACACACTTATAATTTCTATTTGCAATTCCCAAATCCACTTGATACTTTGTCCTTTGTTCTCGCCTAGTTTAACCATACCTACTCAGACTCGTAATGTTTGTCATTTTATTACACAACAATGCCCACTCAGACACATTGTAATGTTTGTCACAACAATGCCCACTCAGACTTATTGTAATGTTTGTCACAACAATGCCCACTCAGACTTATTGTAATGTTTGTCACAGCAATGCCCCTTTCTACACACAATCAAATAAGTCTTTGACCAGTGGTGGTATTATTTCATCTATTAACAAAGAAGTTCCTATGTGATGATGAAATTTTATCTATTTCACAGATAAAGATAAGTAGTTGTGTTGTGTTTTTCATCCACTGCCCAACAATACCATTTTTACCTGATGTTTCTGCGGGCTACAGTAAACACTGTGTTGGGCTGCACGTGTCCTGCATGCTGTATCTTAACCCCCCCCCCCCCCTGAAATATGCAGAAATTATAAAACCAACATCTATACAATTATTTGTTGTTAATGTAAGCGCTCATGACTCTTTTTACCATAAAGTAAAAAGAAGTAAACTATGTATAGAGTATAAAAGGCCGGATTGAATAATCCCCTCAGAGTCGGACCTATGTCAAAAACATTTCCATATTTGTTATTATATAAATATATCTTAATCTCTAGTTTAGTTCTTCTCTGGGATAGATGAAACTATTATTGTTCATTGTAAAGACATAAAATTTTGTTATTGCTCATATTGATCTTTTGTTTTGTTCTTTGTTACAAAGTAAATGATTCAATAAATATTAATTCAAATCAAATCATTGTTTTTATTTTGGTCAAGTAATAAACAGACCTATGGAGCCATGAAGGTCTTTTAAGGATGTGAAGTAGACTTTAAATGGTTGTTGTTGTTTTTTTTAATTAGACATGATACATTGGCAGTAAACATGACTGATACATTGGCAGTAGACATGACATGATACATTGGCAGTAGACATGACTGATACATTGGCATTAGACATGACATGATACATTGGCAGTAGACATGACATGATACATTGGAATTAGACATGACATGATACATTGGCAGTAGACATGACATGGTACATTGGCAGTGGACATGACATGATACATTGGAATTAGACATGACATGATACATTGGCAGTAGACATGACATGATACATTGGAAGATGAGCCTTTCTTACATTTTTTGGGGGCAAATGTTCATTTAGGCCAGTGATGCTAAAATACTGGCCCGCGGGCCAAATTTGGCCCTTTATGATAATTTTTTGGCCCCCACAAGTTTAAAAAAATAACATCTCATTACATACATATATAAAAATTATATTTTTGGCCCTCCAAATGTTTTTGGCAGACAATAATGGTCCACAGAAAAAAAAGGTTTATCATCATTGATTTAGGCCATCAAGTTGTCCTATGCAAAACCACTTACTAATATTTGGCCCATATAAATTATTTGAAAGCTGCGCCACTCCTCCCCTTACCGATTGCTCTTCCATGTGGTGGGAACTGCTAGCCTATAGAGGTCCGCCATACATTTCCAGTAGCGGCATCATTTAGTGGCAACTTCCCCATTCCCGTGTCTAATTCGGTCCGCGCTTGGGGAATGTTATCTAGACGTAAACGTTTATTCCCGTGTAAAACACTCACCATAGACCTTCTATGCGTACTGCTCAAATGGCATCTGTACATACACGTTAAGTACTTATAGAAACTTAACAAAATGCATCGTGTTTTTTTTTTATGCCTTGGTTTGCTCCCTTGCCCTGAGATTGGTGAATCTTCCGATTATTTCCCATGGAGAATCAAAACAACATCTATTTTATTTTCCGAATGCTTTTCTGGAACGTGTTCAGTTATGGTGGGCTTCAAATTGTAAAACTAGTTTGTCGTGATCCGTTCAACTTTCAATATTGTATTTAAAATGTATCCCCCCCCCCCACTCTGGCATCTTACTACAAGCCCTCGGCGCCTCTTTCCCGGTATTGACCAGAAATGGCCTCTTCGTTTATTTAAAAAAAAAAATTAATGGGGAGTATAAATTTAGGCATGCAAATATAACTACAATATAAACTATAACGTATGTAACAAATGTTTCAATAATGTATTAATCATATAACAATGGATAAATATTTACTTTCGATCAGAGATGAGGCGTGGGTGTAACCAGAATTAATCATGTTTATAGATAAATTCTATATAACCATTATATTATAATGGTACTGTATTTATTGAAAATATTTGCATAATCGTTCATAATAAAATTACTACAAGTTTAAATAAATATATAACATTTTAGTTATATATAAATCGTATATGTTGTTAGTTTGATAATTTATGAAAATATATAAATCTATGTTCGTTTGTACTTTGTTTATAGCATAAAAACATGAATACATTTTTCTCTAAGAGTTATAACCCGCAAAACTCACTCCTCGAACCTACTTTCGATATTGGTTGTTATAGGTTGTTGTTTTATTTTTGGAATCGGGAAATTGTCATCGATCTGGGAAGGAAGGGGGGTGGGGAGACTGATATTTGTTATAAATCATCCGGGTAGTTATAAATTCATTCGTTGTACAATATTTGTTCAATGCCCATCTCTCTAATTCTATAAGAGAGGGATTACACCCCCCCTCTTTAGATTTTTTTTTAAAGAATTTTATTTTCAGTTTTACTTTTAATAAATGTACGATACTTGGCAGACATCAACTACCACCTCCCACCCCAATAGGTAAGGATTACCGCAATACCCCACCACACACACACACACCCCAATCACTCGCTATACGATATGTTGTGAACTGTCCCTAACCTGAAGTTATACTTAGCTGACGTCACTGTTTTTATAATCTCTGCCAAGGTTGATTGTTTAATATGTATTATTAACATCTCTCTTTCTATACCATTCAAACACTGTTTACAAATGTTATTAGAAAGTTGTTTTTTTTTTTAATGCAGACGTGTCAAAACTCAATATCGTGTTTAATTTGCAATGACATCATCAATTATTGTTGTGGTTATTGTTTTATGATCTGAAATGGACGCGGGACCTATGAAATAAGGATGTTAATTTTCACCCTTAGATAAACATTTTCACCCTAAACTATTAACATTTACTGGGAGGGGGGGTCAGTAATAAGAGCCTCAATGGGAATCCATGTCATGTGGCTCCTAACCAGTCCAAATAATGAGATATAAAATATTGATATGCAAGGAGCCCCCATAAAAACGTAATATGCAAGATTTACGTACAAGCTATAGCTTAAAGCCCCCCCCCCCTTTCACTTTATGACTGCTGGCCCTCTTGTCATATAGGGACCCTTGGCCTAAGCGATACCTGATTTGTCTGCAGGGCTTATCCCTAGTTATCACCCCTTGTTTTTTTTTATCTCCCCTTTCGCTTGAATGTTAGCGTGTTTGTGGGTGTGGCCACGACCTTATACAGTTATATACACAGTCATGGCGGCCGTGATGTGACCTTTTGTTTTGGTAAGGTCAAGCATGTTATGGTGACCAGCCTGTATATGTACTATCATCAGTAAACTGACCGCCATTCAACAGTTGAAATGCTTTTGGAGAGAGTCATTTAAGAAATGACCGCATGATGTCTACTTTGAAAATCGCCTGCCATTACAAGCAAAGACTTTAATATGCTGCTGGAAATAGCTTTTTAACGGGTGTTAAAGAACGTACTAAACGTATACAGGGATCAGAGAAGTTGTTAAATAGTATATTAATATTTGTGAAGAAATCGCTCACACGTCGTTCCAGAATGATTTAGAAGTAAAATTATTGACCAGTGACAAAGACTTATTGCATGTCGTTATATGAATCCCATAAGGATTGCCAGAAGAGATCTGTCTCCACAGAATTAGCCAGCACTGTTATTTGGGATGTCCGCATGTCGTGGGACTCGTGGCCTAGACTTTCTTTGATTAAAATGTTTGTGTTTAGACTGTCTCTCAGAAACATACTTTGTTCGCTGTTGTTTGTGTTTAGACTGTCACTCAGAAACATACTTTGGTCGCTGCGAGCTATCTGTAAACATACTTTGGTCGCTGCGAGCTGTCTGTAAACATACTTTGGTCGCTGCGAACTATCTGTAAACATACTTTGGTCGCTTCGAGCTGTCTGTAAACATACTTTGGTCGCTGCGAGCTATCTGTATACATGTATACATGTAAGACTGTGAACCGTGGAGGCTTAATTTCACGTCTCTGAAGTTGTCATCAAGTGATATTGTATTTAACATTGCAACCTGTCATAACCGAATTTGTCGGTGCTGAACCTGCCATCTCTGAACCTGTCGTTACAAAACCTATCGGTGTTGAACCTGTTGTTACAAAACCTATCGCTGCTGAGTCTGTCATCGCTGAACCTATCGTTATGAAACATATCAGTGCTGAACCTGTCATCGCTGACCCTGTCGTTACAAAACATATCGGTGCTGAACCTGTCATCGCTGAACCTGTATTTACAGAACCTATCGGTCCTGAACCTGTCATCGCTGACCCTGTCGTTACAAAACCTGTCATCTATGAACCTGTCGTTACAGAGCCTAACGGTGCTGAGTCTGTCATCGCTGACCCTGTCGGTGCTGAACCTGTCATCGCTGAATCTGTCGTTACAGAACATGTCAGCCCTGAACCTGTCCTAGATGAACTCGTCGTTCATGTAAACAAAAAAACTGTAAGCTGTCATCGCCGGATCCCATCGTCAGAGTAGTCGTCTCCTATGCTGTCGTTACTAAATCTGTTGGCACTGTGATCTGTTTTAGCTGTGAACAGTCAGAACTATAGAAGCTGTTGGTACTGTGATCTGTTTTAGCTGTGAACAGTCAGAACTATAGAAGCTGCTGGTGCTATAATCTGTTTTAGCTGTGAACAGTCAGAACTATAGAAGCTGCTGGTGCTGTGATCTGTTTTAGCTGTGAACAGTCAGAACTATAGAAGCTGCTGGTGCTGTGATCTGTTTTAGCTGTGAACAGTCAGAACTATACAAGCTGCTGGTGCTGTGATCTGTTTTAGCTGTGAACAGTCAGAACTATACAAGCTGCTGGTGCTGTGATCTGATTTAGCTGTGAATAGTCAGAACTATAGAAGCTGCTGGTGCTGTGATCTGTTTTAGCTGTGAACAGTCAGAACTATAAAAGGTGCTGGTGCTATGATCTGTTTTAGCTGTGAACAGTCAGAACTATAAAAGGTGCTGGTGCTATGATCTGTTTTAGCTGTGAACAGTCAGAACTATAGAAGCTGCTGGTGCTGTGATCTGTTTTAGCTATGAACAGTCAGAACTATAGAAGCTGCTGGTGCTGTGATCTGATTAAGCTGTGAATAGTCAGAACTATAGAAGCTGCTGGTACTGTGATCTGTTTTAGCTGTGAACAGTCAGAACTGTAAAAGGTGCTGGTGCTATGATCTGTTTTAGCTGTGAACAGTCAGAACTATAAAAGGTGCTGGTGCTATGATCTGTTTTAGCTGTGAACAGTCAGAACTATAGAAGCTGCTGGTGCTGTGATCTGTTTTAGCTATGAACAGTCAGAACTATAGAAGCTGCTGGTGCTGTGATCTGATTTAGCTGTGAACAGTCAGAACTATAGAAGCTGCTGGTGCTGTGATCTGTTTTAGCTGTGAATAGTCAGAACTATAGAAGCTGCTGGTGCTGTGATCTGTTTTAGCTGTGAACAGTCAGAACTATAGAAGCTGCTGGTGCTGTGATCTGTTTTAGCTGTGAACAGTCAGAACTATAGAAGCTGCTGGTGCTGTGATCTGTTTTAGCTGTGAACAGTCAGAACTATAGAAGCTGCTGGTGCCGTGATCTGTTTTAGATGTGAACAGTCAAAACTATAGAAGCTGCTGGTGCTGTGATCTGTTTTAGCTGTGAACAGTCAGAACTATAGAAGCTGCTGGTGCTATGATCTGTTTTAGCTGTGAACAGTCAGAACTATACAAGCTGCTGGTGCTGTGATCTGTTTTAGCTGTGAACAGTCAGAACTATAGAAGCTGCTGGTGCTGTGATCTGTTTTAGCTATGAACAGTCAGAACTATAGAAGCTGCTGGTGCTGTGATCTGATTTAGCTGTGAATAGTCAGAACTATAGAAGCTGCTGGTGCTGTGATCTGTTTTAGCTGTGAACAGTCAGAACTATAAAAGGTGCTGGTGCCGTGATCTGTTTTAGCTGTGAACAGTCAGAACTATAAAAGGTGCTGGTGCTATGATCTGTTTTAGCTGTGAACAGTCAGAACTATAGAAGCTGCTGGTGCTGTGATCTGTTTTAGCTATGAACAGTCAGAACTATAGAAGCTGCTGGTGCTGTGATCTGATTTAGCTGTGAACAGTCAGAACTATACAAGCTCCTGGTGCTGTGATCTGTTTTAGCTGTGAACAGTCAGAACTATAGAAGCTGCTGGTGCTGTGATCTGTTTTAGCTGTGAACAGTCAGAACTATAGAAGCTGCTTGTGCTGTGATCTGTTTTAGCTGTGAACAGTCAGAACTATAGGAGCTGCTGTTGCTGTGATCTGTTTTAGCTGTGAACAGTCAGAACTATAGAAGCTGCTGGTGCTGTGATCTGTTTTAGCTGTGAACAGTCAGAACTATAGAAGCTGCTGGTGCTGTGATCTGATTTAGCTGTGAATAGTCAGAACTATAGAAGCTGCTGGTACTGTGATCTGTTTTAGCTGTGAACAGTCAGAACTATAAAAGGTGCTGGTGCTATGATCTGTTTTAGCTGTGAACAGTCAGAACTATAAAAGGTGCTGGTGCTATGATCTGTTTTAGCTGTGAACAGTCAGAACTATAGAAGCTGCTGGTGCTGTGATCTGTTTTAGCTATGAACAGTCAGAACTATAGAAGCTGCTGGTGCTGTGATCTGTTTTAGCTGTGAATAGTCAGAACTATAGAAGCTGCTGGTGCTGTGATCTGTTTTAGCTGTGAACAGTCAGAACTATACAAGCTGCTGGTGCTATGATCTGTTTTAGCTGTGAACAGTCAGAACTATAGAAGCTGCTGGTGCTGTGATCTGTTTTAGCTGTGAATAGTCAGAACTATAGAAGCTGCTGGTGTTGTGATCTGTTTTAGCTGTGAACAGTCAGAACTATACAAGCTGCTGGTGCTGTGATCTGTTTTAGCTGTGAACAGTCAGAACTATAGAAGCTGCTGGTGCTGTGATCTGTTTTAGCTGTGAACAGTCAGAACTATAGAAGCTGCTGGTGCTGTGATCTGTTTTAGCTGTGAACAGTCAGAACTATACAAGCTCCTGGTGCTGTGATCTGTTTTAGCTGTGAACAGTCAGAACTATAGGAGCTGCTGTTGCTGTGATCTGTTTTAGCTGTGAACAGTCAGAACTATAGAAGCTGCTGGTGCCGTGATCTGTTTTAGCTGTGAACAGTCAAAACTATAGAAGCTGCTGGTGCTGTGATCTGTTTTAGCTGTGAACAGTCAGAACTATAGAAGCTGCTGGTGCTATGATCTGTTTTAGCTGTGAACAGTCAGAACTATACAAGCTGCTGGTGCTGTGATCTGTTTTAGCTGTGAACAGTCAGAACTATAGAAGCTGCTGGTGCTGTGATCTGTTTTAGCTATGAACAGTCAGAACTATAGAAGCTGCTGGTGCTGTGATCTGATTTAGCTGTGAATAGTCAGAACTATAGAAGCTGCTGGTGCTGTGATCTGTTTTAGCTGTGAACAGTCAGAACTATAAAAGGTGCTGGTGCTATGATCTGTTTTAGCTGTGAACAGTCAGAACTATAAAAGGTGCTGGTGCTATGATCTGTTTTAGCTGTGAACAGTCAGAACTATAGAAGCTGCTGGTGCTGTGATCTGTTTTAGCTATGAACAGTCAGAACTATAGAAGCTGCTGGTGCTGTGATCTGATTAAGCTGTGAACAGTCAGAACTATAGAAGCTGCTGGTGCTATAATCTGTTTTAGCTGTGAACAGTCAGAACTATAGAAGCTGCTGGTGCTGTGATCTGTTTTAGCTGTGAACAGTCAGAACTATAGAAGCTGCTGGTGCTGTGATCTGTTTTAGCTGTGAACAGTCAGAACTATACAAGCTGCTGGTGCTGTGATCTGTTTTAGCTGTGAACAGTCAGAACTATACAAGCTGCTGGTGCTGTGATCTGATTTAGCTGTGAATAGTCAGAACTATAGAAGCTGCTGGTGCTGTGATCTGTTTTAGCTGTGAACAGTCAGAACTATAAAAGGCGCTGGTGCTGTGATCTGTTTTAGCTGTGAACAGTCAGAACTATAGGAGCTGCTGTTGCTGTGATCTGTTTTAGCTGTGAACAGTCAGAACTATACAAGCTGCTGGTGCTGTGATCTGTTTTAGCTGTGAACAGTCAGAACTATAGAAGCTGCTGGTGCTGTGATCTGATTTAGCTGTGAATAGTCAGAACTATAGAAGCTGCTGGTGCTGTGATCTGTTTTAGCTGTGAACAGTCAGAACTATAGAAGCTGCTGGTGCTATGATCTGTTTTAGCTGTGAACAGTCAGAACTATACAAGCTGCTGGTGCTGTGATCTGTTTTAGCTGTGAACAGTCAGAACTATACAAGCTGCTGGTGCTGTGATCTGTTTTAGCTGTGAACAGTCATAACTATAGAAGCAGCTGGTACTGTGATCTGCTTTAGCTGTGAACAGTCAGAACTGTAGAAGCTGTTATCACTGTGCTCGCTGAAGTCATCCCTGTGGTGACCTGCCGTCATCGAATTCGGTACTGATAGGTAGCTAAGTTTAAATATATTAGTTATATACCTATTTACAGTTAATTGTAGGTTTTGTTTATCCCATGAAATTTTATATAGTTATATAGGTCTACATTTTAGTAGAATATAAAATTTTAAAAAATACAACCACGGAATGTGTAGACATTAATTAAAAAGTCACATTTCACGAAAGTGAACAATTAATTATTGATTTTGTAAACATCCATCAGAAGCTGTTAAATCCCCTGAGTAGAATACATAAGATAGGATCTGAGTAGAATGCATAAGATAGGATCTGAGTAGAATACATAAGATAGGATATGAGTAGAATACATAAGGTAGGATCTGAGTAGAATACATAAGGTTGGATCTGTAGTAGAATACATAGGATATGATCTGAGTAGAATACATAAGGTAGGATCTGAGTAGAATACATCGGATAGGTTCTGATATAACGTAATTGTTTTCTCATTTTGTTTGTTTTGTTTTTTTAGATTTTGTAATTATTTTAATGAGTCAAATGCTCGGTCTAGAAACGTATATATATATATATATATATATATATATATATATATATATATATATATATATATCGTTTCATAACGCTTCTATCATGAAGTCATCATAGTTCCCATCCCCTAATGCCGCTACTTCTGTTCTCGATATTTCAGTAAACTGAAAGTCGATTTAAGAAGAAATATGCCCACACAGTGTGTGGCCCATAGTTGTCGCGGTCATTTTGACAGACTATTAACACATAAATTGTGAAGAAAATGCCTACTTTTTCGTTTATTTTATTACTTTTTCATTATTGTGATATTATTTATTTAGCTGAGCGAATTGCATTTTAACTAACCATGACAACAGTATAAGTCATTATAAGTATTAGTGTTAAATTAAAACAAAAAGAGGAAGGTAGTACTAGAAAGCCCGAAAATGGTTTCTCGGAAAAAAAATCGGTAAAATCCTGTGGATATTTTAAATTTCAATGAGGGTTTATTTAAACGTTTAATGTTAAGTCGTCCGGTAGTGACCTAGTGGGTCTGCCTGAGGCTGATACGACAGAGACGGCTCTTCAGTTGGCTAAATTTGTAACTATCATTCTAAATCTAATGAGTATAATTTTTAAAAATAAGATCATGTATTAATAATGTTTCAGTTATTATATCAGCGCAGTGTCCAATAAAGTTAAATTAACACCGTTAGTAGCGTTCCGTTAGGGACTTAGCACTGGTTGAATATCCAATGTTTAAATATCACTCGGAAATAGATTGCTATTATTACTGAAACCGAAGCCGATACTAAAACTATGAACAAACCGTCGGTTTTTTAAATCAACGCCAATAACATTTAGCAGTTAAATTAATCAAGCCAAAATAATTTTAAATGTATTAATAACTATCCTGTTCAATCACTTGTTAAAATTTAAACTATTACTATTTTAAATATTTTATTTATTTTTAATTTAGGCTAAGTTAGGTAGGCCCTATCATAGACAGTTATAGGTAACTATTTAGGCCTTAGGCGCCTTAGCCATTAAGTTTTCCCTTTTTACTTAATATACTTTTAAACAACCCTGTTTTTTTTTTAAGGATCTGAGTACCTTTACATTTCCAAAACATCCGAGATAATTATTCTCTCTCTAGCCGAATTAAATTTAGAAGGACTGCCAATTAAAGCATTTTATATTTTTGATGTATGAAAACATGGTTAAAAAATATCTGAATTTCAGACCGAAAATAAAAAACAATTCACGAAAAAGCTTATAACTTTAAAATTCCTTGATGTATTGAGAGGAAATTTGAGAATGTTTTAAATTTTTTTTCATCTACTTTCAAACTAAATGGAATTTACAGCTTACTTCAATTTTGTTGCTTACATATTGCTTACCATTCTAAATGTCATTCATGCACCGAAGAAAGCATAGTTTAATTCATTTAATTTTAACTGACAGCTATTTAGTACAGTAAGCTGTAAACACTTTGTCTTCTCTTACTCTTCTTTTCAACTTCTTCAGGTCCTCAACTAGAGGACGAGGATTTAAGCAGTTTCCTTCATGTGGGCCCCTGAACATCTGCCTCTCTTGCATAGCTGTAAACAGTTCTCCATTTGTTTTGTCCAGGGCCCATCAATCAGCTTTTTTAGATGATTTTCAGCAAGTGTTCCTTGTCCATTGCTATTTTTTTCCTGTTTTGATTGCTTGGGTAGTTAGCAATTGTTTTCTCCCAAAGTTTTGTGTTGGGAATCTTTAATAGCCACCCCGAGGTTCATGATTTGGCTGTGGTTATCTATTAGTAAATGTCTTTAATTTATTGTAATTTGGATTTGTCGCTCTTCAAATCCATGTAACACTCCTTAAATGTGTAATCTTTTAATATGTCACTTTTGATTGTATGCTCAATTTTTTTTAACAACTGAACTATACAGCTTTTGTAATTGGTATAGATTTTTTTTGTTTTGTTTCATTGCAGATAACAGTTTTGATATAACCTTGTGACTGTTGAGAGTTTAAAGTAAAAATGTCAACTGAAGCATTTGCAGAGCAGCAACATGATAGTGTTATTTACAACATCAAATTACATAGTGAGATTCTTCTTTTTTTTATCTTAGAGTTTGGTTAACAACACACTTGAAATATCAAATCAAATAGGCCTAAACAAAGGCCTACACAAAGTAAATATTCATTACTTAAGTGGGGGGGGGGGGGGTCATTCACTAATAATGAGCAATGGATAAAAGCCTTAGGGATAGGGGGGAGGGCCCCAAACTACACCTACCTAGTCCCGGGGTCGGCAGCCTGCGGCTCGTGAGCCACATGCAGCTCTTTTGATGTAAAATTGCGGCCTAATCAAATACCATAATATTGAAACAACAATTTTAAAAACTGAGAAAACTGTAAATTATACCTTTTGGCTCTTCCGTCTCAAAAGGTTGCCGACCCCTGACCTAGTCCATTGAATGTACCTTCAACAGCATTATCAAATCTATTGATAAAATTATTTTGCATGCTAAATGTATATCCTGTTTGATGTTCTATCCATAGCAGAAAGAAAGACCATAATGATGGAAAAACCAAAACTAATAATTGATGCAGATTTTATGATGCAAGCTGACCAAGAGGAGCAAACAAAAAAATATCAGAATGTAAACTACGGTAAATTGCTTGATCTAATATTAAAAACGTTAATCATGATGACAATAGTTTTCGTTCTGCTGCCACTGAATTTTTTTTTTCTACATTTGTCAATGTTCAATATATGTCCTGTTTCATGTGCCAATATTTCCCACAGCAACAAGAAAGACCCCAAAGCTGGAAGCAGCAACAAGAAAGACCATAGTGATGGAAAAGCCTAAAAGGTTAATAGTTGATGCAGATTATATGATGCAAGCTGAGCAAGAGGAACAAACAGAAAAATCTCAGAATGTAAACTACGGTATTATTGATAGGAAGCATCCTCCTTTGTCATTAAGTCAACCAAAAGACCCGCATCCCATCCAGACCTGTAATTGTAGTTTTGATAAACCTTGTGGGCAAAATAATTCTTGGCGATCGAGTACAATTTATTACAAGTAGGTATTTTTCATAGATTGTTCAATATAATTTATCGGGTTTTTAAATCTATGAAAACTTTGATATTTAATTCTATGTTGTGTTTTAAAAAAAAGTCTGATATTCTTTACAGCGACACTTATCAAAAAGAACTCCACACCCAACTTCTGGATCTGAATCAGAAGAAAGCTGTGAAACCTTTTACTTACAGCTTTAACTCACAGGTATTACATAGCTGTACATAATTTAATTGTATAATGCTTTCCAAGAATGGGTTGTCTAAAATGTGGTTGAATTATTTACACAGTCCTAAGTAAATGACCAAGGGGGTATAACCCGACTTGTTTGCTTTGTGCATTCTATCACTCCTGAGGGAAAGATTGCTTGGTGACTGTGAGATTGTTAGCCTGAGCAGTTTGATAACAGACAAGGGTTTATATTTCGGTGACATTGGCTACCGCCTTCGTGGCACTTCCTTGGCCTCTTCTCTGGTGAGGCACTGAAAGGGTTCTACAGAACTAGCTGTGCAGTGGTTATGGTCTCAATATTGGATGAAAAAATAACACCTCAAACTTATGGGAACCTCAGAAGGAAAAGGTATTTTTATTTGCATGTCGGAAATAAAATTTCAGTTACAAACATCTTAGTTTTATGTTCTGATGAATTTCAATTTGTCTTAACATATTGATGTTTTTTTTTAGGTGTACTCTGGATGTGACAACATATATATCATTAAGAAACAACTGGGTAACGGTGGATTTGGAGAAGTTTCTAAATTTTATGATACAAAAACTGAATGTATCCTGATTCTAAAGAAAGTAAGTCAGATTCATATTTTATTCAGTTGTAGAGCACCACTGATGTGTGCCACATTATAAATGATAACATATACATTTATTTTGAATGTAATGTTCTGGAGGAAAATGTCTGCTGCAGATAATATATCAAAATATATGCCATATTTGAGATGATATCTTACAAAAGGGTTTAAATGTATAATGATTGAACAAACACAATACACAAAATAAGTAACCAAACATTTATAAGAATTACAATTCTATTCATAAAAATAAATACCATTCCTTACAACATGTCAAGGGGTGTGTCAAATTGTAGTCCATTCCCGTTCGTTGGTAATTTACTAGCCATTGACATGGCTGCAGTTATTTAAAAGATATATATATATATTAACATTTAATTATACATGTATTTAAATATAACTATCATCTTCTATACATTTATAAATATATAATGCATTTCATTAACTTTTGTTTTAAATCAAAAGAAAAATAATATGTTTCAACAGGCATTTATTAACTTCCGTAATTCATCACTGAAAAAAAATATACACGATCAGGCTGGTCAATGTATTTAAACTTTTTGAGTAGACCACTTATTTAACACATACCCCCAATTTTCCCTGAAATTTTCTGAAGGCCATTGAAGGTAACATATAAGCTGTGCTCAATGTTGGGAGAGAATCTTAAATTGTGTGAGACCTCCTAAACAAAATATTTCTGCGAAATGGAATGCTTGTGCACATCCTAGAGGAACATAAAGTGGTTAAGAAACAGATGAATTCTACACTTTATCTATCTATATAATTATCTATCAGTTTTTTAGGCATATAGTTTGCTTTTTTCTTTTCAGATGAAAACAGGAAGTATACAGTTGAATGAAGTGAAAGTACCAATTAAGTTTCCAAATGTAATAAATTTGGTTAAAATTTTGGGTTGTTTTTATGATAGCCAAAATTTCTATATTATTCAGGAATTTGCAGGTAATTTTAAAAATGACTTTTTAAAATTTTTTTAATGATCTTCATCATACCATTTTACGTATTATAATCTAGTCAAAAAAAATGCTATGGTTGTAATTTGATGTTAATAGTGATAAAAAAATATTTCTTTTCAATTTGATATCTGGATCTATTTTGTTTTTTGACTTTGTTTTTAGTTTAAGTAGTTCTATTAAAGGGTATCTTTTTTCATTATTTGGTTTTGTTTTCAGGTTTTTCGCTTTACCAGCTAAGTAAAGATGATCAGGTTTTACAGTACCTCAGACAGCCTCATGAAATACTTCTGTTCTCATTACAGCTGTTTACAGGTGTGAATGCTCTTGCAGAGCATGGAATAATTCATCGTGATCTTAAACGTAAGTACTTTTTCAGATTAAATAAAAAAGTACATTAACTAAATTATGTAATGGAAAATTCTCTCTATTAGATATAAATTTCTGATCAGTTTATGACATTTTTTAGTACATCAAGATGAGATGACATTATTTATGAAGAATTTTATTTTTTCTATTAATGACAAAGTAGGTCTTTTATTTTTGTTTAAAAAAGATACTTTTAGATCAATCATTTTTACCTCTTAAAAAATAATTTTTAGTATACTTTTTCAAAAATAAATACCATATTTATAAACTTTTGGGTAAGCAAAGTTTCCTGAATGAATAACAGGGATATTTAGGCTTGTTATCATTTAATCACTTAAACAGACTTATGACTCTTTCAACAGCTCAAAATGTCTGTTGGCAAAAGAAATCTGATGGCTCTTTTCTTGTTAAGCTGATTGATTTTGGCTCATGTCAGACAGATGCCGATGATAATAATCTATCTGGGCTGACAGTTGAATATCTTCCTCCAGATTTTAACCGTGCAATCAGTGCTAGCAGATGTCAAGCCATGGTAAAACTTTACGTGTTATTATCCTGTACTTCAGGGGTTATTTATTTTTATTTTCTGGGGGGATGCCGATGGACCATCCTTCCCCAAATGAAGCATTGGTGCTGTACAGATGTACAGATCGCAGCCTAAGTAACACTGCTCTACAGTGACAGTGCAAATATTAATGTATTTAAATTGTGTACTATTTTAGACTTGCTGTACCCTACAAAATATTTACACATGAGTGGGATTCCTATGCCAGTAACCACCATCCCAAGCATAATTCTTTACCATTCAGCCATTAATTCACACGACAATAAGCTTAAGTGTAAAAAATGTTAGTAAAATGGTCTTACTTTGTAATTAAAAATTAAAGCAGTATTTAATTTATAAATAAAATAGTATGATATTGATAACTGAGAATTTAATTTGTATCAAATTAAGATGAAGGCAAGAAGCCATGATTAACATTTTAAACAGGAAACATTATACATGTATTTGATTCTTACTTTTGATTTACTGCAGACAGATTGGTGGAGTTGAGCCAAAACATATTTATTTCGATTTTTTACCCCCCCCCCCCCCCCCCCCGCTTTCTGTTAACTGTGGCTTTTTGATTGGTCAATTCTGATGTTGGTAATAGTTAATTGCTTATTCACTTCGGAACAAAGGTACTTATACTTGCACCTTGGGTATTTTGTACTCAGTCTTACTTGCAATTTTAGAAATTGTACTCATACTTGCACTCATTCTTGTACTTGCATGGTCAGTTCTTGGAACATTTCTGGTGATACTGGTTCAACCTTGTGTATTTTTTAGACACTCTAGGAATTATATCCACATGGACCATTTCATTTTTGCATTTTAAGATGATCAACATGCATCTTTTTACAACCATTTTCAGGAACCAGTGCAGAAGATAAGATCTCTAACTGCAGCAGATGATGTCTGGGCTGGAGGCTTAATTATTCTTTTCATTTACAAAGGAAAACATCCAATGCTTGAGTACCTTAATCTCGGGGAAATAAAAAGAGAAGAAAGAATGCATAAGGTAAGTTGTAAAATACTTTTCACTAGATTAGAACTGTGGTTCATTGCTGTAATTGGTTTTGTAATATATCTTAATTTTTGCTACATGTGTTTGTACATGCTTAGCTAATAATGACAGTAAAGATTTTTTATTCTCTGCCAAATATGGCCAATTTGGAAAGAAAAATTATAAGCGCTCCAATGCTTTCATATTTACGTATTTGTCAATATATATTTTTAATTTAAGTTCAACTTATGTAGCGTGTTTTTACCTCTATAGGTACTTGTTTGTAAATGTTCCAATCATATAGTTAACCTTTATCTCAATTCACATTTGTTATTCTTAAAAGTTCCAATCATATAGTTAACCTTTATCTCAATTCACATTTGTTATTCATAAAAGTTCAAATCATGTAGTTAACTGATATCTCAATGCACATTTGTCTGTCTTGAAAATACTAAAATGTATTTTTTTAATGAAGGTCAAATTATGCAGTGAATTCCTCTCGATTTATACACCACAAATAAAAAAATTTTTTTTTTTACTTTCTTATTATTAAGATTGGCCAGCTGTCTGACCCGTTAGGTGAATATTTTACAACTGGCTATTCCACCATAGATTTCCTTTTGAGCAATGTTCTGGTTGTTGACTCCTACAAAAGGTGGACAGCTTCTGATATTCTGGAATATTTAAGAGGTATATACATGTATTCCATTTTTTTATTTCATTTTTCTCATCATTTTACAACTTAAAGATGCATTGCAGTCTTCAATGAAATTTTATCAGTCCTTTTTTTTGTTTCTGTGAACTTTTCTTATTTTTGTATCGGTCTTTTGATGAAATTTATTTTGTTTGTTTTTGATGCTTGTCCATTGATAGAAGAAAAAATCAAGATAAAAGTTGTATCTCCATTAATTTTAATTCATTATATTTGTATGATTTTAATTAGATAAACTGCCAAAGTTTGCAAGCTGGGAGATTGAAAAAACTTATGTTGAATCAGAATCAGTACAGGTAAATTTTCGGTCAAGAATAATTTATATGCTTCTCATCCACATATCATTTTTTTTTCAAAGTCTATTGACAATGCTAGCTACTGATGCTTTTAATAATTTACTCTTATAAAACATCCACACTTGTGGAAACATTTTACTATAATATTTTTGTTTATATAAATATACCACACTAGTAACTATGGACAGTTCTAAGTTCTTACGTGGATTTTATTCTGAAACTACTTCAGTATATGAAGCATCAAACAATAGCACTGTAAAAGCTACTTTTTACCAAGGGAGCGAACCTCAAAAATTGTGATGGATTGTAGTTAAATGATTTTATTGTATGTATTTTGAACATCACAGGTTTATTTCATAGACCGAGAATAACTATTATAGCCACACACATATACCCACAATAAAACATAGTCTCATTATTATATATTAGGATTTTACGTAAAGAAATTAAATGAAAACTTTATTTTCAAATTAAAAAGAGACCATGTGGCCTGTTTAATCACTGTTGGGAAACTGCGTGCAAATTATGGGCTCCTGTCAACCAGCACCCTGACAAGTGTTTAATCATGGGAACCCCCCCCCCTTCTCCCCCCTTCCCCTGCCACCACCAACACCAGACATTATCCCAGAAACATATTGTACATGTATTCAGCGACCTCATAAAAAAAAAATTGCTTCAACATGACATTAAGATTTTTATTTTTTAAAGTTTAATAACAATCCTTAATACCTACGGATGAAAATTTTTACAAAAGCTGATGACAGTCAGTGAATTTCCCTTGTCCCTTTACCAACCCAGTAATCATCATTGAGATTGGGGGGGGGGGGGGGGGGCACTTTTTACATCCACAAAGCTATTTAGGCACCACACTTTTTTTTTTTCTATTAACAGAGTAAGGAATTGTCTGAGCATTATCTTTATGTCTGCTCAACTTGTGCTGCTACTTTCTCTCTTTCCATAGAGTCAAGAATCTTCAGTGGATGTTAATATTAAGAGGGATAAAGGTCAACGCAAGCCAATAATTCCCAATGATGAGAATCCTGTGACTGAACTTTGTGAGCAAAACATGGGAGTCAATTTGAAATGTGAGTCGTTAGAGATTGATTTCGATGGCTTAAACAACTCAAATTATTGAATATTTTTAGTGATTGGTTAAAATTTACCTGTGAGTTACAATGCCAGAGTGTGCTTAACTGACATCCTGGGGTGCAAGTCCTGACAGAAGTACGGTGCGCGAGCCACTCAATTGGTTTAACCCCTTAATTTTGCCATCTACCCTGTCACTACCAGTGTTCTTAAAGGCTCTTAAATTTGTTCTTACTCTGATTTTAATATAAACGTGATTTTTAAATTATTTAGTACATGTACATCCTTAATATAAGATGGTCAGATACAAAACATGTCAGGCCCAATTAGGTATGATTTTTAAAAAAAAATGTGTTAGATAAAATAAATTGGCTTGCAACACTTCCATGTTTATAAAACAAAAATGAATTTATTCAGGTCAACACTAAGTTTCAATTTTTCATAAATTCTACATTTAAACCTTTCTTTTTTCCTCATCCAAAGATCTACAACCGAATTCTTCAGCGGCACAGAAGCTCTACAACCCCCAACTGGGAGCCATTACACCAGAATTAATGGATCACAACCGACACATGTACTTGAAAGAGTACTTTCCGTCTCATCAGAAATATCATCAGTCAGGGCCAGACACCATGCTAGAACAGAAAAGTCCTGCCCTTGTAGGAACTCCAAGAACCCAACAAGAAGGATATATACTTGACGCTCCTAACCAAACAGTTGTTGGTGAATGTGTGATGTCTGAAGATGAACTTTCCTTTAATTCACCCATTGACAAAAAATTAAAAAGTAGAAATGACACTCCTAATCCAGACTTCGGTGATTACTGTATGGTGTCAGAAGAGGAACTTTCCTCTAGTTTGATCATAGACATACAATTACCTCGTTTCAGTATTCTTTTGAATGATTATAATTTTTAAGCAGATAGTCAAATGACCATCTTTTTTGTGTGTTACATTTGCTTGAATCTTTTTTGTGTGTTACATTTGCTTGAATCTTTTTTGTGTGTTACATTTGCTTGAACAATTTGTGTGTTACATTTGCTTGAATCTTTTTGTGAGTTACATTTGCTTGAATCTTTTTTGTGTGTTACATTTGCTTGAATCTTTTTTGTGTGTTACATTTGCTTGAATCTTTTTTGTGTGTTACATTTGCTTGAACAATTTGTTTTACATTTGCTTATATCTTTTTTGTGTGTTACATTTGCTTGAACAATTTGTGTGTGTGTTAGTTACATTTGCTGTTATTTGACTAGTATATTTATTTTTTATTCTGACATAATATGTATTTACTAGCAGAAAATTAATTTTTGAAAGGTATTTAACAGATATGCTGAGTGTGGTTGTTTTTGATCTTTGAAAAAGTATCAAAATTATACACTTCTATATATACATTTATATGTAGAGAGACAAATAAATTATTATTTAATGTATATATGTATATAATATAAAATGTTTAATTTTGTAAATATAAATGTGTGTTTTTCTATATGGATACTTAATTATGATATAAAAATGTATATAACATGTAATTATACCATTTAAATGGCCAAATGTATATACATGTAATTATATATCTTGAATGGCCAAATCTGTTGATCATGTATGTGCCTACATATAAAACATTATAATTTTTCTTTAAATACATCTGTATTTAAATATATTTTCTACTTTTTGTTGAACATTGAGAACGTGTGGCAATGACTGTCGGGATCTGTTGCTAAGAACTCATTGACAAACTTTAGACATCTCCAGAATCTGTCAGTTAAAATTTCTATAAAATTTCATTAGTTGTCATAACAAGGTGCAATAGTTAAGTTCTATCAAGTCTTCCCCCACCAACCTTCCTACCAACAAAAATTAATGATGAGTATACATTTAACAAATTTAGGACAATATCAGTTTGGTCAATTAAAATGATTTATTCACTCTAAGACATTTACATTAAATAAAATAAACAAACATAGGAAGTCGATTCAATTTTATAAAAATGAAAGCAAATGTGCATGATTCTGCTGCTAGTTTCATATTAACAATAAATAAAATAAAAAAAAGTTATTTGCAATTCAGAAAATGTAGCAGTCTATGAACCATCTAAAAGTGTTCATCCGCAGTACTTATAAAAAAAAACTAGTTTTTTTTTTTCATTCAAGTTTACACGAGCAGTTAAGCTCATGGATCATCATGACATCCACCCTACAATGAACTCTTATTCCATTACTTTTTGCTGAACATATAACCAGTTTTATAGTGAACTTTCTGAAATAGGCCCAAAAGTGTCCCTCAAAGGATGAGGTGTCAAGCCAGTATTACGAGTTTGTGCAGTGCTACATCCTCATCACAGCCAAGATTCAAAATGATTGCTCGACCTTATATTAAACTAATATGATTACCCTTCCTCTCCATCCCCAAACCCCAGTTACCCAACTGGATAGCAATTTGTTCAACTTCTCTGCAACAAGGTTTTAAAAAAATCTCTGCATAAAAATGTTGATTAAATTTTAGGTGTCTATGTAATGATGCACTATAGCAGGCGCCCTATGCAAAGTCATGACAATAAAAATAAAACCAATTCAGAATTTTTTTTCTGAGGTAATTGCAATAGAATACAGAGAAAGTAAAACTGTTAGGTTCTGCTAAAAAAAAGATGTACACATTTCATTATACTATCTCTAAACATTTTAAAATGACAAATAATTTACATAATGATAAGAAGAAAACAAAAAACTACTATTGACTAATGCAATACAAATGTTCACCACTCTTGTGTAGAACTGGTCCATTATTTGTTTTTTAAAAAATTGTTTAAACTGGCGGATGGCCAAGTGTTTTAGAGCACTTGCTGTCAATCTTTAAGGGAGATAACCAAGAAAATTTCCTCAGGTGTGGTGAAATTTGGTTTAATCCAAGTCCACCCAGCTTTAAATGGGTATCTGACATTAGTTATGGAAGTAAAGGTGACTGGGCATTGTGCTAACCACACAACTCCACAAAAACAGATGAATTCTGGACTTCATCTGCCCCAGTGCCCTATGAATTTAAGGGAACTATATTTTTAAACTGAAATTTATAGATAAAATGGAAATACGGTATGTCTAAAGCAAATCGCAAAGTTTTTTTTAACTAAACAGATGACTACAGCGAGTAGGAAAATAACATAAAGACAAGCATTTTAAATTTATTTAATTATTTCTGAAACCTTAAAAAAAATATATACACTGGTCAATAGATTTCACAATTAGGAAAAAAATCTTTGAAAATGATAAACAATGTTTCTAATAGAAAAAAATCATCATAAGATTTTGTAACCGAAAAAGTAGTTATACAATGACATTAACTCCATCTAGTAATTAAATTATTCAGCAATATACCACCAGTGGTTACAATGCCTGTTGTAAATATTATTCCGACAGATCACTTGTCAGTCAAGATGAAATTACCGGTGTCAATAATGAAACTCCAGGGGTGTTTCATAGTTCTGCTAGATTTGCCTTGGGTAGGATGTCTTTGTGTGTAGACAGCTGCTGTAGTATCAGGGCAGTTTTTGCAAGTTTCGCTCTAACAGAACTCCAGGGAGACTGGCTCAGGTCATTTTGCCCAATCGTCTGGGAGACGTGTAATCTTTCCTGGCAGTTGTTGAAACATGTGACAAGAGCCTCCTTGCACATGGCTGCCAGTGTGTCTACACTGATGAGCTCTTCTCTGTTATACATTACACCCTCCAAACACTGAAGTGCTCTCTGAAACAGTGAAACAAAAAAAAAGAGTTTGAGTTATAGTAAATAAAGTTTCTTTGGTCTTAAAGTTTCTTTAGCCTTAAGGTTCGTCGGGGCAGATAAAGTGTAGAATTCATTTTGTTTCTTAACCACTACTTAATAAGGGATTATATGGTTAGCACTGCACCCAGCCGCCTGTAATCTTAGCACCCCCCCCTTTACTTCCCTAACTTAAGTCATGTTACCCATTTGAAACTGGGTGGACTTAAGGGACTTTTAACCAGGACCTGGAAAAATTACTTTGGTTTTCATAGAGGATCAAACCTGGGACTTTGGTTGACAATTGAGTGCTCTACACTGCTCGGCCACCCATCCCTCAGAGTTATAGTACTACTATGAAACATCTGCAAACAACTAAAGAATAAGAAGTGTGTGGTGAATATACGTGGGTGGGTGTGTGTGCTCTTACATAACCGGATTTTTCCATTCATAAACTTTATAATTTTCTCCTTTCCTTGTGAGTAACACAAAATACATTGTACTCAGCCATAGCTTGTCTGTATAAGAACTTTTCATCAATCACTTAATAAATTCTCATTTTGTTATTACTTTAAAAAATGTATAGATAAAGATGTTACTATCTATTTGTTACAAGTATAAAGACTATTGATAATGGACAAAGACAGGAAACATCACAGAAGCCAATTGAACTAATTTAAAGTACAAGCAGAAGATATGTATAATTAAGTGATTAATGGAGACTTAAGGGGTGGTTTAAGAAGTAGTCAGTCACTGACCTATCTAAATACTAACAGAGATCATATCGAATTCGTGTAATAATGAAATTATATCTGTAAATCTTGCATAATCACTATCACAATCATTAACACAATCACTATTTTGGACACAAGGATTTACTTACTAACACTACACCAGCATCCTGAGATGCCAGTTTGGACACAAGGATTTCTACCACAGCGTCACAACTCAGTGAGCTGCACTTGGCCAGGAATGATTTGACATCAGAAGGGGACAAATAGATGCTGTCGGCACCAGTTGATCCCTGTTTTAAAACTCTGGTCACAAAGTCTGTCTCTTCTTGCCAATCTGCTTCAGGCTGAAGTCTTCATAAAAGAAAGTTTAAAAAACAACTACTTAAACAACAATTGTTATTTCGTTTCAAAAGTCAGGAAATAATATGAAATATATAGCATTCTTAGATGCTATAATGGTATGATATTAATTTTAGGAATTTGCATTTTATTAACAGTAACTCTGGCAGTGATAATTCAAATATTTGCTCAACTTAAAAGATGAAACTTACCATAAAAACAAAATTAGAAAATAATTTCTAAGAAATTATATTTTCAGAGACATTAATAATCATTCTATCTAAAACCGTATCAATGAAGTGGTTGTAACGGTGCCACATTATTCCTTAAACATTATCAGCAGTTTGGTTATAAATTGTCATATTTATTCTAAAACTGTATTGGCTACATGGTTATAAATTGCCAGACTTTTTCTAAAACTGTATCAATGATGCAGTTTAAAAATACCACATTTTTATTTAAAAAGTATCAGTAGTTCAGTTTAAAAATACCACATTTTTATTTAAAAAGTATCAGTAATGCAGTTTAAAAATACCACATTTTTATTTAAAAAGTATCAGTGATGCAGTTTACAAATACCACATTTTTATTTAAAAAGTATCAGTGATGCAGTTTAAAAATACCACATTTTTATTTAAAAAGTATCAGTGATGCAGTTTAAAAATACCACATTTTTATTTAAAAAGTATCAGTGATGCAGTTTAAAAATACCACATTTTTATTTAAAAAGTATCAGTGATGCAGTTTAAAAATACCACATTTTTATTTAAAAAGTATCAGTGATCAGGGCCCCCATGAGGGGGAGGAAAGCCAAACACTTGTCATGGGCCCATCACTTTTAAATTAATTTTTTTTTAATGAACTAAAGCAGTCTTGCTCAAATAGCTGAAATATGGAATGAATACACATTACAATTAAAAGACTGAAAAAAATACATTTCTAATTCCAAATATATTTTATTCAATCTAATTATGTCTCATTCTGCAAAGTTATAATCTCTTTCTTAAGTAGGTTTATATCTCAATCATTTTTTTGTTTGTAGAAATCAAGGGGAAGTGTTGGAAAAAAAAAAGGGGGGGGGGGGAGGATCTGGATTAAATATTGTTTAAACTATTGGATAAAGCAAGTTAATTGTTCTCTTTCATCATCCAATGGAGACACTGTACCGTGGGTGTGCCAGACAGTTTGGTTAATCATTTGTTGCACACCTGGCCAAATTTTCCTTTAAATTTTTAGGGGGGAGGGTTCATATCAAATAGATATTTTTTTTAACTATAAGAAAGTTAGCACTTCATCCCTAGGCTGATAGCCAGACAGTAATAGACAGAGTTAAACTATCTAATGAAAGGTGGCAAAATTTGTGTTGCATATTCGCCATTAATTTGCAACACATTAGACAGTAAATATTACATAGGATCTGCATTAAAAGATATATGTTATGTATTCTAAAAACGTAGTTCGTTCTTTAAAACTTTCACGGATACAGTTTTAGAAAAAAATAAGACAATTTTAAAACAGTATTGCCAAAACAGATTTAGCACTGACCTTAGTAATTTATCTTGAATAATTACAATAAGATTTGTCTACTCTCCATCAAATTAATCTTGTGTAATGAGAAATATGATACATTTGATGGACAACAAACGAACCATAATTTACTTATACAGCTGACGTACCTGATGGTTGGATCAAACAAACTGTCTGTTTCCATACTTGGCTGATGAGAATTGCTGTCAGCGCCTCTACCATTCTCATCATTGTCGCTGTCATCTTCATCACCCCAACCACCACCAGCTTTGCCAGGTTGGTGTTTTTTTACTGTAATGTATGTACACATTATTTATCAGTCTTCGTTTTTAAAGCAAAGCAAATTTTGATGAAATTAATTGCTATTGGATTCTAAAACAATATTTGTCCAGAAATTTTCTAAATTTTATCTTTAAGAGCCCATGTCAATTTATTCTAATGGAAAGAAGCTTCATTTTTTTCTCAATACACTTCATGCAAGTTTCTTTATATTTCTTTGAAGGAATGTGAAAAAGCTGATTATAATCAAAATAGTCTTCTTAATAATATACTAAGTTTTGCTTTAAAAAAATTTCCTGCTGAAAAACAGCAAAAGATAAAGTCAGGGAACAAAATTTATTAGACCTGTGTATTTGCATTGATCTTACCTGTCAAGTAGCTTTTGAAATTCAGTCACATCGGACATTAAAAAAAAAGGATCTATGAAAAGAGAAAACTTCATAGCTGACAAACAATATTTTTTGTAGCTAGGCCTTATGGGAACCTTCTGATCGCATATACCAATGCGTTAAAATGACCATCAACCTCAATGTCCATGTATCAAACCATCTGTCTCTAGTTACTGTAGCTTAACAAGCCATCTTGGCATTGGTCATCTATGCCTAGTTCCCATTTAAAAGCTGAGACATGGTTAAAAAAAAAAAATCCTATTCCTCGAGACATGATTTGAATCCAATACATCTGAGTATTATTGTAAACACAGCATTGCTGCCCCACTATAGAAGAATTATATGGGTTGAAGAAATATACAGAATCTGCCATTTTTAGAATGCATCTAATTTTAATAAAAATTTAATACATTCTTTAGGGTAATCAATTCAACTATAGTATGTAATCTGATTACTGATAAGTCAGAGAAAATGTTACTAAACAAGCTACCTCGTTTAACTTGCAGGATAAATAAAATTTAAAAAAAATTAATAGTAGCTCTCAAAGTGTAGGTCACGAGATTATTTAAGTAGATTGTGGCCAACAATTTTAATAATTGCAAAAACAAGAATACATCCTAATAATGTTATCTTTTCTTTAATCTATTCTTTTTTTATTTTTTACATGTGGGATGCATAAAATGAACAGGCTTTTTTGTGGGTCGCAAATCAGCAAAATTTGAGAGCACCTGATCTAGAAACTGAAATGTCCATAGAACTAGGTTATGCTGAAGAAACATGCAAACTCTAATTCACATGACCCTAATTAAAAAATATGGTTCAGAAGTATACAGGACAGACGGGTTTATCAGAAATGAAATGAGCCCTGGAATAAAAACTTGACTCACCAGTTCTGGAAAGAATCTGAGGCCCACCAGGCTTCAAAGATTCCTGTGGAGAAAATGGTGATGTTTGCTCCACATGACCGCTGACCACTGGTGGCTTGTAATTGCTAGCTGAGCTGCCGAGGTCCAACTTTGCCAGAAGAGCTGCCTGTCTGTCAGCAGCAGTCTCTGTAATCTTAGCACCAATTTTTTCAATCCCGTCAAGAATAAAGTCTTCTATTCCTCCTAGAATTAAGATGACATAATGTAAAAAAAAAGCATAAACTAATATTTGTAATAATAAAATCACAAATCAAATTTACACTGTATACTGAACACCATCAGCAAATGTTTAATCTTCATACTCACATTATTATTAAAATTCACATGTATGAATTGTTTTAAGCCAGACCCGAGACTTGGGTTAGACTAGTACGGCTTAAGACTCTTCTTGAACAAGTAAATATAAATATATGAAGCATTGAAGGTTGTGATAGTGACACAACCCCTTATTATGCCATGGCTACAGAAACATTTTATCTTAAGGGAACTTTACTAAATGAACATTTAGAGCTGTAGCAGCCTAACCCAAGATGTGGGTTTGGCTAGTCTGGCTTAAAATGCCTCACATACAAGTTTTATCCCATTCCAGAAAAGCATACAGTGATGAATTTCATAACTTGATCATGTTTTAAAATACCATAAATTTAAATATCAATTTCACCATAACCTACTTGTTTGATTAATTGGAGTGTTCCCAAAGCCTTGCATTGATCCTTTGCTTTGTACTGGTCCAAGTCCTCCTATTAAAAAACAAGATTTATAGACTAGAAAAAATCCTATTAATAAAAAAAAAATGATTTCAATGTTTCTTTGAATGGTAGTTCATTTTATTCTTAATGCAAGAGCTTTGATAAAAGTTGTTTTTTTTTTAACAGTCATCATAAGGAAATTTTTAAGAGGCAATGTACTTCTCAAAACTCTCAACTATTTGGGCTACTAAAGATTACTCTAAAAAAAAAAATGAGTACAATTATTTTGTACCATATTTAAAGGTTGCTGGTCTTTCTGGGGCTGATGGATGGTCAGGGGATTTAACTCCCACAGAATCATTGTTGTACAAAATTTCACACAGCTCCTAGAGATAAAAATGCTTTATGACACAATAAGATGACAACATTTTTATATAAACGAAGCTAGGAAAAAAAACTAATCATTAAGTAAAACAAAAAAAAAAAAAAAGACCTAAAACAGAATATTTTGTATAACACTTTAATTATTTTGAAATAAAAGGGTTTTGCTGGTCTTGCAAAATATGACAACTACCGAAACAACCAACAAAGATGAGTTTTAACCAAAAAAAGCATTTCCTTTATCACACCAACCTTTGATATTTTGCGCACTGAAAGATAAGGTGCGTTTCCATGCATCGGATGAGGAAGACCACCAAATTCTAAGAGACAAAACAATATGGAAAGATAAATCTTTTTCTAATCTAAGACAGAAATCGCAATTTTATCTAAAATCACTTTACTAGTAGCAGTCAATACGTTTTGATGCGTGTCAAAATAAACTATGAACTGTTAAATAAAAAATTATTTATCTGAATTCTACATAATTCAGTCATGTTAGTAACTAACTCTATATTAGTGTCTGCATAAAGTGTGAGCTAAGAAAAATAATAATTTAGAAATACTCACTTTGATATTGTTTATTTTTAACCCATTTAATCATGTTATTAAGTAACTCTTTTAAGCATATACATACAGCTTCAGAGAAAAAATAAAAAAAGTGTGAAAATAGTTACTTGTACATTCTTTTATGACATCAGAATACTTGCGAATGGCAGTAAGAAATTCCTTGCTGCCGTTTTCTGTTAGATGTTTAATCAACTTTAAAGCCTGCAATAAATTCAAACTTTGTTTGATGAGTACATTTAAATAAAATATCTCAGTGAGTTATTGTAAATTAGCCAAGATATGTCAATCAAATCTGATAGCTGATAACTTTGGTAAATTAATATCATCTGAAATATGCCTAAATATTACATAAGTAAACTCCTTACCTTTACCTTGACATTACATGACTTCTGTCGAAGACGATCAGTTAAAAATTCAGCCAAACTTTCACTGAACCCAGCAGACTCAAAGCTTATTTCTGAAAATTAATTAATCCGAAGTTATTTTCTCATGTGGTAGAAAAAATAACTGTCAATTTAAAAGTCTTGCATTCAACTCTAGTGAGTGCTAGAATTTTTTTATGGATCTAGAGGAGATCCCAGAGCCCACCGACTTCTAACAGAGCACATGGCATTAGTAGGAGGGGGAAATGTCACCTTGATTCCTCAGGGTTTTAAGTTATTATTTTTTTTCCCCCATTCTTTTTGCAAAATATATGTATTTTTTGGCAGGAAAAGGAGATCCTATTTCTTGAAATTAATTTCACCATTATATGATTAAGTAAACATTTCACCATTATATGATTAAGTAAACATTTCACCATTATATGATTAAGTAAACATTTCACCATTATATGATTAAGTAAACATTTCACCATTATGTGATTAAGTAAACATTTTAATGGAAAATGAACCTGACCTAAAATTTAAAATACAAGGGAACTTTTTAAATATTTTAAGTATTTTTTAAAACATATGTTAAATATTTTTACATATAGTTTAAGTGCTCATTAGATCACAATATTTTAATAACAACGATGCTTTGTTTTATTTCATTAGTGAAACAAACATAAAAACCTTTTATTTCTTTCAACATGTATCCAGGTGTTGGGTTCTCATCATCTGATGTAGCTTTCAGAATTATACCGATCTGAAATATTAAAAATAATAACAAATTGGCTTTACACTGGTTTATAGTACTACTTTGAAACGTCAGCAAACAATTAAAGAATAAGTATGTAGTGTCTATCAATGTGGGTGTGCTCAAACATAACCTGATTATAAAAAGTAATTTCCATTCACATCTTTATAATTTTCTCATTTCCTTACGAGTAGAAGTAAATACATTTCACTCAAACATAATGTGTCCGTACAAGAACTTTTCATTCATCACTTTATGAAATTCTCATTTCTTTATTAGTTTAAAAAATGTATTGATACAGATGTTAGTTAAATAGTAGTTAAAACTCTCTCTTGAGTATCTTGGACCATATGATAATTGGTTCATGAACTATGATTATGAAAAAGTTTTGTTGTTTAAGAATTAAGAAGTTATTTTAAAAAAAGCTAGTGTGAATAAATATGTAAAAAAATAAAATGAAGCAAATTTTAAAGAAGGTGAAAAACTTTTCTTGATATGTATCTCAGGCAAATCTCAGATGACAGTATAATGATGACTCAACAAGTTTATCATGCATGCATGGTTGAACAAAGGTTTGAATGGTCAATTATTAGTGTTGTGCTGAAGATTTTAAAGAATAATGGTAGAACTTTCATGGAGGCCTAATTACATGAACATTGATGTGAAATGGTGCTGGTGTTATTCCTTGTTTTGGAATGGTTGCTTATGTAGTGTGACTTATATTTTAAATACCCATTAAAGAAGAAAAAAACCATTTGAACATTCGATACACTATAATATATATTATATAAATATCAAACATTAATGTCAATATATTTGCACTATTTTTATATGACCTACAAAAGCTTATTAAAAGTTATTTCAATATCATATGTGACATAATTGCTTTATCAAAATATATGATTTAGTTGATGGACGAATTAAAGTATGATTTAAGTTATAAAATATAGATTATAGGGCAGGCCTATATTATATACCCAATGAACAATTAATAATCTAAAATAGATAATATTGATGTGAAATCATTAATACTACGCACTGTCTCCGGATACGTCTAAGCGTACTACGTATTTTTTTTTTTCGGGATACGTCTAGCAAACTTTGATGACGTCAGTAAACAGAATGAACTCTTTCGCGGGAAATTGCATAACCGAGCAATTTTTTCTGATTATACATTAAAATTGTAGCTATGTTTCTGTGGCGCGCTGGCAGAGTAGGTTAATCGCTTGGCCATGACCCATTTTGGCTAACTATATGCGGGCTCGATTCCTCTCAGAGACATATTTTTTTTTTTTTCAGATTTCTTTTTTCAGGATTAGGGTTAGGGATAGGGTGTGGAGCAATATCTATTGATGGTCCCCGAAAAAAAAATATATCTCAGATTATTAACAGTAAATGACGTCATCAACGTCTGCAGTAAATAAGAGTTCTCATTCATTCTGTCTACTGATGTCATCAAAGTTTGCTAGACGTATCCCGAAAAAAAAAATACGTAGTACGCTTAGACGTATCCGGAGACAGTGCATTAATACTATGACATGCTATGATTTGGGAATGTTTATTGCGGTAAAGTATCAATAATATTATCAAATATTTTCTGCCTCTAAAATATGATATTATTAGGCCTACTGACTATTATTATTAATAAATTATTAAAATTAAGGTAATCTCTTATTTTATTATATAATAATTTTAAATAATATACAATTTAAAATATATATTTATGCGTGTTACTTAAAATGACCATGAAAAGATTTGGGGCTTTGAAATATTTTTTTTTATTTATGAACAAATATATATATGTTTCGTTATATAATAACACAGCTAACAGACTTAATATAAACTTGACAGCAAGTTCAGCCACCATACTAGGTACTTTGATAAAAAATTCAAAATGTATATAACATGTCAAATCATACATAGATCAATAGAGCTCTAAAAATGCTTTAAAATGATACCTTGTTTAAGTATGTATGTCTTTTGGTTATTGAGATATTCAATTTCTTGTGCCGAAAAACAGGCCTTTTTTTACTATAGAAAAAGTCAAGAAAATTGTGGCCCGAATTTTGAGATTGGGCTACTAAAACTGACATAACTTTTGAACCATTTAAGCTAGCAGGCTCAAATTTTCACCACTGATAAATGATCCTATTTACTTATAAAATAAGGTCAATTAAACATATTTAAGTGATATTAGTCTATGCACTTAAAGAAAAACAAATACAAGTGCTATACAATTTTAGAAATGAAAAATACTGGAAAGCAGCAAAAACTAAATAAAAATGGTACAAGCCTACAATTTTCACCAAACATAAGTGGCTGCATGCATTTCATTTTGCAATGAAAAACAACTAAAATCATATTGGTTTAAAAATGACTAGCAAAAAAAATCATTATTATAAGGCAATATGATGAATAACTCAAAAAAAATTGCGGCCTGGGTTTTGAGATTGGGCTACTAAAACTGACACAACTTTTGAACCATTTAAGCTAGCAAGCTCAAATTTTCACCACTGATAAAGCATCCTATTGACTTTTAAAATAAGGTCAATTAAACATATTTAAGTGATATTAGTCTAGGCACTTAAAAAAAAACAAATACAAGTGCTATACAATTTTAGAAATGAAAAATACTTGAAAGCAGCAAAAACTAAGTAAAAATGATACAAGCCTACAATTTTCACCAAACATAAGTGGCTGCATGCATTTCATTTTGCAATGAAAATCAACTAAAATCATATTGGTTTAAAAATGAATAACAAAAAAATCATTACTACAAGGCGAAAGGATAAAAATACTAAATTTACAAAGAAACATAGATTAAAAAATTCCAAGATGCATGCTTCAGTGCAAAAATAATTGTGCATATTTCATTGTTGAATGACAAAGCAAATTTTAAGAAATAATTAAGATTACTGCATGCAATTATACAAACAATAAATAGTCAATTTAAATTATGTATGTCATATTAAAAAAAGTTTTAACACTTGACAAAACTGAAATTTTTTGCCAAATAAAATCATGGATTTAAATAAAATGTATTTCATTCTTAAATGAAAAACCACTTCACACATGTGATAAGAAAAGATATGTGAAAGAGCCAAATTTACAAAGCAATAAAAGAGAATAAGTCACCAGTGAAAATTTTTATATCATACGTTTCCCAGCAATTCATAAAAAAATTACATTGATACAGGTGTTTTTACAGCCTATGACTAAATCATTATTTAATGATAAAAGGAAATGATTAGAAAAAGATGCAAGGGCATTACATAGAATTAATTCAAGTTAAAAAAAAATTAAATCATTCAGAACAGCATCTGTTAAAATACTTTCTAAAGTTAGTTTTACATCTTCGGCATCCTCTTCATTTTCATGCATTTTCCAGTAAGCTATCCTGATTTTTTTCCCTGGAGATGCTGACTTCATGATAATCTTTCCTTGAAAAAGGGTATCTTGTCCATCCACATTCCAGATGTGCTGAAAGCGAGCGCCTTCAATTTTGTTAGGATTTGAATCCAAGAGATCTTTTACTTTATTTTTTTGATAGGCACTTAAAGCTAGAAAGATTTTCTGCTCCATCAAATTAGGGACATTTTGTTCGAGCAGAAACTTTATCTCCTTGCCTACTCTTGATCTGTGTACCATGTCTCTCTTCTGCCCTTTTTCTTTTAATCTGTCACAGATGGCCGCTTCCATTTGACCTTTTCTCTCTTTACTGATTGTCCTTATTGTAGCACCTCTTTGGATCGAAAATTTAACAATGGCATCCTGCTCATCTGTGGGCTTTGTGCTTAGCCATTCTAATGTTTTATTCACTTGAAATTTTGCCTTTCCATCCAGAAAAGAAATGCTGGCATTAGGGGCTCTTCGTGCTAGAGAGTCTATTATCCCCAATGTACGTTCAGCCCAAATGTTGTGGGCAGGAGCACTGGCTGCTTTGACCTTCAGTTCCTCTGTTGGATCTGCAAGATCGCCAAATAAATAGCGAGACATTTGTCTATTTAAAACATTTGACGTGGCAGTGGCCACTAGATTTATTATTTCATTGAGTTGGACAAAATTTGTATTGTCGACTATTAACAATGCAGACAACGTGTCATCTAAAATAAGAGGCCGTCCAAATGCATCAAATGTGGTGCTGATTAAATATTCTGGCTCAGCAGCAATTCTTTCAATGAAACTTACAGCTGTCTTAATTTGTTGTGCCTTAAATTAAAAATAAATTAAATTTTGAAATAACTAGAATATCAGTTTAATAAATAAGTATATTAAGTCTTGTCTATTTAAAAAAATAGATTTACCATATCAAGATGATTTCTTTGACATTCAGATCCATATACAATGGCCATCCATGGCCCAGTCACCATTTTCCCCCAAAGTCCCAGCACCTGAAGTTGAGCCATCAAGATGTCATTCTTCAAGTCTTCCAGTATTGCACTTCTCAAAGTAGTTGTATTGTTGCAATACTTTTCTAGGTACTGAATGAGCAACTGCTTATGTCTGTACACCACTCCAGATGAGTGAAACAGTATATGAAGCCTATTGCCCACATACCTAGGAAAAGTACTACATGGAAGTCCATTTTTCTTTAAGAAGGACTTGAAACCTGATGGGTCACCCTTGGCTTTGTATCTGAAAATTTAAATATATTATACATTGAATAGCATATAAAAATATGTAGAATTTATACTTAATTTACGTTTGTTTGGCTAAATAGTAAAATACTTACCTCAACTTTGAAATGGAGTAAAGAAGATTTGCTGCTTTACAGTCTGAACCATATGTCTTACTTGTGACTGCGTTCGTTTTGGTCAATTCTTTCTGACTTCACTCGCTATTCCATCCAGTGGATGTAGATGACAGTGTAGCTCAAGCAGCTCAGTTTCAAGTACAACATTAAGTTGTGAAATAGCTGCATGATTAGCTGATGCTCTGTCAGTGAGGGTTGAAACAATTTTCCCACAGATTTGCCTTTTAACAGGGTCTTTATTGACAGAGTAAAAAACACTATATGTTTCAGCTAAGTCATCTAAAGTCTGCAAAATATGCTGAACGTAATCCTCTGCCTTACCTCCAGGTAGTTCTGCAATGCTAGCAGTCAAAATATTATTTTTTGTGCCAAAATGAATTTGGTTAATATGGCTACCTTTCAAAGAAGTAGCATCAAAAGCCAAAGTTGCACAGTCAGCCACAATCAAAGTATCAACAAGCTGAAGATCTGCAATAGCGCCCATTTCCCTGCTCATCTGAGCAATTGTTGATGCATTTGGCAGACTTTCAATTGTAACATTTGGACATAATGATGCACAAGCCGTTATAACCTTAGAAATAGAGTTTACTGGTACATTGCATTCAATGCAGCTGTAAATGATCAGCCGAATTTTAGAATGGAATTGCTTCTTGTTCTCTTTAGTAGACAAAACCTTCTTCAACTCTAATATTTCTTCGGTCAAAGACTCCATCTTTTTCTCCATGCTGTAGACAGTGTAGTCATGGCTCTCAATTTTGGTTTGTAGCGCTGCTGCATACATTTTACCGGTGGCAATTTCTTTTTTCAATTTAGTGTTTTCCTTAAGAAGGAACTGACACTTCAAGTGTGACTTCTTCAAAGATTTATGAAGACTTGAGAGCACTTCTTCCAGTTGTTTTGTTTTCAACTGATACCTTGAAATTCTGGAGGTTTTTCTTTTAATTAAATCATTTACCCTCTTGACTTGGTAAGTTTTTTTTATTCTTATCCTTTCTCTCATTTCAAATCTTCGTTCGAAGTTTAATTTTCTATTCACAGCCAACAGTTCACTGTTAGTCTGTCTTTTATATTTGCATGACTGGCAGTCTCTTTCAATCCTGGTTTTAACAGGAGAAATGAAGGGAGGATGCTTAGGCTGTAATGATGGTAATGTATGTTTCCTTTCAGGAAACTTGAATTCAGAATCAAAGAACTCCACAATGTTATTCCAATTGTTATGGATATTTCTTTTATAGAGCTTTACTTGTTCATTAATTCTAGATACTTTACTTTTACAGAAGTAATATGGCAATTACTTTCTGCCATTGTCACTACATGCTCAGCTGTTTTACTAACATTTTTTCCTAGTTGCAGGAAAATGTAGAAAATAAATCCATTTGTGAATTTGCTATCTTTATGAGACTCAAGAAGATTCTCCATGTCCTTTAAATTCTTCAACTTTAGAGTATTTGTATTTTCCATTTTCCTGAAAATAAAATAAAGAAGTTAATGTTTTAAAAAGTTTCTGAAATAAATGTTTAACCTGAGTAAAAATCACTACTGTTATAAGGCTCCAATGAATATTTAAAAAAATTAAATTATAGCATAATTTTATTGATATATTAGACTTATTACTTATAGTAGTTTGACATAACACACAATATATTTCTACCAGATACTACTGTGGATAAAAATATTAGTGTTTTTATATTCAGAACACATACTAGATTAAAAAAAACGTAACTTTGTTAAAGGATGGCAGTTAAAAAATATTGATTTTGAAGGATTACTATGTATGGATTTAATGTTAAGATTAGCGCTGCCCGCGGTTGCCGTTATCGATAATAGGTAACTTTTATCGGCAAATAAGCGACTCGTCAAGAACACGGTTTTTTAATTTTTTGAGCAGTCAATCAACATAAAAATGATTAAATAAGATATTTAGAATATATTAACAGTTGATCGATCAATAAAAACATTGGGTCGCGACCTAATTAAAAAATAAAAGCAAAATTTATCTTACCTTATTTTGAAATGTTGATTCCTCAAAACGAAGATGGCGTAGTTAACAAAAAAATTCACACAGATTAACTTAAGGATAAGTTCTTTTAAAATTATGGCAAAGTAAAAATAAAATAATGAGTAAATTAAAGCGTTTCAGAAAATCACAGTACCACTGGTTCTAACTGTTGCCAAACATGGCTTATGTAGCATACGGAGATTTTCAAGGCTATTTCCGGGTCGTTTGGGCACGGATATCATAGTACCTAACCATACTCGTCCTTACTTTGTTTACAAACGATAATCTCACTGAAGCTGAATTCATCACAGTAATGAAACCGTGTTGACTAAGATACGATGCAATTCCACAAGGCCAAATTTACTGAGATACAATTGAACAGCAGATGCTAAATGGTAATAAAATTGTAATAAAATGTTGACAATTTTTAGACACTCAGATAATCTCACAGATTGTTGTTTTTTTTTTTTCAAAATTTTGTCGTAGTTATCCTCCTTTGTAATATAATGACAATATTTTCAAATTATATAGGTCAGAATACATGTTTGGGACTAACTGCTAACAGTAGTAACAGACACTAATTATTCTTATGGTATTTCCTTTTACAAAACCATTAAAGAAAAATTACACAGTTGACTTAATTTCGCATCGTTCAGAAAATGTAAATTTATAACTAGGCTAAACCTAACTATTTATATGCACACTCAGTTACTCATAACTTCCAACCATAATGTCCATGGCTTAATGAAAATGATACTCCATAATATCCTATTAAAAGGACTAATAAAGTCAAAGTATAGTATAGACCATGACCATAGACTTGAATAGTCTTTTCAATAGATATACCCATAGAGTAGACTATACGGCATAGATAATTCTTTGCTTCCAAAGTGAGACCACCTCAGATTGACTGAGGAAGATCTTGAGTGTCTTGACACTGTGGATAAGTGTTACCATAATAACAATAACTTAGTTCCAATAGTGTTACTAATTTACAAATAACAATATATCAATATAGTTAAAAGTTATAATAAATTATATACATCAAACATGTATATGATTATGGGCTTAGTCTATAATTATATATATTTTCCCACGTAATAAGTATTTGAACTATGATAATTTATTTCTGACAACTGAAATCGTTTGCAATTAATTACCTCTTAAACAGCAGTAAACATTTCTTCTTTATGTAAAAAAAACATTTAAAAAAAAATACAACTAGTAATTTCTTCTTCCTTTGGCTCTACAGCCCATTTAGGTCCCTGGCCTGCCATACTACTTTACTCCACTTTTCCTGATACATTTTTTTCTTCTTCCACTCTCTCACTCCTATGGCTTTAAGGTCCTTCTCCACTTCTCTAACCATCTGCTTCTTGATCTGCCTTTAGGCCTTTTCTCATTGGGTGTTGCCTTAATCCTTGAATTTTTTATTGTCAACAGATTCTTAAGTAAAGTTGATAGAATGTTTGTTGATTGATGCTTCTCTATAAGTTTATGTGTATATTCTCAGTTATATCCTGTAATATATTTTATTTTTGTAGAAATTTTTTTTTTTTTAATGTACTCTTAAATTAATTTAAAAAAAAAGATTTAAAGTTTTAATATAGCACAAAAATGGCGGTGGCGGTAATAAGGTTTTTTTCAAAATTAAAGCTATAAATAATAATAATAAAAAATAACTATTTGGGGCATCAAAATAATAATATATTATTAATATTCTGTATTTATCAATATTTCATCATACACTTGCTGGCCTTTATAAATAAGTTAATTTCAAATGGTGATAAACAATACACAATCCTTGTTGTTTTTCTCACTTTACATATTTATTTGAGTGACTTATAAATGCTGTCTATAAATTTTGTTCCATACGTCATGCTTAAACTAAAATATTTCACATTTATTTTTTTTTTGGTTGTTTGCAGGTTTTTTTTTTAAAACATTTCTTTGTATTTCTAGAACTTTTTCATTGGATAAGATGCCACAGAGACGAAAACGTAAGCTTACTCAGAAAACAGATTGTTCATCTAAAAGACCAAAAGTGAGCTCAGAGAATAACAGGTTGTTGTTTCTTTGTGCTTTAAAGATTAATTTGAGTACAGGCGGCCCCTGACTTTTGCACATAATTGGTTCCTGAAAGTGCGTGCAAATTTTGAATGTACAAAAGTAGAGGGAAATATTAATTACATATACAGTACCTAACTAAATCACTTTCAAAATGGCGATCGTGACATTACAAAAACGATTGCTTTGGAAACAACAAGGGCGGAGAAAGACCAGGTATAGACCAGAAATTCCGTAGGCCGAGTATACAGAGACAGTCGGAAATTACTGAAAGTGCTTCACTAGCGCTTTTATGGACTATTTTAAAAACACATTTTAAAAATTTAATTTTTTAAAATGTTCGAAATAGCGAAAGTAGAATGTGTGAAAGTTGAGGGCCGCCTGTACATCTTTTATTAAGGGCCAAAAGGGCTACTGCCATCTAACTGTAGACTCTTGACTAAAGCCATTAACTTGGACTTCTCTGACCACTCTCACTCACATACTGCTAAATCATTTTATAGCAGATAGCTGAACCCAACGTGACTGGGCCCCAGACTTAGTGTTGCACCCCTCTTATTGCAGCCCATGGTAGTGAATAGTAAAAAGTAATTTATAGGTAATGTGATGCAGGACTTAACTTAGAGCCCAATGCACTAATTTAACTTAAACCCCAATGCACTAAATCATAAGTAAATGTTTACAGGACAAAACTAATAAATAAATTCTACAGTATCAAATTTTAAATTAACACAACAAAATCTTACATAAAGAATTTATAAATAAAACTGCACACAAAAAAATGCATGAGAAAATTGAACATTTTGAACAAGTCCTGTTTACATCAACAAAACTATACAGCTTGCAAAGGATAAAGTATCATTGGAGGTTTTTTGTGTATCAGTATATGTACTTTGTTCATGACTTGAAGATTCTGCATGGAGTCATTCAAACAGTGGTTATATTGTCAAAGCTCCTAGATTTATAAAATGTGACAAAGGAAAATTGAAAGCTATCAAGTCTAAATAGCTTTAAAAAAAATTATAAATGGCATACCTCAGTTCAAATTATAATTGTTCGAGATTCAAATGGAATATACCCATATAAACAGTCGATTGATGCATCCTCAGTCCTGAAAATTACTAACAGAAATAATTTTAGATTCCAAGGTTTTTGAGATTTGCAGTGTTTAGTTTGTTGGTATATCTCACATTTTTTAACAAATCTTCTCCATTACCTTTCTATATTTTTTACTTTCTGTTGGCTATTCGTCTTTCATTGGGCATCTTTTCGCCTCACTTAGTTACTTTTAGGATGAGAAACTTTAACCCACAAGTAAGCAGACCAAACAATTAGTTAACTGCTCTGTGTTTAATAAAAGTAAATTTCCCTTGGCCCTAAGCAAAGTTCCCATAGCCTTATATAAAATTCACTTAACTCTAAGCAAAGTTCCCATAGCCTTATATAAAATTCCCTTAGCCCTAAGCAAAGTTCCCATAGCCCTATATAAAATTCCCTTAGCCCTAAGCAAAGTTCCCATAGCCTTATATAAAATTCCCTCAGCCCTAAGCAAATTCCCATAGCCTTATATAAAATTCCCTTAGCCCTAAGCAAAGTTCCCATAGCTTTATATAAAATTCCCTTAGCCCTAAGCAAAGTTTCCATAGCCTTATATAAAATTCCCTCAGTCCTAAGTAAAGTTCCATCAGCCCTAAGTAAAGTTCCCTTAAGGTCCAAGAATCAGATGAAGTGTAGAATTCATCTGCTTCTCTAGCCACTGCATACAAAGAGATTGTGTGCCTAGCCATAACACCCAGCCACGTTTACTTCCCCCCTAATAAAAGTAACCCATTTAAATTGGGGTGGACATGGGGGACTTTAAATGAGCTTTTACCAGGTCCTGGACGAATTCCTTGGTTCTCACCTAGGATCCAACCTGGGTCTCACAGGTCGATAGTCAAGTGCTCTACTCAGCTTGTGTTTGGGGCAGTAAAGCATTCAACTGTGGACCTGAGAGTTCCTGGTGAAGACTCCAATGGATATTTCAGGACAAGGTTAAAGTTCCCACTATATCTCTCGCGGTGCCCCCATGGCCATTTCACTATCGGCTATGGTGGGGAGGAAAGAAGTGCACCATAAAAACATTAGTGTTTTATAGGATCTAAGAGATTTAATCTCATCCTAATAGGAATTTCACACACATACATAGCTTTTCCCTTCATCTCCCCTGAATGTAATAAAAAACACATCAATTATACATTTTTCTGTTGCTTGCATTTAACTTTGAAATTCATAACACATGTACATTGCCTTTATCAAGAGATTGTATAAAATGCTAGGATGCAACATATATGTAAATATGTATATATACACACATATAAAATTTTAAGTAAAAAGATCCTAAATGTAGACCTGAAATATTGTTGTTATGAGCGGGGTATATTTTTAATAATTAGGAAGTTCTATTCTTATCAAGATGACCACTTTTTTAATGTTTACATAATTTTTATCTATCTTTGCTTAGCTTGAAGTCTTGTATACCAGATGACGGAAGAAGAACCAGTCAACGTTTTAAGGCTATAAATGTAATAGCAAGTACTGAATGCAAGAAGAGTGTAAAAAAAAAGTAATCTTAAATTATAATTTGAAAATTTCTCTTTATAATGAAAACAAAATGTTGCTTATTGAATAAAAAGTATTTAGGCTGTCATTTTCCATTATATTGTTTTTGAATTTTAAAAAAATGTATTAAAGTTGGCCTTATTAATTATTACTTAGTGCTGTTATTATTTGTGTATCAACCTGCTGACCGATACCTTTTGGTTTTATCAGAATTTTCCACTGATCTTTGATGAAACTTTCACTAATTTTTATTTTAGCATAAAAGATTTAATTATTTAAATAAAAATACAGAAGAAAGTTTAGTTGTGATACTTATATTCTCAACTTGTTAGAATCAAGTGTTGGCTGACAGCACAGATATTCTTTTTTTAAAATTCTTTAATAAGATTTCACCTTTAGTTGAAAATTAAGTGAAACTGGCATCAGGCAGCTTTTTTAAATAAAACAAATTTGATGTACCTCTCTTTTTATTAGGGAAAATTTGTATTACATTCCAGAAAAAGAAATGCCAATAAAAAAATAGATCAACAAACTAGAAACAGAAATGGTGCAGTCAATGGTACAATTGATGGGGCAATCAATGGTGCAATCAATGGTACAGTCAATGCTACAGTCAGTGCTACAATTAATGGGACAGTCAATGGTGCACTCAATGCTACAGTAAATAGTATTTCTAAGAAAAAAGTAAAAAAGAAGTAAGTTTTAGTTTATGTATTATAAACATAAATAAAATTCTAACTTTTTTACCAAACCAAAAAAAAATTGACCATAAAAAAGACAGATGAACTGTCACACGTGTTGATAAATTATTCTTTTTTTATTGTCTTTGTTACTGCATCATCTTTACTGTCTGGATTAGTTTGATTTAAAAGCAAATTGATTTTTTTTTACACAATGTTTATACATACAATTATAAATATAATATTTTTGATACTTTTATATTGTTACCAGATTGGAAAGTGAGTTGAAAGACACTGAAAGTAATGGAGGAGTTCTTCAGTCCCATGATGCTTTCAAAACAGCATTAGAAAAAGCTGTTGACAGTTGTGATAATTTTGGTGTTAATAAAATCCTAGAGTCATCTAAAACTAATGATTTCTGTTGTCGGAAGATACTTGATGCAGCCTTGGTTAAAGCTTGCAGTAAAGGCATGCTCCCATCAGTATATGCTCTGCTTGAATGTGGGGCACGTCTCAACAAGAGAGATGCTGAACTCAGGACACCTCTTACAGCAGCCGTGGAGCACGGCTATTTAGATCTTGTCAGAGTTTTGCTCGAGAAAGGAGCTGATGTCAACCTAAGCTCATCCAACGATGACACTGCCCTGATGATAGCCATCAGAAAAGGATTTTCCATACTGTTGGTCATGGACTTGATCAGAATGGGGGCAGATGTCAATGCTAGAAACAAATCTGGGAAGACAGCGGCAATGACAGCTGTAGAAAAATATGACTTGAAGGCATTGATAGTCTTAGTTAGTCATGGGGCCAGGCTGGATGTGTCTGACAGTTGCTGGAAAACGTTGTTTGACTCGGCTCCAGAGCAGAACCTCCTAGAGATGTTGAGACTTTTAATCGAAAGTAAGTCAGATGTGGCTTCACTCTTAAACAAAGTTATTCAGAATAACAGGATTGATATACTTCGACATTTTATCAACAGTGGCATCTCTTTATTGTATTCACCTCCTCGAAACTATAATGAATATTCATTAGCGCTGAAGGACTCCAACTGCCGGAACATTGACAAAGGAACTGATGGCCCTGAAGTACCACAAGAAGCCGGGTTGAATATTACGTCCCCGCTCTGTTTAGCTGCTGCTAGCGGTAATGTGGAGATTGTCAAAATGCTCATTGGTGCTGGATTTAGTGTCAATGTCATGGAAAGTGGTAATGGCATGACAGCAGCTATGTTTGCTGCGCACGGAGGCCATGGTGAAATTATAAAGGTTCTTCACAAGCATGGCGCAAATATTAATGCAGTCGGTGAATTAGGTTACACTGCACTGACCTATGCAATCAAGGCGGACAAGATACAATGTGCTCAGATTCTTCTGAAATTGGGTGCTGTTATCAACGCCAAGCTTGATTTTTGCATGGCCGCCACGCAAAATCAAATGAAATACCTTAGACTGTTGTCTCATCAGGTCAGCATTTCTGACCTTGACCCGGAAGTTCTTTTGGCTGCTGTCAGTGCTTCAAATTATAAAGCCGTTAAGTTTCTAACCGATAAGGGCATGGACGTTAATGCTGCAGGACAGTCAGCTCTTCTTCAGTCCAAAGATAAAAAAATAAATAATTTGCTGATTAAAAAAGGAGCCACTGTTAACAATTTCAGTGAATTGTTATCAGAAGATAATGACGATGATGATTTTGACAATAGCAAAGCAGAAATGATTAAGTTATTAATAAAGATGGGTCATCAGGTTAAAGACAAAGATTCTTTGATCAATGCCACTCATAGAAATACACCACATATTGTTCAAATTCTTCTCAAAGCGGGGGCAGATCCTGATGTGATGACACCGACAGGTGAAACAGCTTTGATGATTGCCGCACAGCATAATTACACTGAGATAATGGATCTTCTGTTAAAAAATGGAGCTTGGGTAGATAAACAAGCCCAAGATGGCTTCAGCGCCCTGATGTATGCTGCCATGAACAGCTGCCAAGATGCTGTTCAAGTTCTCCTTGGCCGCAGAGCCAACGTAAATCTGGAGAGCGACAAAGGAGACACCGCATTACTGCTGACCACCGATGTGGACATTGTGAAGCTGCTGGTGGATGCCGGAGCAGAGGTCAATGTAAAGAACAAAGCAGGCCTGACACCACTGCAGTTTTCCAAAGAGACAGAAAGGTTGTCCCTCCAGCAGGTATTGGAAAGCTTAGGGGCAAAGGACAATGTTTGGGTGGATGAAAAGGGAGATGTGACTTCAGTAGAGGTCGCTGATTTTCACCCTTGTGTAGAAAACCAGACCTTTGTTGTAGAAAGCAGAGCACTTGAAAATGTGTGACAAAAATGATTCTGTGGTACATTTCTTATCCATTCATAGTCCTTCTGGTCATCATTGATGGGCAAGTTATTTACTAACATACAGGCAGCACTAACTAATTAACTGAGATTTAGGCTATATTCTAAATTACTGCACATATTCCCAGCATTTCCATGTTAATTTCGCCATGTTTAAAGCTGTTTCATTTGGGTCTGTCATTTCTTGAAATTTATCCACCAACCAGGGTATGCCTGTATTAAATTTTGATTGCAACAATGTGATTTTACAAACACATTTTATAACTGACCTTTCCACTTAACGCAATGAAATTTTTTTTTTTATTAAACAAATCTCTAGGAAAAGATAATGCTTAAATCATTACTAAAGCATACCATGCTGTGATAATTTTTTTTTTAGAATCAAAGCTGTGTTACAGGAAACAGAGTCAGTGAAATTTAAAAAAAACAATTTTCAAAAAGGCAAAAAAAAAAAAATATATACGGTCTATGGATAAAAGAAAAACTATTTGTTTGATATATTGTTTACATTTTGCAAATTTATGTTATTAAACATAAAGGCATACTGTATTTTTGTTAGATAGTATTCTTCGTTAAAATATATTTGAGCAAAATAAGTACATCTTTTTAAATAAATAATAAAGCTGGTCAAATAATGCTAGTGGAAAAAATAGATTTTTTTATTATTTAGTTATTTTTTCATTACTTTTGCATCCTGTATTGACTATAATTTTTTTTAAGTGAATTTTTTTCTTATGCCAAAAAATAATTGTTGTGATTAAATTTGGTCATTAGAAATAATTGTATGTGGAAATTGTTTTCAAGATGTGAATGTTAGTAATTCATTCTGTTTTAAGGGCTTTTCTTGTAAAGGGCATTTAGATTATGAAGTTCTGGGACTTAAAACTTACACCGATGGTGTTGCTATTGTATTTGCATTTCCCGCAATTATTCGTTTTTTATTGCCATATCCATTAATATATTAATTGTTTAAAATCACAATTTAATTTTTTAAAATTATAACAAAGCATTTAAAACTGACCACACCTATATGCCTATTGTTTAAATGTTTAATAATACATTTTGTCATCATTTGTTTATGGATGTGTTACATTTTGTATATTTGCATGTATCACTTATCTGGCTGTTATGCATTTGTTACATTTTTACTACTCGGAATAGAAATAATAATTTGTTTATATTTATAACCTTCACAAGTTGATTTGTTTGCAATGTTTACATTCATCTGTTTACAATATAAATATATTGTTTATATTGCATGTGTTAATTATTGAAAGCTTTCATGAATTTCGAATTGTTGTCTTGAGTTTTTTTAATGACTGTATTGATTCAAAAACAACTTTAAATTAAAATGTACTAAATCTCAATGGGATAAAACTATTTATAGAAATTTTAATGACTAAAAAAATTAAAGTGTGGGTGCCAGTCCCAAATACCAACTGCATTCTAATACTCCTCTCCCCTTCATGAGTTACTGTAGGGCAGGGGTCGGCAATCTGCGGCTCTTTCGATGTCTAATTGCGTCTAATTGCGGCCTAATCAAATACCATAATATTGAAAAAAAAATTTGGTGGCTCTTTAAAAACTTAGAAAAATGCAAATTTTAACTTTTGGCTCTTCCGTCTCAAAAGTTGCCGACCCCTGCTGTAGGGGGTGAATTTTCATTAACTCATCACCTGCCTTAAGGTATTTAACCAGTGAATGAGAAGTGGGCATAGTTGCAATAATGAATTTAAAATGCTCAGTTTTTTTACTACAATGTTCTTGGTAAAATGTTAAAACTGTTGATCTTAATATACTGCACACACAATTTAGACTAGCTTTGTAGTTCCCCTGCCTCAACTTAAATTTTGATTCTTCCTGAATTTATAACTTATTTGACTAATAATATTATCCACATTATCTCATTCTGATGGTCATTTTATGTTTTTAAGCAGTAAAATCTACGACAGCACATTAGTTTTCTAGAGAGGTAGTCAGTGTGCTGAAAATTTTATGGTACTTTGACATGGATTTTTTTTATCACAAGTTGAAGTTTCAAAATTATTTTTGAACAATAGTATTTTTTTTAAACCTCACAGTATGTATGTATATATTTATAGTTGAATAAGTTGTGTTTTTTTGTACATAAAACCATACCACAAAGTAGTACCTGCTGACATAATTTTGCGCACAAATATAATGTTTTTTTTACTCATATTGATTCGAAAGATTTAAAATTTAGCCAATAAATGATCCATTTGTTCAAATGAATGGTCCTATTGCCATTGCAAACAGTGGTTTAGACAAAGCTGTAGAGTTAATGAATTTCATGTATGGAAAGTATAAACCTGTACAGGTCCCTCGCTATACTAATGTTTAAAGGCCAATCTGTAATAATTCCCAGCTATATCAAACGTAGATAAACTTAACCGCTATATTAAAAATGAAATAAATTTCCACTCATTAGTGTTAGTCTGTTTACAATAATAACTATAACAATGAAAATGATAATTATGATTTAATTCCAACATAAAAACATCAAAAAAAAAAAAAAAAAAAAAAAGAAAATATAAATTTATCTACATAAAAATATACTTATCCTGTCTATGTTCTAACAGTAGTGGAAAACTCCATCCTGAGTCGTTGAATAAGTTTCAGAGTGAATCATAAAGCCAATGGAACTCTTCAATAACCACCACATTTTATCTACTTGGGTATTTGAGGACATAATTTTGTTTTTTCTTTTGAAAATTAATGTAATGTAGACTGCTTTCATTTTAATAATTATGGTAAATTCGACATCTGATTTTTCTGCTCAAAGTTTACAATTCCTTCAAATTAGAAGTTGCATAAAAAGAATATCTGGTCCCTTTATGTAATGTGACGAGTGTTACCCCTTAACACATTACATGATTAATAATCAATAAGACACTTTATGTACTTTTCCAGCCATTGCACAACCTTGAAAGCTCTTGTAAACAAAAATCTCTTCTAGCTACTAGGATTTTCATAATCTCTTCATGTTCTCTGTACAGCTGAAGAAGGCCAAACTGGGGGGGAAAAATATGTAAACATTAACAAAGTTTGACAAACATTTATATAAATATGCAGTCTTTAGATATTTTATTGTTAGTATAGTATGCTTTTAGTTGAGAGTGTTGAAAGAAAAATGGCATCAAATAACAATCCAACACTAAGCATTCTAATTTAAGATTTTTTATAAAGCAGTTTACTGAATAGTCATCAGCATACAACTCTAATTTTAATCATTCTCAAAAACATAAAATATTTCTGTAAATATAGGACTGAAATTTAAAAATGCAAAAAAGGATCTTGAAAGATTTTAGATGTTAATAGTCGGTTTAATAGGGCCCATAATAGGACACAGTAATTATTACAATTCCATTTTTCATGATAAAAGGCTCTAAAAGTGTTCTTGGTTTTGAAATAAGGATAATATAAAAACAAAAGTAAAACTTTCATTATAAACTAATATACTTATAACTCTTTAATAATAGAAAGTAAAAAAAGATGAAAACCTACTGTGTCAATTTCCTCTGATGGTTTGTACCTAAAAAGTTAAAGAAAAAAATTAATTAATGTGTCTGTAAATTAATATAAAAAATTTTTTACAATTTATATTCTAATCAACATTTTTTTGGGTTGACTACCACCAGTTTAGCTAGTTTACAGTAATTTTAGAATTCCGAAATGAAAAAAAAAAATTAAATTCAGATTTGTTAACTTCAATTAAAAAAATAATGCCATAAAAACTACTTACTCATCTTTTTTAATTTTAATCAGCTTGGAAGCCAAGATTTTAGCTTTCAGAATTTCATCCTGAAATCGCACAAAAGAGCACTTACTGTTTTTGGACCCAATACCTGAAAGTATAATTTAATTAATTATAAGCATATTAATACTACAAAAACAAAACGTCAATTTCTAGTAAAGGACTCTATGAAAATCTAACTCCTCAGAACTAATGTACTATGTATTTGAAAAAAGCACAGAGCTAGAGAAGACTCAAACTTCTTCATTCATGATCGTTACAAAGAATGAATTTAGAGAAAAGTAGTTAACACAAAATAATAATTAAAAGAGAAAAAAAATTTCACCACCTTTCATGAGATCCTCCAGTTCTTTTATTTCTTCTACTATGTTTTGTACTCCTTTTTCAGACAAAACATTTCTGGAAGTTATTGAGCACAAGTACACATAATTATGTGAAGAAATTTTTTTTTCAATGATTACTTTTTTTTACTATGACTAATTAAGTGCTACTTTAGCAGAAATTTGTTATTTCTTGGACTCATTTAGGAATAGTACCATAGTACTCTTACATCCCTGCTAAGGCAATCATTACAGAAACAACATGAAGACAGTCTTTTTGGCAGTGCCATTCTTTCATCCCCACCATAGCTTAGGGTCCAATGGCCATGGAGGAACCACAGGAGACATAGGTGACTGGACATCCTAGGAGTTGAATCCTAAACCCAAAGCATGCTCCATCTAAGAGTTACATTAGATACTATGACTTTCTCCCTGCTAAAGCCCACTACTAGGCTCATATTTCCAATACACATTTTTTTGAAGGATCATTCTGTACCAAAACAAAATATTGTACATGTGCGACTGTTGACCTGAAAGTCCTGGGTTCAATCCTCCATGAAAACCAAGGGAATTTTCCCCAGGGTCCTAGTGAAAGGTGGTTAATGTCACACAAGTCCACCTAGCTTTAAATGGGTACCTGACTTAAGTTGGGGAAGTAAAGGCAGCCGGGCATTGTGCTAACCACACAATCCCTTTATATGCTAAGGTTACAGAAACAGATGAACTCTACACTTCATCTACCTTGATGGCCCCTAAAGGGTTAAGGGAACTTTTACTTTTTACATTGTAAATAACACTGAATAAGTTTTAAATTATCTGTTTGTAGGGTAATTAGGCACCACTAACAAAAGTAAAAAAATAAAACAGATCATGTTAATGGTCAACTTACCTAATAAAAGAGATATCACTATTTCTTCTTTCTTTTTTATTTTGATTTAAATCACTTTCAGCTTTAGAAGGCTTAGCGTTAATCTGCCATGGGAAAATTAAAATTACTGGAATTAAATTAAATTATTAATCCGTATAATATATATTTAAAAGAAAATACACAATTGTTCTACAAAAAGTCAACCATTTAATGCTGAATGCCCTATAGCCTTTATCCAGCAATGTTTTCCATTACATTGTAAAAAATGGTAAAAAAAAATAATCGTGAAACAACCAACATCAATTTTAAAAAAAAGAAACATTTTGATATCCTAAAGCACTGTCAATGAGCAATGTATATCAAAGGATACTCGAATCTATTCATATGACATTGCATGTTGAGGCGATAACATAAGATTCAACTGTCACCAGACCACATCCCTAATAATTACTAATGCAGGTAAAGCATTTGAATTTGGAATAAACATCAATTAATCTTTCAATCAACTTCATTTCTCTAATCAGTGAGACAATAATTAATTTATTGTACTTCTTGTATGCTGACAATCAACAGGGGCTCAAATTTTAACACTAATTGACACCACAAATATATTAATTTTTTAAAAATTCCAGATAAAAAATATTACTTTTTTGACATTATTTCCAAAGATTAGCAACAAAAAAAAGAGAATAATGTAAATATCCTGAAGATGCCTTCTATTTACTCATCAACTTATAGTTTTTTAAAAAAAAAGACACATTTTTGCAAAATGCCAAAAATGTAATGTCCAACTTTGAGGCCAATGAGCTAAAAGTAAAAAATATAAATTGAACTGAAAATTGGCACAGTTAATTTTCTTCATAAAAGGAACAAAATAGGGGAGTGGACAGTGGAAATGTACAAATTTATTTTCCGCCTCTATGTTGAGTGGCATACATACAATGGATGGCTTTTTCTGTATACAGGCATGTTTCTAGTTTTATAAATTCTATAACACATATTACATTAACCAGGATAAAATAGCATAAATAATTGTATGAAAAAAATAAATTTAAAAATTGATATGTCATAACCCTTACCACATTTTCACTGGTATCTTACTATCTACATTCTTAAACTGCATTCTCACAACCCCCTATTTATTATTTACCCAGGCTATGTTCTGGAACTTTATGCCTTGATCATGAAACCAGGCTATTGGTGTTGACATGTATGGATTAAAGTCAATGCCACCAAAGTCACAGATTTTTATTTACTACATCTTATTACTCAGTGACACATAAAACCCTCTTTACTAGCCTATATGTCATGTTAAGATGGCACACAACTCAAATATAACAAAGACATCTATCTAGACCATGGCTAGCTTTGGCTCAGATTATGTGCGTCATTGAAATTCCTCTCGAGCTTACCACAGGATGAGAATATCTCTTTTTAACCTGCAATTATAAGACGACATCATTCAGCACTTAAAAAAGGAATAACTTATTTTAATTTCAGAAACAGCTTAGAAAAAAAAGCTCTATCTCAGATTACTTCTAATTTCATAAACTTAAATAATTATTAAAGCTGTCTGTTTATGTCTTATGAGACTCGTCAGACTAATCAAGTTAAAAAAAAAAAGCTATCCAAAAATATTTACAGTCAAACCTCAGTTTACAAACTGATAATTCGTTACAGAAAAGTGCTAGTAATCCAAATCACTCATATTTTAAAGCAGATATCCCAATACGAAAAAAAAGTAAAGTTCCCTTTGCCTTTAGGGCAGATAATGTGTTGAATTCATCTATTTCTATAGCTCAGCATATTAAGGGATTGTGTGGCTAGCACTAAGCATAGCCACCTTTACTTCCCCAAATCTGATTTTAATTGGTGTAAACTTTATGGACATGTGACAAGACATGGTCTATAAACATATTCGAAGCTTGCACTGATACCTTAAATCATGTTTCCTATAAATTCAATTTTTGCTTTTCTTGCAAAACACTTGTAAACTGAGGTTTGACTGTATAAAAAAATTTCACTAATCTCATTATGATAAAAGACTTAAATTACTAGTTTTATTGGGGTTTCTACTATGCAGGTGTAAGCCAAGTCTTGATCAACTGTTTGTGCAACAGGCAGCTCTGGAATATCATCAATTTCATAATCGTGTGAAAGAAAAATACAGCATTTACTAGGCTCCAGACCAATCACATCAACTGATGTTGAATTCCTCAGCCAAGGTTTTAATCGACTAAGAGTGGAAGGTAATTTCTTTTCATTTGTTCTTGAAGAAAAAAAATTATTTAAAAAAATAAAGTTTAAGCTTCAAAATACTATTTCAGACAATGTAAAACAAAGAATTATTTACAAAAATTGCCACACCTAAGTCTAAGACTAAATGAAAGCCTTTAAATAATAACTAGCTAAGTCCAAAACAAAAACGTTAAAAAAAAACCAACACAAAAATCGGACTAGAATAGTAAGTTTTCCTGAAGAGACCAAAAACAAACCTGGAGAAGAAGTTTTAAATCAGAAGCTTATGATATGGACATAAAGAGGATAGTATGAAGCTGGAACATCTGTTCCTCTGTGATACAAGATGAACGATGAGAACATAAGAAATTAATAATTAAACTAAGTTTTTTTTTTAATTATCCACTTAATATATTCTTACTGTGTGTTAAAGATGTTTTCAGTTTCTTGCTGTTCATGATCTTTTCTAATACATGTATCTGGTTCAGGTTTATAGGTAGAGTTTATCCAGACCTCATGCATAATTGTCTTTTCTTCCTTTCCTTTCTGTAATACTTTTACACCCTGCACTGATGGCTGGATGGAGTTTTTACTGTCCATTAGACAAGAAAAATCAGGATTTGAGAACTCTTTCATGAGAGCTTTTTTTAAGCCATTTTTCGACGAATGGGAGTCCTTTTTCAATTTATTTGAAGATGTCATGAAAGAAACTGAATGAATATCTGAAAGCAGGTCTAAATTTACCACTGAATGAAGTCTTTTATCTTGATTTTCAGAGCTCAAACTAGAAGATGAACTCAGCTGTTTTTCTAATCTTCCTTTAGCACTCTGAGCTCGAGGTGGTTTACACACAGAGTTTATATTGCTAGCTGCAGCTCGCTCACCAGTCTCTGTCTGCCTGTTTGTTGCTGAAAATGGTCTAAACAATCTTCCCCTGTATTGAAATCCAGTCTGTAAGCTTTTCAATTCTGGGGGATGTGGTAGTAATGATTCTATAAACAAAAAATCAAAAGCTTTAGTAAATGGTAAAAGATCGCTGGAGCTAAAATATTTTTTTTCTGATAAGTTTGTGATCTTAGTATGCAATAGCTGCTTTTTTAAAGTTGTATGGTACAAAAACTATAAGTTAACAAATATATATTATTTGTGTAGATATACTTTAATACTTAAAAAATATTATTCCCATTCTCTGAATTTCATAAAAATTGTAGTGCAATGCCAAAAATGGCTGCATTTATTTAAAAGAGTTACTGCATAGCATTAAAGATAGAATAAAGAATCACGTCTAAAATGTTACAAAATTGAGATTTTTTTAAGATACTACATCTGTCACATTTATACAATATCTGAAAAATCATAAAACTATCTATTATTTCTAATTTCCAACCCTTTTATATGGATTAATGAGTTAATAATAAAATATTTGTAGCTATATGAATTTGAAGATCATGTCATAAGCATTGACCTTTTAATTTAGTTTTCTTTTTCCTTTAAATGTTTATTTATATATTGTTAACAGTAAACTAATTGTGTTATCAGAGTAACAGCCAGAAAATAAAAAACAAAGAGTCCCTAATAAACTCTGAATACTAGGGATCATATGCCCTACCTTGCACAGGGGTTGTCAAACTAAGACAGTTTTTGCTTCTCTATACTCCTTCACAATCACATCAATATTATTTACATTTAATTTATATTATTTCAAAGAAACATTTAATTCCAATTCTCTTGGACTGACCCTTCTGTAAAAAAAACTTTTATATAATCCGTGCATCCCCTTAAAATTATCATAAGAGTCCGTTTACCTTCAATTGTTACTGTTCGAACTTGGTTGGTGGCCATCTTGTTTACATCTAACAACCAATAAGGGTTTTGTCACACTAGCCTATATATTAATGACTGAGTTACAAATTTTTTAGTTTTATTTTTTTATACATTCACTTTTAAAATATTGTACAGCAATAAAACAACTAGATTGAGTAATTTTAACATTTAGTGAAGATGAGCAAAAGCTGAAAATGTTTTTCAAACTTTTATCATTCAAATGTGTTTAGTTCTCGTAAAAACGTGACAACTGTGGCATCCAAATACACTAGGCCAAATTTTGCCTCATCACTGGAGAGCGAATTCTGTGTTTCTAATATTTACTTTATTTGATTTTACCTTTTTTGTGACAAATTTCTCATTAATCTGCAAAACAATTTCCGAAAATGTCTAGCATGGTAAATTTGTAGCTATTTGTGCCGTTTTTTTTAAAGTTTTGTTTTCATTATTTTCAACTGATTTGTTTGGTTAGCTAACACTAAAGAATGACACTACCGTTTCAGCATTTGTCTCAGTCATTGTCTGTAAATTACGTATGATTCTAATTTGCAGAGTAATGTCTTCTCAGACTTTGACAAATGTTAAAATTTTATATTGTAAATTTGATTATATAATTCCCAAGCCATGTAACTAGTAGACATTATTATCTGGAATCTGTGACTGTGTCATCTTAATCCTATACTTACTTACTGGCTATATATGTCATGATATAGACAATATAGTCAATATAATTTGAAGGTAGTGGCTACGGTTCGGTCCGACCGAACCCGTATTTTTTTTTCGGGTACCAGCCATACTTATTATTGCATGGCGGCCGAGTCGCTGCACTGAGCTATATAACAACATATAAGTCACTGCACTAACCCTATTTTTTCAGAATTTTTTTTTTCAGGATTAGGGTTAGGGAATAGGGTATGGGATAGGGTTAGGATGTGGAGCAATATTATCTATGGCTGGTACCCGAAGTAAAAAAAATACGGGTTCGGTCAGACCGAACCGTAGCCACTGCCTAATTTGAATATAGTATAGACATAGTATGGGCAGTATGGCTGTATCATACAGACAGTGTATGGGTATATACATGTCATAACATTATTAAATTTAACACTATCACACTATAAACTAGACACAATAGTTATATCTAGATTATTTACTATATATATATATATATATTTTTAGAACAGTAGACGAGATATTTATTTAAAAATTAACAATGTATAATAATAACTATAAATGTCCTAAAAAAAAAGAGGTTTCTTTTATATGTTTCATAATTATGTGGTAAACTTACAATCCATTTAACAAACATTTGTTATTCCTTGTACACCAATAACCAAACAGTTATAGTTAACTTATTGGCATAATTAACTTACTGGTTTACAAATAGATAACCCAGTTTTATAAGGATTTTATTTTTGACTTTTTCTGATAGCTAGTAATTTCACCATAAATTTTTCTAATATAACTCTCCTAGTTACCTGCGTCATACAGAAAATAAAATTGTCATCCCCTATCCCTTTTTGGGATGAGAATAAATATAGATATTAGTTATTGTTAACATGAATTTGTCTTGTATGAACCATTTTTTAAGGCTGGTGTCTGCTTTTTAAGTTTAATTACAATTTTCCCCACTCTCGAATGCAAAAGTTATTATTTTTGATTTTGTGTAACACCTTGGTTTTAATATAGCCTATATGTCTTTTACCAAAGTGCTTATGTATATTAAATTTCACCTCAAGCATTAGCTGAAAGCCGTAATACAAAATGCAAGTCTAATTTTCTAAAACTGAAGTATTTAGTTGTATATGTTTCCACACCAACCTGATATAAAGAGTTTTGATTACCATTTAGAAGCACCAAAAAAAAAATCAAAAGTCTAATTTTCTAAAAGTTGTAATGTTAAGTAATAGTATGTCATTCCATCTAGGCTTAGCGCCATTAGTCCTAAAGTGTAAGTTGATAAAGATGTCCATCATATCTAAACTTAATATAGGTCATAGTGAAGCTAGTATAATGAAGGAATCTGATAAATTATACCAGTATCTAAAGTCTATCTTTCATCATGTTGGACGTATAATCAATACTGAAAAGTGATTTCTTTGTCTGCAGGTAATTCGTATTCAATCTCCTGAACATGGGACAAAGAGGCTTGAGGCTAAAAGCTCTGAAAATATAACAAGCTTTCTGGAAAGAGTAAGTTATGATAATGAACATTGTAATGATTTTTAAAATAATATATGAATAAAAATAATATTTCACTGACTTGAATTTTTTCGTCATCGCCTTTTTGTTTTTTTCAAACACTTTCCGATAGCATATCTGTGTCTTTTAACTGAATTTTATTTTGAAATGACTTTTTATATATAAAACGTGAACTTCAAATTTTTTTCTCTCTTATTAAATTACTTTATAGATTCAGAATTTATTTTTGCTTGGGGACACTGGTTGGGAGTTGTACAAGGAGAGGAACAAGAAAAACTTCATCAAAGCATCTCGTGCCAAAAAATTGAGTGATTATCAGATTAAGTATGTGCTGTTTTTAAAAAGATTCATTTTTAAACTTCATTTTGAAAAATTTTAAATAAATCAAAAATAGTAAAATATCAGTATTACACCAATATTTACAGTTTTTTTGGCAGGCATGTAATGTCTTACATTGGAAGCCTTTTTTTTTTGTCATTGATGTATCATAATTATATGTTTATTTAATCTATTTTTAATGATTAATATGAGTTAATGATAAATGAATCCTTGACCAGACATGGAGATATGCTATACATTGAGTTGAGCCAGAAAGGGAGGGTAGAATCTTCAAGTGCACCATTTTCTGCTGAGGTTTCATCCCATTCATTTTCTGAAACCGGACTTGCCAGCCTTGCACCTGATGTTCAGGAAGATGAAGTGGACAGACTGCTGAGAGAAGAAGATGGGAAAATTTATAGAAAACGGAATGAGCAACTGTATGTAATGAAATTATATAGTTTAAAACTCGTGATCAGATAAGAAATAAAAATTGTATCATCCTAATTATTAGTCAGTTAAAATTTCTATTTGCAATTATAAAACTTAAAAATTTTATGAATGGAATCAAGGCAATTTTGTGATTGGTCTAGATTTGAAAAGAAATTTCTATGTTTTTAATGAAAATTGTAAATTAAACTCTATAATGTACATGTTTACTTTTCAGGTGCAGACACGGTCCTCAAGGAAAATGTCTCCACTGCGTTCCATTAGAGGTTTGTGAAATATAACATGAATGAATATTGAATGTTTATAGCAATGTCAATATGTGTTATCAAATTGTTCATTTTCTCAATCTTTGTTAAAAAGAGTTTTCTTTTCAAATTGTAAAATGTTTTTAATCATATAATATTTTTCAGCCCTATGACAAAGAGTTTTTGAGTAAATGCGATCCACCCATTAAATTTTTATCTTTTCATTCCTACATACGGAAACTTACTGGTGGAGTTGACAAGTATGTATTTTTCTTCAAAAATTTTTTATACAAATTGAACTAAAAATATTTACATAATTTCTCGTCATATTTTCCAAAGGCAAAAAACCTGGCTTATAAGTCTATGAGAAAAATATAATTTTTGATCATGCTTATTGTTTGAGTATTGTGAAAGTTTATTGGAGATGGTTTATTTTAAAACTGTATCAACCTCTAACCAGCTTAAAATGTTATTTTGTGCCTAACTTGCATTGTTTAAATTGTCAATCTTCCAAGTGTTTTCTATTGGTTTTTTTGTTTTGTTTTTTCCAACTAAAAAATTTCACACCCAAACCAATCACTTTTTTAACAGAGGTAAATTTGTAAATTTGGAGAACCTGAGCTGCAAGATAAAACCAGGCTGTAAAGAACATCCTCCTTGGCCCGGTGGGATTTGTACCAAATGCCAGCCGAGCGCTGTCACTTTGAATAGGCAGGTCAGAATGACAGAATTTTTTCACATTTTTTTAAAATAAATATTGTTCACTTTTTATAGTATGCATTTGTAATGCATCATCACATGATGGTCAGATGAGGAAAATTCGTTAAAGAATCTGATGTTGCTCATATTAATAAGAAAAACTCTACATTTTGTCGGTTTTAGAAACCAGATTGTGCTGATTCTGAAAAGTTAAAAATAGCCATATGGTTGCATATTTGATGTCTATCAGTAAGGTTACTGATAGATCAGCACCACTTTTTTATTATAACATATTGGTGTTGAACCTCTGATTGTTGTTTCTGTAGGTCAGGGATTTCATAGCAGAGAAAAAGTTTCTTCTATTCTCTTGACAGATTCTATAACTTTAAATGACTAATTGAAATTATATTGTTAAAAGTATTTTTAGAAAAGCAACAGTAGTAATTGATCTGAACCTATAACTGAAAACCTGGTACTAACATAAGTCTACGGCAATTGGTGAATTTCCTTGTCATGATAAAAAATATGTATTAACTTTAAAAAAAAATCAAATTAAAAAAAATTCTTAGCAAATAAACTTTTTTTAAATGTAGCCAATAATTTTTTATTTATATCTTCTTACAGGAGTACAGGCATGTAGACAATATCATGTTTGAAAATCCGGCAGTTGCTGATCGGTTTTTGAATTACTGGCGTTACTCTGGAAGCCAGCGTCTGGGCATTTTGTATGGTTGCTATGAAGTTTTTAAAGATGTTCCACTTGGCATCAGAGCAAAAGTCGCAGCTATTTACGAACCTCCACAAGTGAGAGCATTGAAACTCATTTTACAATTATCAATTTAATTTTTTTTGCATTAATAGAAAAAATATATTGCTTTCAAAATAAGGTAAATATATATAGATTTAAATAGTGGGAAGATTCGTCAGAATCTGAGAAAAAACAATATTTTTATTTTGCAAGAATCAGAAATGATGCCCTGTGATTTTCCTATCAAAACTAAGTCTTTAATTTATAATTATGGCTCTGATCTTCATGAAATATCATATTTTACAATTGCCTGTTATATTTAAAGGATATTACTCTTTATTTGAACGCAGTAAGGTCATTTTTAAATTTTTTATTCTTTCTTACTAAAAAACCACAACCCACAGGTAGCATCTCTCTTTTGATGATTGTCCAAATAAAAGAGTGCCACAACAATAAGCTAGCACTGCTTAAAGTGGTGTTGGAAATCCCAATTTGTATCAAATGATTGTGTTACAATTGCACTTTGCTTGATACTAGTATAATAGAATTATTGTTTGAATATGCCAATAAAAAATTTGAACTATTGGTTTCAATGTTCCTTCTAATTTACTGAAGAACGTGGGTGAGAAAAGATATTGGTTGAGCAACTTTAGAAGGAAATCGGAATTTAAAATTTTGCGTTCAATTGAAATGTATTTTACACACAAGGCAAAGAGGGGGGCATAACTCTGATGATATGTATCTGAGCCGAAAGTTTAGGGAAGAATCAGCATCGTAAATTTAGTTATCTGTCCATCACCAATAGGTTTCATCTCCATTTACAAAGCATAAAGAAAGGTTTCTTGTGTGACTTTTTTTTCAATAATTCTTTTATGAAATATATGAAATGCACTTTTAGCTTTATGTACATTTTTCAAATATTTCTTTAGCCTATTATTAACTTTGATTGTATATATATATATTATATTAAACTTTGTAAAGTTACAGTCAGAACATTTTTTTTTCTTTATATAGTCACAATGGGGAAGTAATTATTTACTTCAAAAAATCACAATACACAATTGGGAATAAATGATTGAACTTTAAAAGAGGAAGATATTCTAAAATAAATGCTTACATGATGCCGTTTCATTTTTTGTAATATTTTGTGTTTTTTATTTGTGACCAGATAGCTTTTTTTTTTTTTTTTTTTTTCTGTACCAACCAGAAAACTACAGTCAACAGAATCGAACTCCTGGAGAATCCAAAAGAGGCCATGGTCATGGCGGCAGCTGAGAAAATGGGGCTGAGGCCAGTGGGTTGGATCTTTACTGACTTAGTAGCGCATGACTTATCCAAAGGAACAGTACAAAATTTTAGAGGCAATATTGTAAGTATCATACAGCATTCTGATTCAAATCTCTGATTTTGGTTTAGAATTTGAGCCTTTTGTCACACAATTTATGTGTCATTTAAGAAGGAATTTAATCCAGTCTTTAAATTGTTTTTCTATTTCCCGGTTAGGATTCTCACTTCCTGAGTGCTGAAGAGTGCATCATGGCTGCTGATTATCAAAACAAATATCCCAATCCTTGCAGCTTATCACCTGATGGCCACTTTGGCTCAAAGTTCGTTACGGTCGTTGTAACAGGTATTGTGCGGGATTTTATTTCATGGGGCTACAACTATGGAGGGCACATTTTTAGTCAGGAGAAATATTAGTAATTAGTCTAGTAGTAAAAAAAATTCTGTTTATTATTAAATGCTGGGTAAGGTTGAGATATTTCACTTAATCCTATATTACCATAATGGGATAGTTTTTGTAGTGCTTTTTTACATCTTTACCATAGTGTTCCAGGTCAAGGAAGCACCTCAGAAAACATTGATAGTTGACTGACATAATTTACAAAGTTCATCCCAGCCATAGGAATAAATCACTGAATTTTAATCAATGCAATTTTTGGTTTTGGGATCATATTATTATTAATTAATTTCCATTTTAAATAAACCTACATACAAGTTATAGAAAATGGAGCATATCTTTTTGAAATATAAAGCTTAGCTTTTGGAATATGAAGTTATCAATTAAATTATCAATAAAAAGTCTACATATTTTTTAATCTTTTAATATGGCTCGAATTTTTAATCGATTAGGGGACAATGACAACCAGATCCACTTTGAAGGTTATCAAGTGTCAAACCAGTGTATGGCTCTAGTCAGAGATGACTGCTTCGTACCGACAAGAGATGTGCCCCAGTTAGGTTACATCAAGGAGTCTGGTAATGAGCAATATGTGCCTGATGTCTTTTATAAGGTGTGTAGTGTCTTGAGTTTTTTAACCAAAGCGTTTATTTGGAAAAAAAATAATAAAAGCTTGAAAATCTTGCAGCGAATTTTGTATGTGTTGATCTGTATTTTGTCTTTTCATGTCAATGAAAGCTCGAATGCTTCATATAGTAAAAAAGTTGTTTCTTAGCCCTTAAGGGCCACCGCGGTAGATAAAGTGTAGAATTCATCTGTTTTTATAGCCACAGCATATTTAGGGATTGTGTCACTAGCACAAAGTCCAGCCACCTTTACTCCCCCAACTAAAGTAAGGTACCCATTTAAAGCTGGGTGGACTTAAGGACTTTCACCAGCACCTGAAAAATTTCATGAAGATCAAACCAGGGAAAGTTGAGTGCTCGTCCATCCATACCTGAAACACTTCTTATCTGTATATATATAAATCATTTTAAGCAAGACTAGCCTAACCCATCCTGGGGTACGGTAGCTCTAATTGCTTCATTAAGTAAAGTAAACAGTGTTCCCTAACCTCTTGGGGGGCCATCAAGGAAGATTTAATTTTTCCTTAGCCATGGCATAATAAGGGTTAATGTGGCTATTCTATGCAAAATGCTTCATTTTTTTCAAATATATTTATGCAAGAAGCATTTTAAGCCATTCCAGTCTACCCTTTAAGTGGGTTAGGCTACATGTATTTCCGCTTACAAAACTTCATATATTTATGGAATGGTTTTTAGCCAAACTATCCTAACTTATGATGTGTGTCAGGCTAGACACGCTTAAATGCTTTCTCTATTGACTTTTTTATTACATGACTTTTACCTCTGTTTTTATTCTATGTTGACAGGACAGAGATAATTATGGTAATGAAGTGATTCATATTGCTAGACCCCTGCCAGTAGAGTACTTACTAGTTACGATTCCTGCAGCTTTTGCTTCAGATTTTCACTACACTTTCAAATCCAACATCCAAAGTGAAAGTTTCCCAGTAGAAAATAGAGAGAATGTAGGCCAGACACAGGTGGGTATTTGAAATGTTTTCTTTATGTAGTATTAAAAATTAATATAAAGTGGAAATTCCCATTTCAATACAATAAAAAAATAAAGAACTTTTGTCATGAATTAACATAAATTTTACCTTTAGAACATTTCATAACATTGTATACATTTTACCATTAGAACATTTCACAACATTTTACCATTAGAACATTTCATAACATTGTATACATTTTACCATTAGAACATTTCAGAACATTGTATAAATTTTATCATTAGAACATTTCACAACATTGAATAAATTTTACCATTAGAACATTTCACAACATTGTATACATTTTACCATTAGAACATTTCATAACATTGTTGATTGGAAGAATCTTTTATCCTCAGGACTTTTCAGCTCTGACCTCTTACCTTGAGAGATTTCCACCAAACAGATTTCTGGAAGCCATGTCAGACTTTCATCTGCTCATGTTTCTGGCCACATCAGATATGTTGCCTCTTAAAGTAAGAGATAACTACCACACTAAATTCGTTTGTTTTCTTTTATTTAAACTCAGGATTTCTGAGGGGGGGGAGGTTGTGTTGTATTTTTGTGATTTAATATTTCTTTGTCTTTATGTATCCAGCGCACTAAATAGGGCAGTTTTTTTTTTCTTCACCAGGATAAGATGGACTTACTCTTTGAGGCAGTTAAAAACCATGATGAGGTGAAAGCCCTCGAGTTCATGAAAACTGAAGAGTGGGCGACCGTTCAAGAGATGATGTTCGCCAATGGTAATGTCTTTAAAAAAAAAACAACATTTTCACTTTGGTATGGAACAATTCACATTTAGCGCTTGAGACTGGGTGGATTGGACCAGTTTTTTTATTTAGTGTAATCCGTTATACGGGGAAGAAGGGTGATTGTCAAAATCTGGTTTAACTTACATTTTATTTTATTATTATTTAAAAATCAAATATAATATAATTGGATACTTTTCGAAAATATCTTTGATATAAAATAAGACTTGGGATGGGGTGGGGAGGGGGGGGTCTGAGATTCATTGTATAATGTTTTCATTTAAATTAATGAAAATTGTTGCTTTATAGAATATGTTAATGGTCCCTATTCGTAGAATTTGAAATTTAAATAAATGACTCAGTGTAAAAAAAAAAAAAATGCCCTCATTATTTACTGCTTCTCCTTAACCAACATTGAAAATTATTTTCTTGCTTCAGGTCCCTCAATGTCTTCCCCATCCAGCAGTAAGATGTCCGGAGCCAGACAGCAGGCTGCCCAGTCTGGAAGCTCCATGTGGACCTGTGCCCACTGCACATTTTTAAATCAGTCGATACACAGTGCGTGTGAAATGTGCTCTCTGCCCCAGACCTAAGTGACTTCTAGGACTATTTTTTTTTTTTAACTTTTTTTTAATCACAGATAGATATCTCTCTTTTTTTTTGTTTATTAATTATTAATTTCTCTTTACTCAAATTTCATAAAATGTTGAAATAGTCAGTCTTGGTAGAGTTCAGTATTTTAATCAGTGATCCATTATTTATTTATTAGTAATATTTTTTAAAATTAAATACATGGGCCTTTTGATGTGCTTTCAGAAAATCATGTAGTTGAGATCAAATGTTGTTTCAGACCAGTTGAGCACTCCAATCGCTCATATGTCTCATTGTCGAAATGTTCTGAAACAGTCACTTACTTAAATGTATTACTTGAGATATCTTCTTGCATAAAAATATTTTTTTTAACGAATGGCTTTGCATATCTCAGATATAAAGATTTATATCTATTCCACATGTCTTATATATATATATATATGTATGTGTATACTTTTACGCAACATATAAACCTCTATAAATCATACACTTTGGTGTTGTACTTTTTAGAGCTATTTGAAAAAAAAATAACATTCAAAGTGGATTTTGTACCTTCTCAGCTAGATACAAAGTTATTCAGACTTGTATCTGTTGTAGTGTGATTGGAAAAAGACAAAAAAAAGTGTCCTCTAGATAACTGTTCTTGAATGTATCTTTCAAGCTGCTTGCATTCTTTGCTATCCAGTCTGAAACTTAATGTTTTGTTTATCTTATCTTAGATAAATGTGAGTTTCTAAGCATTGGCCGCCTTCACATTTACCAACTCCTCCAGTCAGATTCTGTCAACAGTTTCAATTTTTTTTTGGGCTGTGCATGGCTTTTCTTACATGCCATATCATGTTTTTTTTTAAAGTTGACCCATTGAGAAGCTCGAACGAATCACTGAATCAGAAGTGTGTTATGGGAGGTTTTAATGTAATTTTGGCTACATCTCTGTTCTGAAAAAAAAAATGTTCGTTTTTTAAAGATTTTAAATGTTAGTAAGTAATACAGTATTTTTTTTTTCTATGAAATTGTGAGAACCAGATTAGAAGAATTAACCAGTTTTATTTTATGCATAAATACGTTTATACATCAAAACATGCATTGTCTCGTGACAATATTTAGATCCTGATAAAAAAAAAGCTTGCAGCTGGTAATCATTAAATGTATCAATAGCCTGAGTCCTGCATGATTAGCACAGGAAATCAATGGCCAATCGACGGCCATATTATGGCCACATAATGTACATTTTAAACCTGATTTAAATTTATTTACACTCAGTGAAGCCAGTTAGAATCAAGAAATAGTTTATTTTGATTGTTTTAGTAAAACAAAATGTTTTACAAAATTATGGATATTCTTTTGAATAAATATGTTATCATTAACATACAAGGATTTTTTGTTTTGTTTTTTTTTGTTTCGGGTTTTGAAATTTAACTCTTTGGTTTCTCATTCTTCCTTTACTATCTAATGGCTTATTTATACATGTGTATAAATGTAACAGTTTTTATAATTTCAAAACTGAAAACTTGGTTCATTTTGTGGTGGTCAGTTAAATTATAACAAGCAGAAACAATAGTTTTAAATCATTTATTTTTAGATTGAACCAGATTTTGTTTCTTTTCTTTTAATGATTAACTTTATTAAATTTTTTTCTCTGTACCGTGCAGTTAACTGTTTATTTTACAAGGCTGTGTGATTCTTTAATGTTTTTTTGATAGCTGAAAGTTAATGTTGCTCTGAACAGCATTTTTTTTTATTTTTTTTTTTTGTTATTTTGATTTAAATTTTTAAACACATCTTGCTCTTGTTATTTGTAAACTTTGGTGGAATATTTAATACATTAATGAATTGACAAACATTGCTTTGGAAGTTTTTACCTCATTTTGTGAACAGTACTTGATGTTATAAATCTCACAACATTGGATTACAGTCACGCAGTGGTCATCAGATTGATCTACTTAATAGACAATCAATGTTTTAATTATAAAATGAGTTTGGCAGATTTACTGTTGACTTAAACAATTTTTAATACAATTCTGAGAAATGCATACATTGGAATTGATTTTCTTATAATATTTTCCAAATAAATAATATGAATGCTTTCCTGGGAGAGGGCTGCCACCGGCTAATTTTGAGCTCCTGACTCAACCCTATGGGCCCCTGTGATCACGTAGGCACCTCCTCAATAGCTCATTCATAGATGATTACTGTACCTGATGGGGACATTAAGGCGATGGGCCCCTTTGATCAATATAGACACCTCCTCAATAGCTCATTCACTTTATAGATGATTACTGTACCTGATGGTGACCTAAAGGTGATGGGCCCCTGACTTGTGTTGAGCTGGGACACGTTTCCACAGTAAGCCATCTTCACCTGGTCATCACCGGACATTTGTTGGGGAATTAATGATGGCCAGCTGAGACATTTCGTTTCCAGTCAAACATCTTCATTGTGTTACCACTTGACATTGGCTGGGTGAATGTAATGGTGGTCAGGCATCATACTAGCCAAACGTATATTTCATGTAACCATCTGCTCTAATGGAAAAGGGATTTTAACAAAGTTCAACATTCTAGGCATTTAAGATTCACAAAACATCACAAATAAAAATGGACTATCTCCAGACAGGTTGTCAGAAGACAAATCTTGGAGAAATTTCTCAAAGATGTCATAAACACATTTGGGTTATTTCCCCTTTAAAAAAAAACAAACATGCGATCTCCAGCATTGAGTAATGTACAGTGGCGCAACCAGCAAAAAATGCTAGGGGGGGGGGTGCTCACATATAGAAAAAAATGCTGGGGGGGGGGGCTCACATATAGAAAAAAGACAGTTTATATAGTTAAATATGTATGATGATTTGGTCGGGGGGGGGGCTCAAGCACCCCCCCCCCGGTTGCGCCACTGGTAATGTACATTGTTTCAATGTGTTATTGTAAATACCTGACATTACTACCTGTGGGGGTTGGATGGATTGGTTCGATCTCCGGTGAGGACTACAGGATTTTTCAGGCCATGGTTTAAGTCCTGTGGTACCTCCAAGGCCATTGCACTATTGATTATGATGGAGATGAAAGGAGGGCATTGCAAAAACCGCCCCATTAGTGGTTTATAGGACTTAAGATATTTCAACACTTCCTTATAGGGACTCTTTTACACTACCCGTCAGTGGAGACAGTTTAAATTATATAGGCTAGTTGTTGCACTGAGTAGTATCGGCCTTTGAGGGTGGCTAACAGGGCGATGGCCCCCACGCCCTGCACCTTTTTTACCCTAACCGTTTGTTCCAGGCCCTCGCCGTAAGCCCCGTTCACTGCTAAAGCTGCCTTTGCACTGAAGTTGATGTCGTTTCTCAAGCTTTTTGCCAGTGACTTAGAGAGAGGGAGTTGGAAAGAGAAGCGTTAAAAGTAGAAATTTTCAATAAAAAGGTCAGAGATAAATACGGATCTGTCGCTATATAGGTCATACTCTTTAGAGCTCTTCGATAATTAAGTTCAGGTTAGGTCTGTACATTTTGTAGTGACTGTTGTTGTACTGTCGATCACGATTGTCTCAGAAAATAATAAAACTATTGTTCATCAAAAAAAGATGCCTAAAGTTAAGAGAAGTAGAAAGCCACCTCCTGATGGTTGGGAATTAATTGAACCAACGATAGATGAATTGGACCAAAAAATGCGGGAAGGTAATGTTTATTGGTCATACATACCTTGTAACTTAGTAGTATGAGTGAGGGTAGTGACCCAAGTCAACATTATTATGAGTTTACCAGCTTAGTGTTCAAAATTGGCAATTAACTTTTTCATATATATTAGAATACTTTTGATTTTTTTTATTCTCGATTTGAATTCGGTTTGCATTAAACAACATTCAGCTTTTTACTTCACCTTATTCAAAAAAGTGAATTTTAAAAATAAATTATGTATCACCAGCATCGGCCATTTTGCTTAAACTTTATTCAAAATTTATTGTTTATTGACATGCCTGGGCCTTGCGTCATAATAGGCTTATTGAATCTTTTAATTAATTAGCCATCACTTGTTTTTGTTGTTTTATGAAGGCATTGAGGTTCCAAGTATATGTATAGTATACTAAATAATAACAAAAATGTATAGTACGCTTAGGCGCAGGTATAAAAAACGAATATGCATATAAAAATAAATACAATTCTAAGTTAGTATGTTTAAATTTCAGATCATTCAGTCTCTTCTGTATTTCCAATTTTCTGTCATTTTATTAAGAAGGTACCTAATTTAATTTGCATTTTCCTTTTGCGCTCTGTAAGAAGTTGTTGGTAAGTGGATAAGTCATCCATAACACCCCATCTTGAACTTCTGTAAAAATTTAGGTCATTTTCAATAAATTGGTCCATAATATCTGTTATAGTGGTCAAACTGGATTTTAGAAATGCTGTTGAAAGTTCTTTTTGCTCTTCTTCATTATCACTACTTTCAATATTTTTGTGTTCTTCTTAGTCCACTAACTCATTGAGGTCATCATTAGAAAGATTTGCTGCTGTTTCTTGCACTATTTCCACTATTTCCTTTTTTTTATTATCACCCATGATAAAAACTAAAAATCATAATATTTGTCCTTATATCAATCATTATATTATATAAATTTATACAGTACTTACAATAAAAATGTTTGAAACGATAAAAATATGTTCGTTTAACACTCTGGAAATAAGAAACACAGATAAAATTTGTCAGATTTTGGGAAGCTTAATGCTAAGTGTGCTTTTTTGGGGAATCCCCCAATTCAAATAAGCGTTAAACCAACACATCACTAAGCAGGGTCTTACTGTATTTTAGTAAATATTTTAAAATACAATTTAATCTACTGTTTTTAATGTCATATTAGTATTAATGATATTATTATCTTTAAATTGTATACTATGCTAAGTACAGCACCCTAATTCTAACCACCATTTGCAACATAACAATGAATAATTCCCATTTTATCTAACCTAACACATGCTGGATTTAAATGATAATTATTTCAAGTAAAAACCAATGGATGCTAAAATTTTTTAATAAACGTAAAATACTAGAGATAATTGTTACAGTCCCTTTTATTATTCCCAATTTGGCCTTTTATTAAAATATTTTATGTTCCAAATAGGCCCTTTATCACAGTTAACATATGTACAAACACTTTTAAGAAAATGATATACAATGCCAGCGCCATCCTGTATTAGAACATCGACTGTGTTAAAATTTAGGCTTTGTCTGGATACATAAAAATGAAATATAAACACTGTCACAGTTTATCATCACGAATCTCTGTCTGGGTGTGTCAGAAGGAAAGATAAATTAGAGTGAAAAAAAGTAAAGTTCCCTTAGCCCTAAGGGGTCATCTGGGCAGATGAAGTGGATTGTGTGGTTAGCACAATGCCCTGCCGCTTTTGCTTCTCCAATGTAAAGCTGGGTGGACTTAACGGATGACTTTGAACCAAATTTCACCTGGAAAAAATCCTATGGTTCTTACTGAGGATTGAACCCAGGATTCTCAGGTTGACAGTCAAGTATCTACACCACCTTTCCCACTTAATTAAGAGTGCTATGGAGCAAAATTTAATGTGTTTAATTATCAAATATTGAATTGTCATCAGAAGCAAGCAAGTATACAAAATTTCAAAGAAATCGAGTGTTAGAAAGTGGGTTTTAAAAATGCCATCGAGACATACATTTATATATATTTATTAAATAAAAATTGACAGAGTGTCGTAAGAAAAGGATTGTAAAATAACATTAATAGACTTTATTTTACTAGTTTTAGCAGCTTTGCATATTTTAGATTGACCAATATCTTAGAGTAAAAGAGGTTTGACATGTGTTGACTTGATTAGTTGTTTGTCTAACTTTTTCTGAAAATTAAAGATAATTTGTTCTAATATTGTTTAATTTAATTTTTTTCCCTTATTCAGCTGAAACTGAACCACATGAAGGCAAACGTAAGGTTGAATCTCTTTGGCCAATTTTCAGACTACACCACCAAAAGTCCAGATACATATATGATCTTTTTTATCGCAGGAAAGCTATCAGTCGAGGTAAGTTTAAATTGAATCTTTTATTGAAAAATAAAATTGCAAAATTAACATCAAGTTAATTTTTTATTAGTTATTTTAGTAATAGTTCCTTTTTACGAAAAACAAATAGAAATGTGTTTCAAATTTGAATGTTGAATTACACACAATAAAAAAAAAAAGGAACATAAACAGTCATTGGCATCACCTATTTACCACTGATTACATGTTTACCTTACTATTGACTTAATTTGTTTTACTTTTTTTCTATCAGAGCTATATGAATACTGTCTAAAAGAGAACATAGCAGACAAAAATCTAATAGCAAAATGGAAAAAGCAAGGATATGAAAACCTGTGTTGCCTCAGGTGCATTCAAGTAAGAGACACTAACTTTGGAGCAAACTGTATTTGTCGTGTACCAAGATCCAAACTGGAATCTGTGAGTTCGTTTTGCCTTATTTATAGAAGCATTAATATTTCATATGTCTTGCTTAAAAGTGGTCAGGTTAAATTTAAGAACCTCACCTGAATTAAAGCTAAGCTATTTCAGGGCTGGGTAAAAAGCTAGCTAAGCATTTAATGAATATCAAATAAGTTTTTTATTCCTTGGTCTTACAGCATAGGCAGGAACATAGAGGCAATGCATGCATTGTAGAGGTGTGAGGGTATCTAGTTTTAGTTGTAATTAATGGGGGACAAGGTTGCTCTTTTATAATGAGATCGATCTGCATGCTGTGGGTTATGGGCTCAACTCCTGGTCTGATCTGTCCAGTCACCTTCTTATGTCTTCTGTGGTGCCTTCTTGGCTATTGCACCAATAGCTATGGTGGGAATGATAAAACTGCCCATTAGTGTCTTATAGTATCTAAGTGACATAACAAAAAAAAAAGTTGTTAATGGTAATCTCTGTTTAGGCAGACTATAAATGTCAAGTCCCCTTAACCCTAAAGGGCCATCAGAGCAGATGAAGTGTTGAATTCATCTGTTTCTATTACCATGGCATATAACAGGATTGTGTGGTCAGCACATTGTCCAGTCTCCTACTTAAGTCTGGTACACCTTTAAAGCTGGGTGGACTTAAGCCATTTTTCAGTGGGACCTGGAAAAATTCCCTTGGTTTTCATTGAGGATCGAACCCAGGATTTTCAGTTTGACAGTCCATCATCCACCTCGCTCGGCCATCCCTCCCACTTATACCTAGGGCTTGAATTAACATACAATTTTCATCCATAAAAAAATTAGGTTTAAACATAGAATTTCATTGTTTTTGCATTGAATATCAAATTTCTTTTTATTGTTTCAGGGTAAAATTGTGGAGTGTGTGCATTGTGGATGTAGAGGATGCTCAGGATAAAGATTTTATTCCTGGTTTTTTTTTTTAAATGATCTTTTAAAAATACTTCATTTTAATTTTGGTATTCTGTATGTTGAATGAATAAAAAAAAAGCACCGGCATCTAGCTTGTGATTTTGTCGTAGAAAAAAGTTTGAAAGTTTATCTCAAGCCTAAGCCTTAGTTCTTCTCTTTGATAACATTATTCCCTGAAAACTATTTTTAGAATTTATTATTAAAAGATGACTTAATAAAATGTAAATCTTCACAAAAGTCCTCATGAGGTTAATTATTGAATCATTACACAGGTATTGAAAATAGAAGAAATAACATTTTTCTAAAAGTTAGGCTTAAAAAGAAAACTAAATTATATTTATTGATTGCATCTCAAAGGGTGTATGAGGGAATTTTCAATTTAATTTGAACATTCATCAATATGCTGCAGTATTTCAGCAAATAAAATCTTAAAACTTCTTGTCATTGAAACCTTTTTATCTTGAAATACTCAGTTGTAAATGTTAAGGTCACCTCAAATTTGTTGTTTACATGTTTCAAATTTGTTTTTAAATACTGCTCATTACTTCATGTCTAGTTAAAAACAACTTTTTTTAATTAGTATTGAAATGAAATTTGTGAATGTGTAATTTTAACTCCAGAAAGCTAAGAGTTCACAGTGCTTTCATTGGAGGAAAATTCTTTTACAAGAGAAAATTTTAGTCCACATCTATCTGGGATGGAAGTTGACAATTAGTGGATTTCATGAGTTATTGGTTATTATACCAGAACTATCTTCTTTCTTGTTCATGTGATCAGATGTAGTAAATCATTATTCTAGACATTTTAAAAACTCAAGTTTATAAAACAAATTTAATGATATTTAGATGGATTCAGGCATTTTAATTAATTTGTAATTTGAGTTGTGATGAATGTGTAATATATGGTCTTCGCCAGAAACAGCCATGTAAAGTTAGATGAACAAATGATGTGATCCTTGTCTATTAAATAAACAAAAAAAAATTGTGCGTGTTTTTCTTTAACTGATTTAAAAAGACATTTTCAAATTTTAGGCAGAAAATTTATTGAAGAATTTTACAATGGTAAAACAAAATAATCAATATTTATACTTTTTTTATTCCATTTTCAACAGAAAAAAATACAGTAACACTCATGTCACCAGTAAATTAATGAATCATCTTTCACACACTAGGTACTGGTATGTATTTACTTATTCTCACTTATACTGTTTTCCCATGGATAGAAACACAGCCTTTAATAAATATAATATTAAATGCTTTTTAAGAGGTAGGTGACATTGAGTGCATGAAATATATGACACTGAGTTCATGAAATAAATATTTCATGTAGTGATTTGTCAACTAACCTATTTTTCATCAAATCAAAGCTGGATTATAAATTTTGAAAGTTTTTTTTTTATAACTTGCAGATAATGATGCACTTTTTTTAAAAGAGAGGATGTAATTATTTGAACAAAACTTAAATTAAGACTATTGTTCTGAAAATATTTAATTTTAATTTACAAATGATGATAATACTGCATTTTGTTTTTAAATCTGAATGAACCATCTGACCCATGACATGAAATGATCCAATTATCATAACATATTTACAGCAATAATATCACAAAAAAAGTCTTTGGTTCAACTGTGTCATAACAGGGATACAGAGCCTGCCGGTAAACTGCTGGAGATAAGGCTGTAGTAGCGAATGTCATTGACAAATCTTTGAACTGACTGAGTGAAAGACGGTAAGTCCTAGAGATAAAAAAAGGAAAAGAAAAAATGTCTTCAATTAACTGATTAAAAATTTTGTACACTCTAGTGTAGATCTAAGGATCCTGGTTTTGAGCCAATGTGTGTTCTGGAATTCAATCAATCCCACACAAACTTGAATATAATGGGGATTGTAATTGATATTGGGGAAGTAATGGCTGCCATGCATTATGCTAGCTTTAAAATATGCAGTGGCTACAAAAACAGGCGAATTCCAGACATCATCTGCACTGATAGTCAAACAGAAATACATACTTCAAGGCCTGAAGGGAAAACAACTTTTTTTATACTACATGTATAAAATGTCAACATTTAATTTTAATGAATTTTTTTTTTATAACCAACAAACCTATTAAAATAATCTCCTGGATTAACATGTTAAGGAGAAAGCATGAAAAATATATAGTTACCCTATCAGTTTTAAAGTTTTTGGCCAACACCGCCTTCTGACTGTTATCGATGCCTTCTATAGACATTAAGAACTGAGGCAGGAAGTCATTAAAGAAGGTATCAAAGTTTGCAGCAGCCATGTTGTAGATGCATATGACTATTTCCTCTTGAAGCAGGTCATGGGATTTCTGAATTATTACTTGCAGCAAAACTTTGAGAAATTGGTGGCTCATGACTTCGCTGAAGATTTTCTTGATTAAATAAAGAAAAAATACTTTCACAAGACAAGGACAAAAATAATATATACATTTAAAGATCTCGACCAATCATATCTATTAGGTCTTAATATGGTAAGGATTCCTGAAAATTGTACATGCTTGAGAGTTTTTTACAATTAAGATTGAGCAGTAGGCACCATCAATTTTTAAAACAAATTTATCAGTTAGCTTGTGTTAAAATTTAGTTTTAAATTTGTTCAAAAGATATTGCTTTTAATGGGGGATGTTTGATTCAAAATATTTCTACACAGCCAAGTGTGACTGAATGCAATTCAAAAAAAATTCTTTTCAGAGCTCAAGTATGCTACTGATATAGTACCAATAATTAAGAATCCAAGGGAATTTTTCAGGTCATGGGGAAAGATCCCTCCATGGCCATTGCACTATCGGCTATGGTGAAATAAGCAGGGCACTATAAAAACCGTCCCATAGTGGTTTATGGGATCTAAGAGATTAATATCTCATCCTTACAAATCTCATTAGTGGAATGAATTATGCTTTTGTCACTTATCATAAATGTCTTTTTAATTAAAAACATTGTAGGAAAATATCCAAACCTTATTGTACAGCTTCCATTTAAAATGTAGGGACTCCAGAGATTCTAGGTTCTGCTTGAATAAACTAATGTCAGTTTGCAGAAAGGATTGACCATAGGCCTAAAATAATGAGCCCAAAAAATAAAATTATAAGAAACTTGGCAACCAATAAGAGCAATCAGTGTAGAGATAGATATTTTTATATCAGTATGAATAACCACAAATCATATACACAATAATACATATCAATATGCACAACTAACAATTTATGAGTTAAAATATTTTACAAAGCATTCAACTAAAGGAACACAATAAAATACATAAAAAAACTTTTAGTGGATCGGCTGTTTGATTATCCATTTCCAAATCTTGAAGCTGTGCTAAATATAAAGCCTAGGCTCATACACTGAATTAGCAAGACACAATGACAAATCCAGATACTGACCTGAAGTATTGCACTGAATTAGCCAGACATAGACACACAGACACAATGACAAAACCAGATACTGACCTGAAGTATTGCACTGAATTAGCTAGACATAGACACACAGACACAATGACAAATCCAGATACTGACCTGAAGTATTGCACTAAATTAGCAAGACACAGGCACAAAATGACAGATCCAGATACTGACCTGATGTATTGCACTGAATTAGCCAGACATAGACACACAGACACAATGACAAATCCAGATACTGACCTGAAGTATTGCACTGAATTAGCTAGACATAGACACACAGACACAATGACAAATCCAGATACTGACCTGAAATATTGCACTGAATTAGCTAGACATAGACACACAGACACAATGACAAATCCTGATACTGACCTGAAGTATTGCACTGAATTAGCCAGACATAGACACACAGACACAATGACAAATCCAGATACTGACCTGAAGTATTGCACTAAATTAGCTAGACATAGACACACAGACACAATGACAAATCCAGATGACCTGAAATATTGCACTGAATTAGCCAGACATAGACACACAGACACAATGACAAATCCAGATACTGACCTGAAGTATTGCACTAAATTAGCAAGACACAGGCACAAAATGACAGATCCAGATACTGACCTGATGTATTGCACTGAATTAGCCAGACATAGACACACAGACACAATGACAAATCCAGATACTGACCTGAAGTATTGCACTGAATTAGCTAGACATAGACACACAGACACAATGACAAATCCAGATACTGACCTGAAATATTGCACTGAATTAGCTAGACATAGACACACAGACACAATGACAAATCCAGATACTGACCTGAAATATTGCACTGAATTAGCCAGACATAGACACACAGACACAATGACAAATCCAGATACTGACCTGAAGTATTGCACTGAATTAGGTAGACATAGACACACAGACACAATGGTGAATCCTGATACTGACCTGAAGTATTGCACTGAATTAGCTAGACATAGACACACAGACACAATGACAAATCCAGATACTGACTTGAAGTATTGCACTGAATTAGGTAGACATATACTCACAGACACAATGGTGAATCCTGATAATGACCTGAAGTATTGCACTGAATTAGCCAGACATAGACACACAGACACAATGGTGATTCCTGATACTGACCTGAAGTATTGCAATGAATTAGCCAGACATAGACACACAGACACAATGACAAATCCAGATACTGACCTGAAGTATTGCACTGAATTAGGTAGACATATACTCACAGACACAATGGTGAATCCTGATACTGACCTGAAGTATTGCACTGAATTAGCCAGACATAGACACACAGACACAATGGTGATTCCTGATACTGACCTGAAGTATTGCAATGAGTTAGCCAGACATAGACACACAGACACAATGTCGAATCCAGATACTGACCTGAAGTATTGCACTGAATTAGCCAGACATAGACACACAGACACAATGGTGAATCCAGATACTGACCTGAAGTATGGCAATGAACTGGGCACTGTTCTCGAGACCATCACCAGCTTCCTTGATGGCATCCACCACAGACACCTTAAAAAAATGGCGCCATTTGTGGGTGAGAATTTCATGCAGCAGGTGGTACAAGGCATTCTTCATGTCAGGTGAAGGACGCTGTGAGGTCAAAGTTTTAACGATGACATTTAGTGCAGCAATGGTAATGTATCAAATATTTGGAATAATAACAATTCAAAGTGATGACATATGATAAATGGAACTAATTTTATGGTTAATTTAATTTTTGATGAATATCAAGCTGCTTAAATATAAATAGTGTGGTAGTGCTCTAGATTGCCAACCAATAGATCATAGCCCTGTAAGAACAGCTATTTTAATTTTTTCCCCTAATAGATGTAATTATCTCTAGCTGCTCTTAAGATGCTCCTGCAAGGATGAGATGTTTATCTTTTGATTCTATAACAAACTAATGGGACAGTTTTTTCAGCACTTCTTGCTAAATCCTCACCACAGCTGAAAAATGCACCTCATAACTGAAACTACATCAATTGGGTTCACAAACCAAAGTACCACTCACGTAATAACTGAAGTGAACACAAACTTTAGCTGACTAGGGCCAGTATGGCTTGTAAAGCATTCATGAATGGGCAGATAACTTACTGGTGCAACTATTGGATAAATCTGGTCCATGGCGATGGAGATGATGTGAGGCAGAAAAATTTTAAACTGCGCTCCGGGCTCTTGAACAATCAGCTCCAATATCTTCAAGAAGCTAAAAAAAAAATAAATAAAACCATCTTAGTGCAAGAAATAATTTATCCATTAATGACATTACCTTAAGTAATCTATTATATGTTGGTTGAAAAAATTGGTGCCACTAGTGCATTAGATTCTTAAGTCCTTTGTTCATTAGCACATAATGTTCTTTAGGGGATCTTCAAACTTTTTTCAGCGACCTCATTCTCCATCCGGCCCCTTTATTTATTTGCGTTATACATCAGTTTGACTAGAACTTTCCCTTTTCCGTTTCACTTTCTATGCCGACTTTTCTTGCAGACACCCTCATTTAAAAAAAAAATAAAAAACTTATTCAACATAACTTACTTTTCTATGACTCTAAATGCACTGCTTGTCTCGTGATGAATTGTTTGTGCCAACAGCTCTCTACAGAAAATCAACATGAAACAAATTTTTTTAAAAGTTTATATAATTTCTAACAGGGAAATAAAATCTTAATAGATGAAACTTAACAATAAATTTTTATTTAAAGCATTTTAAAACAAATTATTAGGAATCGCAGGCGAATCTATCTAAATTTAACAGTATGTTAACAGACAATAATACTTTGTACAGTTAAAAAACATCAAAATTGACCATCAGAATAATACTTAAAAAAACCCTTACCTAGAAAACACAGTCATGAATGTTTGAATTATTTTCTCAGTAAAAGGTACACCCATCTGAACACGAAGACCTTGGAACATGGCAAGGAAATATGTCATTATATTTTCTACTATGTCCACATCATGCACATATATTTGGAAGATGCTTAGTGTCGTTTGTGTGACATCTTGGAGAGACGCACAACAGATCTGCTTGGATTTGACGACTTCACCTGCGATGGACTCCACCCAGTCCTGACAAATGACCATAGTCTTCTTTATTACTTCTTTAGCTAAATAAAATAAAAAAAAAAAATAAAAACGTCAGGTAAAAAAAAAAATATTCTTTCATCAGCAGTATCAATAAGAAAAATCAAAATGTACTAAATAAGCATAAAAACTATTTCCACCTTGTTCCTGAGCAATTTTATTGTTTGCCAACTCTGGAACCTGCCCAAGAGCAACGAAAGAAGCTGTAAGTTGAGTTACTAATGTCTTATGGTGGCTTGCTCTGTTATCCCAATCCTGCTCACTAGAACTGAGGCTGGGCCACGGTAGCAGAAGATAATGTGACAGTGACCTAAACAACAGCATCTGAATCTAAACAATTAAAAAAAGAAATTCAGAATTTTTTTTTATGTCAATGTAATAATTTGAATTTAGTTGATAAGAGTGATAGCTAACCTAATGATAAAATAATGAGAAGAAATAAAGCAAAGCTCAACATTAATACTTGAAGTAATTTTTTACATTTATAGTCATACATTTTTCACACATACTGCACATCAATGTAAATAAAAATTGCATTATAAAAAAATATTTTATAAAAAATAATGTTTTTCTTGCGTACTTAAAAGCAGAAAATAATTTCTGAATAAATTGGTCACATGGTAATAGATTTTATAAGAGCTTCTGATTTTTATAAAAACGTTGGGCGCATGGATTTTATATTATGTGAATGTTTGTATTACAATATTAGAATCATCAAATGTTAACAATTAAATCCCAAAAGAATTATTACAGAAGGTTTTCGAAGATATAACTTGGAACTTTTTATGGAGTAAATTATTCTTAAATTGCAAAATATCTATTCAATTAATGAAATGATTGGCAGTTAAATGTTATTTGCAATTCAACTTTAGATAATGAAAGAAGCAATATTTATTTTTTTTAAAAACAATATTGGCCCACATGTAATGAATGCCCTTTTTCTGACCCGATGTCCTAAAATAGCAACAGAAACAGTGCTAAAACATATGTAAGAATGTCATGTTTCATGTGTAGAGAATCAACGACATTTTTCAAGCGTACCTCCTGAGATAATTCCTGACAGTGGCCCTGGCTGGCCATATCGTACAGCTGAACAACTGGATTGACATGAAGTAGGAATGCTGGTCGGACTGTTGTTGTTACTGACAACAGGAGATGTACAGCAGATTGAATAACTTTATCTGGAACCTGAACATGAAGCACCGGGTTTCAGAACATTATATTGCCTTAAATATGTTTAAACTAATCAACATCTTCAATAGCAATCAATAAATAATTACCTAGACATTGCATCATAGAAATTATATAAGACAGACAAAACAAGGAAATATTCTTGATACTAAAGGATGAAAACAGCCCAAACTAAAGACATTTTTGCTTAGCTAAGGACCTCACAAATTTAACCTCTCTTTCACTGAAATATAATACTATGAAAATGCACAAACCGCATAGGTGTGCTACTAGCAGAGTTTTTCCATGCAATGTAAACAAGCCACAATGGCAGCTTAGAAACATTGATTCAAATAAAAATTGTGTCAAAATTAATGTTTATTCATGAATAACTAAACAACACCAATGACATAATTTAAGAGGACAATTAGGATTGCATCAGATATTTGATAAAAGCTTATAGCAACAGACATTTTTCCACAGAAACGTTTTAAATTAAGGCAAAAATATTTTAATGAAACTTGGTTAAAGAAGTAATAAGAAAAACAAAATACCTGCTTGTTAATAAGGGGAGTTATGGAATGAATAACAGTCAACAACAACGAGTGAAATTCTTCTTTCTGCTGGTTGACCCTCAAACTCTCCATGTAGAACTCTGACATCCAGTGGGCATAAGCTTTAATAGCCGCCAAAGACTGAGCATGGCTAGTTAAAAAAAATAATCGACATAAAATGAGAAAAGATGTAAGATACTTTTTGTTAAGTCTATGAAAGGATGCGACGATTATTTCTTAGGTCCTATAAATCACCAAAGTGATGTTTTTCTAATGCCCTCTATATATGATAGTCCAATGGTCTTAAATGCGCCATGGTAACATATATGTAACTTTCATGATGACCTGAAATATTCCAGCCCGAGACCATCAAGGTGACAGTCCAGACATAAACAATGCTCGACCACCTGACCCTAAGTTTGTTTTTTGAATGGTTCAATTACGACCAAATTTACTGCATTAAAATTAAAACAAAGAGTTTTATTTATAAAACATTTATGAAACAGAAAACCCGCTTCCATTAAAACACAATTCAATTAAAAAAAACCTTTTGCAAAAAGTTTCCTTGATCATCACCTGCTAGACATGTAACAAACATATAACAAACATATAACAAACATTCATTAAAATCATTACCACCTAAAGTTCACCAACATACATTGAGTCTTCCAACAACTGCATAGAGAAAAAATAGAGCTGTAACACAGTGTGCCTTTAGCATGTACGGTTGGCACAGATCAGTGAATAATGAGTTTAGAAACACACAAGTGTGCAAGTGCGTGAGTGGACCTGGAATGAGCGAGTGTATGACTAGACATTTGAGATATAGTCAGGGTTGAACAAAATAGTATTTTGATATCATACAAAACAGCTGTTGTAGACATTATGGGTATAAAAGGACACTTGTTTTAGTTCTTGTTCACAGAAGTTGCCAATTATCTAATGTGTATTTCACAAGTTACAGTGAGGTTTCCTATTTAAGTCATACATAAAGATTGTGTGATTGGATTCGAATTTTTATGTGCTTGTCCAGGAAGTAATTGTAGTTATTAAAAAGCCCATTGACAAGATCCAAAAGGATAAATTTAAAAGTAATAAATATTTGGTATCAAACATGAACAGTCTTACAGTTAAGTTTTAAAAAAAAACCCTACACTTCTATAAAATCTTGCTGTAAAACACCCGCTGATGTGGTCACTTCAAAGAACTTTATTCTACTTCCATAGGAAGCAACCTGAGCAAGTCTGAAAAATTTTAGTCAAATGAAAAAATAATGATTAAAGTTACTAATTAAATGATAAATACATAATAAAATCAAAATTAAAAATAAGAAGAATGCAAGAAATAAAACTGACAGCTATTGAGTAGAAAAATGTATTTTTTTAATAATGTCAAGGTAATTTTGTTGTCTGAATGTTTAAAGCAAATTTTGCACTAATAAGTTATAATGCATGCAATTTTCACCTGATTCCTTTATTAACATATTAAAAATACGTTGTACTTTATAAACAAATTAATGCGGGAATATAATATTTGACTATGACTTTACATTAGTTGATTAGTAGCAGTAAATATTTTTATTTTAGTAATAATAAATAATGGTATGATATGATAACCAAAAAATCATTTCTACCCTACTGTTTTTACATAATGGAATGGCAGACTTTTTGATTGAGGAAAATATGTCATTTTTACCCCCTTCCAACTAAATATGTAATAAAAAAAAAGAACCGTCAAGAAATAGATGAAAAACCTAAACACAATTTTTTGGTTGAAATGATTTCTCTAAAAGAAGATACAGGTTTCTTTGCAATTTATTAAAAAAAAAGGTGTAAAAAAAAAACCTGTAGTTGGGTAAACTTAGCGATTGCTGTCAAAAGTCTTCATCCGGGATAAACAGGTTAAGGCAAGGGTGACTTCTCTACAGGGGCCGACTTCTGTCCAGATGAAGTGTAGAATTCATCTGTTTCTATAGCCCCGACATATGAAGGGATTGTGTGGTTAGCACAACAACCAGCCGCCTTTACTTCCCCAACTTAAGTCAGGTACCCATTTAAAGCTGGGTGGACTTGTGGGACAACTTTGAAACAAATTTCACCTGGAAAAATTCCCACGACAGGTCGACAATTGAGTATCTACACTCGGCCGTCTCACAAAAGTAAAGTTCCCTTAGGCCCATAAGGATTTATAGGGGCAGAGGAAGTCTAGAATTCATCGGTTTCAGTAACCTCGGCATGTAATGGGATTGTGTGGTTAGGGAACCATTTAAAGCTGGGTAGACTTGGGGACTTACACCAGGACCTGAAAAAATCCCAAGGTTCTCACTGATGTTCAAACCCAGGACTCTCGGGTTGACAGTCGAATGCTCTACACAGCTCAACCACTCGTCCTCTTTCTGTGCAAAGAAAGGGACCATTTTCTAGCTTCTAATAAAAGAATAAAAAATATTTTATATTTTAAAACTAGCCTGGAAACTATTTGCATGGCATTTGTAAATCTGGTGACAAACTGCTCTCCTGTAAAATGTACAGCTAATCTACCAAGTGCCTGGAGTAGAGACGACAGGTCTCGCAGTGTACAGTGGAGCCGCCTGCAATCATTTTCAGCAGAGACACATAGCCTTCTATCATAGCCTGAGCTGTCAACAAACTTCTCAATACCTAAATAGGTCTCTACATAATCTTGAAAAGGCTCCCACTGAAATTCAATATTGAAATGATTTTCACCAAAATTTAATACTTTAAAAAAAAAAAAAGTAAATAAAGATAGTTCTAATAATGAAATCTGATATTTATTTTTCACTGACGAGGACGGTGTGATTATGTTACTGTATTTATTTTTCTTTTGATTCTCCTAGATAAAAAAAAGCAACAAAAAAAATTTTTTTTACCACAAGCTGAAAGACTACTGGTGTTAGTAATTCTGCCACTTTGGCAACAACTTCAAGGTTTTGCCTCAGGTAATGTTGCCATTCTGTTTCATCCTGAAGATTACAGGACAAAAAAAACTATATCTCCAAAAACATATACATTACAGGTGATCCAAAAAAAAAACATCTATCAAACTCCACAAAATTAGAATAACTTAACCCTACTTGAGATTATTTTTTTCAAGATGGTGCTTACATCGTCATCAAGCGTGTCATCATCCAACTCTTCCAGTTGAGACTGGTTGAAGCGGAACTGAAATTTTTGAAGTAGACTGGAAACCAATGAGATAAGGGCTTCCTTGTACCTGTATCAGAATGATGAAGAACCAATTCAATTTTAGCACCATCCTTTTTTACTTCTATAAACCTGGTACTTAAAAAAATGTAATATATTTAATTATTCCTTACTGAGGTAGGTGATTACCATGTACAGTAAATATCACTATTTATGTACAGTTGTCTCTTGTACATATTTTAGAGTGTTAGGGAAAAAATTAATCAGAGTTACATTGATTCAAAAGTCATTATGTTTTTTGTCTGCTTCAGTTGATTAGATCAGTGCTTCTCAAACTTTTTGAAGTCACGGCCCCCTTGGAACGTCAATCAATATGTCGCAGCCCCCCTATATTGTTTTTTTTTTTGGTTTAAGATTGCTTAAATTTATTATTTTAAAGTTCTATATGCAAACTTTTACTAGTCAATACATGCTTTTTCTGATGTTAACAATGAAAGAGTGAAAGGATGCAACATATATTAATACTATTTACATACAATACATTAGGTTAATTATATTTTATGTGTCACATTTACCGTAATTCCACGGCCCCCTCCGGACAGTCCACGGCCGCGGCCCACCACTTTGAGAAGCACTGGATTAGATTATCAATGAAAACTGACACGTGACTAATCTATCTAAATACAAAAGCATAAAGCAAGCCTTATCACTAAAACTTTTGGATCATATTTTTAACAGATTGTAATATTATAGAGTTTAAAATCTTACAAAAAAATATAACCAATGAAATTTAGTGTTTTTAAAAAACACAGTCCAGAATCTTCACTACTAAAGTTTTAAAGTGTACAAAATTTAACAAGGTATGAAAAAACTGTCACAAAATGAATTCCAGAAAAAAACAAAAAAAAAAACAATCTCATTTCAAAAGAAAAATACTTTTGAACAAGGTGTTACCACGTAAAACAAAAAGAAGCTTCAAATCTGATGATGAAAAAAAAAATTACAAAAACAATTTGTAGGATAACGGTTTTATTGACAAAATATTTTTTTAACTCTCGAAAAGGCTTCACACTGAATAGTATGTAGCAAAACATTGTTTCCCCTGTTAGAGTAAGACCATTTTTCTCACCTCGCTGATACATCCTCTTTTGTTGCAGATCTTGTTTCCAATTTATTGTTCAAATAGTCCAGGAATGTTATCCAAATATCCAGACAACTGAAGTAGCCCTCTGTTGTTGGCTGAGGAATATAATCACCCAGACATTAATTAAATCAGGTATTTATTTTAAAATATTTTCAAAAAATGTGGGTATAAAGCCAGACTCTATAAAAATATTACATCAGTACATAAATAAGAATTGAGCAAACTCTCTTAATTTTGTCTTTTATTTTATTGTTGTAATTTATTTTTTAAAAATGCACACTATTACAATAATATGTAATGTGTTTATAACAATGATCATACCTGTCGAAAGGTGTATTTAAAGAGTAAAGATAAAAACTCTAACACAGGAAATTGGGGATTGGATTCAAATCTACGTAGATGAACACTAACAAACAGTCCCAGGAAATCTGTGAACTTGTCAACATATCTAAAGGAAATACAAATTAATTTGATTCATGGAAAAAAATTGTTCTTGCAATATGCCAACTTTTTGATTCTATAAAGTTGATTTGTCAAAGTGTTATCCATTAATTAATTTGCTATATGTTTATAGAAAAACTCAAAGCAAGAAATGAGTCTTTTTAAGTAGGGGTCCAATCTAACCTACTGTAAATTGCCCTTACACTTCATCCAACTCTTCCAGTCTGTTGCCTGATGAATTGGTGTTGCTCTCTTTAGTAATTTTCTGGAGTAGGTTAAACGTTTGTTGAAACATTTGCAGCAAGAAATCCTCAAATTCTTGAGGAACACAATTTTTACTCAGAACTTCATTTATACAGTTCATCGCTAGGACACCTGAAAAAATAGGCAACAGTTTTGTATACAATTAGCATACTCAGAAAATAACTTAATTATATTGTGAAACAAACTACAAAAAAAGAGAAATGTTATGTTTAAAAAATCTGATGGCATCATTTAATTAAATTTAATAACCTATAATTATAAGTTTTTTTTAAATAGTTAATTTTTTTTAACTGGTTAAGCTATTGTTACCAAATTTCTTTGTCAAAATCAGCAGCTCTTTAGAATGTTTATAATAATTTTACCAAGTCAACTGAATGGTGCTGTTAACAGACATTGGCAATTAACACTTTTAGTAAATGAATATCCCCCCCCCAGTTAGTTTGTGTCTGACACAATCACATTGAATATATATATTCTTGAATAAAGCTAAGATGACTCACCCAGTTTGTGTGTGCTGCTGCTAAATGCATTGCTTCTAGAACTAGGACTAGATTCATTCACGTCTGGCCTGGACTGGCAGCCAAAGGCAGCAAAATGAAATATGGTGGAAAGTAGCTGGGGTCTGACCACCGTGGACAGGGGAACCCAGCACAGATAGTGAGCGAGACAAGTGAGTGCTGCATAGCATAGTTGCTGTGATGCAGGATCAAGGGGAGGCAATGCTTCCATCTGTGGTCCTCTGCTGGGACTCCCAAGAAGAAGGGAGACTAAATTGGCTGGAAAATCAGAGAAATCAATAGACAAGTGGGAATAAACATTTCAAAATATATATAACTGTGCAGCACAAGTTAAAATCAACTGTTACCTATAAAATAAATTCATTTGTGTTAACAAGAATAGTAATATTACAAGAGTCACACTTAACAAATAGTACAGCAAAAAAAAATTACCACTTGCAATAGGTGATGCTGAGAAGAGCTGGCTGTTTGGTGGTCTGGAGGACCTCCCTTCTGCAGAAGAAGGTGAAGGTGGAGGCGTGGCTGCCACTAAATGACGATGTTTTTCTAGCATGGACTCCAGTATATCTACGATCAATAAGGTCATTTACAGAATTATGTAAATGCCAAAATACAAATTATATTAGCTAACTTAATCAAAGATGTCCCAGCTAGGAAGTTATATTCTGAACATACAGAGAGAAAGTCCTGACACACCGGTTATTCAAAGATGTTCCTTTCAGGGTGTACTATTCTGAACATCAAGTGAGATCCTAGACAAAGTAGTTATTCAAAGATGTTCCTTTCAGGATGTAATACTCTGAACATCAAGTGAGATCCAAGACAAAGCAATTATTCAAAGATGTTCCTTTCAGGACGTAATACTCTGAACATCAAGTGAGATCCTAGACACACCAGTTATTCAAAGATGTTCCTTTCAGGATGTAATACTCTGAACATCAAGTGAGATCCTAGACACACCAGTTATTCAAAGATGTTCCTTTCAGGATGTAATACTCTGAACATCAAAGGAGATAGATACTATCCTATGATGTAACAGTCAGGAAGAGATATTCATCTCTTGGCCCTATAATGAATCAGTAACCATAATTGGGGAAGATTTTGCAGCCCCCTTTAAAACATTCCCCCTTTTACATCGGCAACAACGGCCAGGGAATTTCAATGGTAGACATAGGTCACAGATCACATTAGGACCAATACTTGAAAACTGTGTCACTTTGACCAGGCAAACCTCCAAAGTTCCACAGAGACAACCCTCCAGTGTAGGGCTCTATTTACACCCTTCCTTAAATTCACGACAACAAGGGCCAGGAAGGCGTATCAGTGTAGACATAACCAATGGAAAGGAGTTTAAATCAATTTCAAGGCTGGGGTATGAACTTGTGATGTTTACTTAAAGTTCAAAACATTATACACACTGAAGGATATACAACTGTTTTTGTACAAGATGCACAGACTAGATAAAAAAAAATGCAAAATAATTTAAAATAATTTTTAAAATCTAGTAAATCAGTAAATAACATAGGAAATGAGCTTGTTACATAAAAAAAACTCACTATTTAAGATGTTTAAAATGGAAGGAACCTGCTGCAGCAACAAACGATGAAGTTCTTCTTTCCTGGCCATGCTCAGGTCATCACGAGGAGAAGCCAGCTCTTCTGATGCTGTCTGGAGCAGAATCACTCCAAGTAAAGCTGTTTCTGGCTGTTGAGCTAACTAACAAAGTATGTTACTTTCTTTAATTGATATCTAAATAAGCTAACAACTTGGATAGATTTAGGAATAACTTTACTAGACATTTTTTATTTAAAATTTCTGTAAATTAATTTTTTCCTAAAATATTTTGGCTCATAGCCATTATTGAGTCATTATTGACTTTACCAGTAATCTGAAATAGATTTTAAAAAGGTTAACAGGGAAAATGAAAAAGAGGTAAGAACTATTTTTCCAGATTTTTAACAAACTGGTAAATGAAACAAATACACACCAAGGCCTTAAGAGTATTCTAACCTACTTGTAGAATATTTGAGAAAAAATCTGGATAGAAGTGGGGCCAGTCATTTCGTCCGATATCTACAACCAGTTTGGCCACCTTGTTTTTTATGTACGATGGCAGAGAGGTGTGCTGATTCAGCAATGACTGGGTGAGACATGTGCGTATTTCCATCTTGTCATTGGCAGCCAGACTCATCCATTTATGACTTATCATTGTCTGTAACAATTAAAAGCTTTTTTAAAAATTTAAAATAAAAATTTCAGAAAAAAAAGGACAATTTTTCTTAATAAGCAGACTTACTAAGTAATTTTCAGAGGTAAAGATGGGTCTGCATTACAAAAATAAGAGTCAGATTTTAGGAAAACTAATATTACATGGATTATAAACATACCTCTTGTACATTTAAACAGAACATCATGACAAACTCATTTTGTGTGTGACTTATAAAATACAAACACATTTCCCAAGCATTAGACATCTGTGTAAAGTTGCCTAACATCGTCTCTGAAAAAAAACAAGCAATTTAAGTCTTTTCCGTTTCGGACAAAGGACATTTTAGAGCATTTTTAATGAGAGGGAAGTAATCATGTTGAGTAACTGTTACAAAAATAAATAATGATTACGTCCCTTTGATTAGCTTTTATTATCTATATTTAAAATATAAGCAAAAACGGTACATAAGAAACTCTTATATTTTGGCCCTGGGAGGTCAGATCGCGAAATGGACTTTTGATGTACACTTGGCAGGCCAAGACCTACAAAATGATATATACATCATGGGTCTAGGACTTATGGTTGCTGAGATATAGGGCGCTCTTTTGTTAATATAGCTTATATAGTAAAAAAACGGTACTTTATAAGCCCCCTTTTACGGCCCTCAGAGGTCAGATCGCGAAAAGGACTTTTGCTGCACACATGGCAGGCCAAGACCTACAAAATTATAAATACATCATGGGTCTAGGACTTATGGTTGTTGAGATCTAGGGTGATGACGGACATACAGATAGACAAAACGGGGACAATAGAGCATTTTTTTTCAAAAAATGCTCTAAAAATTATGTTAGATAAATACAACTAAGGGCATAGAAAGATACTGATATAGGTTAGGTTTCATGCAGTTAGACAAAATAAGTAATTTACATTTCATGCTACAAATAAAACCCTGAATATCTAGGAAAATATTATAGAATTAGCCGTCTTACAATTTCACATTATTGACTTCCTAATCAAGTCTTCTAGATCTAAGATTTATGATTTAATCTTCCCAACAATTTAAATTATTTTATTGCAAATGTCTTTTGTCAGGGCCATCATGAGTGTGAGGCGACCTGAACACTTGTCAGGGTGCCCAAGACTTTAGGGGCCTTGTTGCTTTTGAAATTTATTATCATATATTAATTCTGCTGCAAAGGTGGCAGAGGAGCTCTCATATTTATAAGCTTGTCAAGAGCGCATGAATTTCTGGCAACGGCCCTGCTGTAGTGTGAAAATAAATCAAATGTCAACTATGTCCCTAAGTATAACTTATGAAGGAAGTTTTAAGATTCAACTTTTAAAAAAAGTATTAATAAATATTACCTATACCAGGGTTGGGCATACTTTTTAAGTTGTTGGCCACATTGGGAGATAGGGCTCGATAGGCCACACTCTATGACAACCACTAGTAATATCACAAGGAAAGTGTTGAGATGGAATTCTCAAAGGAAAAAGAAAGAGAGGCCAACCCAGAAACACCTAGAGGTGTAATCTCAACAGTGGACATCACCAGGATGGAGTTCAGGTGGAAGCAGCTTAGAGGGCGTCTCAGCCTGATCAGGAGAGAAGTAGCTCTTGTCAGTGGTCCATACCCCGATAGGAGTAATGGGAGACAGTAAGTAAAGTAAGACTAATGAAATTTAAAATATATTAAAAATTTTTAATACTTTCAAACCATATATAATTTTTTCATTCATTAATTTATTTAGAAATACCTAGCTATTTTGTTAAAATGGTAGTAGTTCCTATTCTAGCTAAAAGAAAGCCAATAACACTAAAAACGGTGTCATTGCTTAGCCAAGAGTAGAGTACTTTTAAATAGCAATTGTGCATTCAGTATAATATATATTGTGAACTATAAGTTTAAAAAAAAATATATGCCATGGAGACCATTTTAGTTTAACAAATTCCAAAATGTCCCTGCAATACAATATATATTTACAAAGAATTTTTTTTTTACCTATTTCTCTCTTTCTATCATTGTTGGTAGAAGGGGCGAAAAATTCATTCATTAAGCCCTCAAGTGCCTGCAGTGACTCGTTAATGGTAGACTAAAAAAAAAAGAACAAACAAAATTTGAATTTATAACATTAACATCTATCATCATCATAAGCCTAGACATTGAGTAAAATACATTACTATGTCTATTATTACAAATAAATACAAGCTGAAGACGTACATTAGTCTATGATTAGTACACATCCAAAATAGTAAGACTTATTTTCTTAGATTTAAAAGTTATATAATAGTCCATTAAAAATTATAAGTCTAAGACTTTAATTACTAATAAAATAAGACTTAACCAGACTATAAGATAAGACCACTATTGTCTAAGACTAAGTCTATGTTTATAGCCTTTGGTCTTAGAGCTCCATTTAAGAAAAAACCATTGCAGGGAATGAACAAAAATTCTGCAGAGCCGGGGATACATGTCTATGGTTACCTCACCGGCAGAGGCGAAATTAGCTAAAGCAGAGCCGGGGACGACAGTTCTCAGTGCCGGGGATATCCCCGGTGACAAATCGAGCCCTGGTCTCAGTTTACTTGATACTTCTATCTATACTAATTAGTACTCTCATCTCTAATGAGTGTAATGGATGGAGTTCCTAGTGCTAATTAAAAGATGTTAACTAATTAATTAAAAATATGTGGCATATTACCATGGATCCAGCTAGGTTTATCAAATACAATTAAGATATATTATTGTACAAAATGTAAGCACATTGAAAGAACTGCACATAATAGTATTAATTTAGTATATAATCGAAAAAGACCGACAACCATGATCCTGATAAGTGTAAATTACAATACATGCCACTAAATTCAATAACGGTGAGAGCGCGGTAATGGCATTGGGAAGGCATTTTAATTAATTAATACTCAGTAACTTATTAAATAAATGTTTGCTATGTTAATTTTATTTCATTCTCGCTTTAAAAACACATTTGAGTAACCTATTTAATTTATTGGTTTGTATTGGCCATTACATTTACCGTACCTAGATATTGATATCTGGCACTTGCCTAAACAATTAGTCGTATCATTTTACTATCATTTTTGGCCCTTTCACCTCCCCACTTCCCCGAATGTCACACTGAGTGCTCATTATCGGGAATGGTAGTTTTAGCAGAGAATTTCGGTGATGAAAAAATAGTAGCTTATATAAGTATTATGACAGAAACGTTATTGTAAATATTGGCTAAGCTAAGCCCCATACTTTGAACTTACCTTTTTTTCAAAACTCGGCAACAAAATTAAACAAAAGTTAATGTTTATTCTTTACCTCCCCTTTATATCCACTAAGGCCCCCCCCTCTGATGCTTACTGATAAGAAAAAGGTATAATAAACTTTTTATAAAGAAATAACTAACAGTATAAGTTTTGTATATAGCTGAGCCATTTAAATTTAACAGTTTAACTTTAAGAAAAGGTAATTTTAAGGTTTAATAAGTAATTTTTTTTTGTTTCAGATTGAAGAACTGAACTGCTTTACCACATAAAGATCCTAAAAAAAGCAAAATTACCAAAAAAAAAAAGCGTAGAATGAATGAAGCAAGGTTAAAGACTAAAAATATGCCACTGCTTCTCAGTTCTTTTCTGAAGAAAATGCATGCTCTCTTCCATCAAAGTCAACTGTTGAAGCTTCCAGTTTTAGGCACTTTAAGTGTATGACACTCCTTCATTGGCCTCTCGCAAGAAATTGCCGTATTTTAACAGTCAAAACTACTATCAACATAGTCTGCTCACTACTATTAGGCTTAATGAACTTGATTAAAAAACTGTCTACCCTTTTTTGGATGGTGTTATCTGTAAAAATTTGTACCAAAGCATTCTTACTCTGAAAGAGGGAAATGGCCCATCCTGTGAACTCACTATCAGTGATACATATACTTTATCTCGATGTCCACAATACCAAGAGGTAAACAGGAAAGTTGCTGCATCGTGTGTTGATATTGGTATCACACATTCATCTCGTAACAGATAATGTGAAGGAATGGGTGCGCATAGAATGTAAGGGCATACCATGATCATCAATACAGTATTTATGACAGCTCGAGATGATTTTTTGATAGATACCTTCAATATTCATGAGAAGTAAAACAGCAGAAGTAATCAAATCTGGCAAATCAAATTGACATTGCTGTCAGCACAAGTGAGGACACACAAGCTTGGCTGTAGTTCTGTCATTGAGCTTGACACTTGTCTTGTTATTGGCTACCAAGTAATGTCAACATATTGTCAGGTAAGAAAAAAATACATTTTACTGATATTAAAAATCTTTAGAAATTAACTTTAGGTGTATTAAAATGATGTAATGTCTTTTTATTAATATTTTGTTTCAGATTTGCACTACTGGTAGAAAACTTGACACACAGTTTGAAAACCACAATCTAGTGGAAAGTGAAAACCACAATCTAGTGGAAAGTGAACCCAGAATTACTGTGGGAACTCTGGTGGAATGAAGGTGAAAGCTGCCTAGATTCTTTGGAAGAGTTCCGTAGACCAATGCTTAAGATACACCACTTTACACCAAAACATTTTTAGCTTAGGCCAAAGCAAAGCCATATGATGATATAGATATGCAGAAAGAAGTGTGTGTGAACCATGTGGCAAAACATCTGGCTACTGGTCTTAAGAACCTCAAGACATCATTGGCTAAGTAAGGATTAAGTATAGCCAAAGACTGATGTAAGTTAAGTATATTATATTTGTTAAGTAAATAATTCTGAATCATTTTGTATTTTATAACTTTCTACTTTTTTTTTTTTTTAATTTCAGACAAAAATTTCATTGTTGCAGTTTTTATGTCATCATAGAAGTAAGATCCTGCACAGGAAAAAGAAAGGATAAAATAAGGATGAAAGATGCTGAGGAGAGTGTTCAGAAAAAAAAAAAATGAGGAAAGGCTCGTAGTTTGGCTGATTCAAGATTACAGTAAGCCATGGAAGAGAGGGCAAAAGTGGACCTTCTATACAGTGCTGGATAGTTTATTTAGGAAATATTGTTTATTACTGTAAATATATGTACAAATTACCGATTGTGATCCCATTAATTTAAAATTATTTTTTTTTTTACCATTTCATCGCGGATTTGTAATTAAAGGTTTATTTAATTTTTTTTTTTTAAAAAATATGCGCTTTTACCATACAATACTATCTTGTGTACATATACCAATACTTTTTCTGTTATCTAAGTTTAATAAGTTGTAGGTGCTCCAGTATTTAGCATCCCAAAGTGTTTATTTTTTTAAACATACAACTTTTTTTGGCTCTTTGTTTCCCTTTATTTTATCATTTCTTATGCTTACCATGATAAAGTTCACACCTCTTAGGTTCAGATTATAGTCAATTATATGGATAGGTGGTCTTGGATTTCTAGCAGTATGTACAGAGTTGCACCGGTCACTGCTACCGGTTGAGCCAATACATTTGATATAATCACTTTTTATGTATTGCATCAATTTATGTTAAATCAATTTACATCAATATCATGATGGAGAGTCAGTCCATCGTCATAATATCTTACTTAATTTATCACTATCTCACAGATTTTTTTCATTCATAAAAGGGAGATTATAGTGATTTTTTCATCCAGCTTTTTTGGACTTAAAATTTCTGTCTCTTTGATAAGGTGTTTTTTAGTGTTTATTGTTTAAATATTGACTGCTTTTTAGATGTTTTTTTTTTTGCATCTGGTAAATAGATTATCTATTATTAATATGTCACTTGATTAACTTGAACATTATTGAAACATAATAAATGTGTGACCTCTACACTGTTTCTTTTCAATTTAAAACAGGAGAAAGTATCTAAAGAATGATTGTGGACAGAATCAATGGGTTCTCAACAGAACTGGAATGGGATCCGACATTGGTAGAGATAGATGCCATTGTTAAAATGATGAACTGGTATTGTTAGGCTATCATAAAAGTTTTTGTATAATATTCTTTTCATTTTATACTCTTTAGTTTTAAAGAAATTTTCTGTTGTTTTTTGAGATATTATGTAATTCATACGTTTCTTTAATTAATTTGGGAAGTCTATATGAGACTAAAAAAGCTTCAGTGCTATGAATTGTATTAATTTCGAAAAAGATAATCTCAAGGCAAAATTTTCCCCATTACTAAGAAGTAATTCAGTTTGTTATTCTCTAAGGTAATAAATAAATGGACTTAAAATTAAAAATTATTAACATTGTGTATTGTTACGTAGAATCTACATGTGATCCAAATGTGATCTTTCTTACTATAAATTAGAAAATGTCCACAGAACGTGAAACTAATTAAAAGCTTATAATAAACTTTATTCTTAATATTTGATAATGTTAGTCTAAAATTATTGTTTGTATATTGGTATCATATTAAACATTATTTATTCTCGCATAATCTGCAGATTGAACAGGGAGGCAGTGGTGCAAGCCAGCAAAAAGGCTGGGGGGGCGGCATACACATAGAAAAAACTGGGGGGCCCCGGGGGGCTCACATATAGAAAAAAAAAGTTTATATAGTAAAAAATGTATGATGATTTGGTCTGGGGGAGGGGGCTCAACCCCCCCCCCCCGGTTGCGCTACTGAGAGAGGAGTAAAAAAATAAGAAAAAAAATGTTACATGTTGACCTTTTTCAATTTTAATTTTCAATGAAATAAATTGACAAATGTATTTTAAGTTACTTTAAATAAAGTTTAAAATTATATATATATTCATGAACTGACAATAGGACTAATTGAGCATATACTTGGGAGTGAAAGAAGTGCAAAATTTTCAGCTTTTGAAAAAGCAGAGGCTATTTTTAAAGACAGTTTTGGATTACCCACAAAAATTCAAAACACATTTTATGATAAAATTGTACATGACAATAATGAAATTGAAAAGAGATGTCATAAAAAAAATTAATGAAATAATTCATTTTGTAAGTTTAATTAAAATGAATGTAGTCACGCCCTTCTTTTAATCTTTAAACTCCTCAAATTCTGTTCGAAATTACCAGACAAATTCTGAAAACATTAAAGAAGATTAACATTAAAAAATCATTTGTATTGTTTTGTTTCTTTACGTATGATTCCAGCACGATTGTTATTATAATAGTTAGTACATGTATATATGATCAAGAAACTTACCAGTTTTATACACAAAATAATAGGAGGTCTCACTTCTGTGAAATGTAACACAGGAATTTTAGGTTTTGGCTTTTCCTAAGAATGTAAGAATAATTCAACTATGAAGCAAATATTTTATATTTCTTTTTACATAATTCAAGGACACATTTACTAATGCAACAATAAATAAATACAAAGCATATTTGTTAGCAAAAATATAACAATTCTACAAATGTTTATTTAATTTCGATATACATGTAGCAGTAAACAAAATATTCAGTAAAATTTTAAAAAAGTGTTTACCTTGCTGCCTTCATCTATGTAAAACTTTTTGTCTATTTTCTTGAAGTCGACATCACAGAACATTAAAACCTGTTCACAAGAAAGTGAAACTGAATTAAGTGTACTTCAACACAAATTGAGAAAATATTGATGACATTTTGTGGGTGACTGGCACACACAATTACATCTAGCAGAGTTAATGGGCATGGAATATTCATCAATGAAATATAATGATGTCCAAATTTTATATTGTTTACCTGAACTTCTAAGAGGACATTTTTAAAAGTTTCTTTTACCTTGATGTGTTTGATTGCATTCCACCTTTTCACAGTGTAGTAATGGGGACAAAATCCATCCATAAAAAAATTATTAATAAACTTTTAACCAATGAGAATTTTAGCTTAAAACAGTCAAAATAACATAAAAATATTTCTGCAGTGTACTCTAATGGGCTGGGCAGAATCAACTGCCTTCCCCCCCTCCCCCCAACAATTTATTTGATACATAGTTGATACTTTAAAGTATCTCATATTATATTCTTAAGGTAAGCAGTACAGAATGAAAAAAAGATTTTAAAACTTGGCAAAATTTAGCTAAAGTAAACACATCAAGCATTGAGAATGTATCCTATTATATAGATTGTAAATATGTCCAAAAATAGTAAAGATACTTTAGTGTTTAAATTCATTTCTAATTTTTTTAAAACCAATTTTATGATATCCATATCCACACTGAAATCAAAATTGTAATTCTTACTAAAAAAAAAAAAGTTAAATAATGCATTCAGCTAAACTTGTAAATCTTAATGTGCTTCAAAAGTGAACTAATTTAAGAAACTGTTTCCTCCATTAAATTTTAAACTAACTGAAATACAAGTAAACCATTTCACACACCCCCTCCCAATATTTCCCCTAGATAACTTTTTAAAAGTTTTTTCTAATTTATATTTTGTGCAGTTAGGAGCATACTATTTATAAACTTGTTGTTGGACATCCAAACTAGAAAGTGATACATCTATCTGTTGAAGATGCTTTCATGCTCATGTTTGCTTAAAATACATTTTGTTACTATGGTTTCAAATTTTGTGTGTGATAAAGTTTGAATTGACTTAACTGTAGTGAAAGTTAAAACAAAATAAATACAAAATATAGGTCAGGGGTGGGCAAGTGTTGACAAGCTTCTTTTCTCCACACAGTCCACAACTGACCAGTAGGATGACAATAATTTCATGTATTCCACAGATTAAGTAATTGTGCAGAGTCCAGTGCATCCTGTGCCTAAGTATAACAAAACAAAATTTCTGCACAAAGTATTCTTCAGTTATTTTTACTGACTTGTTCAGACTAGACTTTGCTATTTCTCTTCACGCTTGCACAAACTGCAGAGGATCTATCTTCAGAGCGCTATGATGTTGTTTTTTATACTGTCACTAAAAATATTCCAGTATTAATAAAATTCGACCCACTAGCTAGTTATCTATAATGGATATATCTTATAATAACCTTAACTTAGCAACAATGTCAACTAAATACATCTTTGGAAATGTATGTGAGACCAAGTCTAAAACCTTTCTTCCAACTACTTTAAATCTTTAGCTATTGCTGTATATAAGTTATCATTTCCCCTAGCACTAATTATTGTGGGGTTAAATAATCATCAATCGTGTCTTTATCTTAGTATGTTTAAGATTTCACATGAGATGCTATTTACTTTAATGAATGGAACTTCTAAGCGTTTCCATCTCATTAGGTTCTGTTGACTTTGAAATGAATGTATTTGTGTATCAAGTATCCACAAATGGTACTTAATATTATGACAAGTCTCACATCCCCTACCCCCCCCCCCCAATAACAGCTAATTAGATTCACATGTAGCTATCTCAAAGGTCCCATAACAAGCACTTCTAGTTCTATATTGAGTTTCAGTCAGACACTGCACTGGACCCACCCCACTCACATGTACCCATATTTTTTTACCAAACCGCCTGATTTTAGAGTTCGGTTAGTTTGTACACGCCATATGATTTTTAATGTAAGCATTTTTTCAGTATTAACAATTATCAATGCTCCTCGGGTCACAGAAAATGTTGCGCACCCCTGGCAAAGGTCATACATTCCAATGAAATAACAATAAGTCTGCATAATAATTTTTTCAAGTAATAAAAACATAAAACAAATAATTCATTAATATAGAGTAATATCTAACAATATCTTTCATAATAAATTTATTAGGTTATAGTATGTTGAAAGAAATATTTTTAAAATGTGGTAGCTTTTTTTGTAATTTGAATAGACACGCAAAAAAGAATCATGAAAGATCATCAGTAAAAAAGCTATAATTAGCCATACTTGGAGTACCTTTATTTCTAAGATTTTAATTTACCAAGAAAAAGAAGAAAAAAAAACACACCTTTTGTTTGTTAGACAGAGAAAGACTACGATAAAATTTGCGCCCTTGTTTTCCCGCATTCCATATTGAAAATGATTTCCATCTGCTAAGGATTCTTTTCTCCAAAAACTCTACCCTGGCTTTCCATATCGTATTCCTTAAAATACAAGATTCAAGATGTATATAATATTATTTTAAATTCTAAATATTGAGCTGTAACTCAGTACAGTAAAATATCATAAACAGTCTGATAAGAAGATTATACAACTAAAATGTAAATAAGCAAAAAAAAATATGGATATGCCAAATAAATAACCCTAATAGTTTTTACAGCAAACAAACCTACTCATGTATGGAGAATGTCTCAGCTTGAGGATGATACCTATACATTAAAAGATCCTGATCAACCCTTACAATTTGACCTCCATTTTCCAAATGTTTATAAAAAAACAGCAAGTCCTCTGGTGTACCCTGTAAATGAAATAAGTTGCTGAAATAAAAAGAGGGCAGGGAAACTCTCTCTGAATCTAATGACTGAGTAGACAAATGACTAAGTAGAAAAATGATGAATCAACACATGATGTTATTTAAGTCACTATATTTTACAACGGAATGGAAATAAACTACAACCAAAACTCAGCTTTTTAATTGTTATCAGAGTTTCTCAATTATTTATTGAACTCTACCTTTCGCCACTTTCATCAAAGTCACTGGATGACACAACACTGCGATGGCAAAACCAAGTTGGCATGATAACAGTTGGTCCATGTGACAAGTAAACCTAAAACAATAAAAAAAAATGGCTCGTAGAATAAAATCAACAAGAAGGCACACAGAATTAAAAAA